>KZ451888.1:2908758-3054922 GCA_002786265.1 Apostasia shenzhenica | reverse complement strand
CAACATTAATGCTGCCAGCTGCAGCAGCAGCAGATACATTAAAAAAAAATTAAAAAAAAAACTGAACGGTGAGGAGTAGTACTCGAGAAAAATTCTTTGTAATTACGACAAATAAATTTTTTGTGTAAAATATTTGTAAATTTTTTGGTTAATATTAATAAAATTTCTTAGATTTTTTTTATGTTAATTTTGTCATAAATATTACAAAATATATACTTTTTTTATAAAATGTATAGATAAATATATTTTTTAATTAATTTATCCGATTGACCCGACCCGAGTCACCCAACCCAATTATCTGGATCCGGACCGGACTCGTACCAGATCCAAGGCCACCAAACCGGTTCCGGACCGGATCCGGAACCAGTTGGAACCGGACCGGACCGGTTCCAGGTCCATGGAACCGGTGGAACCGGACCGGTAACCATCCCTATGTAGGTGTAACTTGTTTAGGGCTAAAAAATTTATGTTACCCTAAAAATAATACAATAAAAAAATATTTGAAAAAATTAACTTTTTTTTGAAATTTGTGACATTTCAATGATTTAAATTTAATTCTTTTTTTTTTGACTCAACGTTAACTTGCTTAAAGAATAAAATTAATTTAAATCACAATTAACTTAATATGTGTATAATCATGCACATATTTTAAATTGTCTAAAATATGATCGAGAAATATTTATATATAAATATTTTATAATAAATAGTTTATAATAATATATTTTAATGTATTTAATATATGATAAATATTTTTATAAAAATATATAATTATGATTAAGATTGATATAACTTGAAAATAGAGTTGAAGTTAAAAAAATGAAATTAAAAATTTTAATTTGGAGCTCGAAGTAGCTGGAAGCCGCTTGTGAATCCGTCTGATGTTTACCGTTTTATTAATTAGAATCTTTGAAAATAGGATTAGATCGTAAGGACCTGGGTGTAAGTTATCCAAAATATTACCGTCAAAATCTTGCCCCGTAAAACCCTAGCCGTAACCCCAACGCTTTCCAGAATTCCACAAATCTCCTCCATTTGGTGCACGGAGCTGAGAGCTAGCAGATGCAGGTCAGCTCTTTCTCCTACGATGTCTTCTTCCACGGATCCTCTTCCGTCTCACGTTTTTCATTGATTAAGATTTCGTCTTTGTTTTTTCCCAACCTACTGAATCGAGCAAAGGCAGCTACCCTTGATTTGATTGAATTCCGCTGTGTAGTTTTACAATTTCTCCTCGATCTTGTTCTATGATGGTTTCTTGATGATAAAACTATAAGAACTTATGATTCAAGCTAATTTTTTTCTTTAATTTGGTTTTCATGCGATTTTTCTGTAGTTATTGTCTCTTTTTGGGATTTTTAAGGGTTAGGTTATTGTTGTTGGAAACTCGGAAATTCTGAGCTTGTTGTGATGCTAAAAACCCGGTTCTCAGAAAAATATGAATTTCTTTCCTCTGATTGCTTCTACCTATTTTTAGTCTTCTTTTGTACTACTTGTTCTCGTTTGGTCTTTGAATCAGCTAAACAACTTTTCCATGCTTATCTCTGAATTGTGAAGTACTGATGCGTGGATGATCACTCTTATCTCCATAATATTTAGCCTATCCAATTACCAATACTGCTAAATCATCAATTAAAGTTTCTGCTTCTAGTTTTGTATTGCTAAAGGTTAGGGTTTGTTGAGTTTTGTCATGTACTAGATGTTTTATTGCAAAGTTTATATCCTTTTGGCAGGTATTTGAATGTTCAGTGAAGATTCATTCATTCTAACTGATATGTAACATGGCGGATCATCTGAATTTGCATACTTGACCTCTTCTTTTGTGAAGAAATTGAATTCAGGAGAGCCTCATCTTGTTCGATCCCACAGAAGAGATAGGGGGGAAGATTTAAAGATTGCGTCGTAATCCTTTTCTGATCTCTGTTCTAGTGGAGTCACCTTATATTTTTGATTATTTTGGAAAATGGCCCAGGAGGGCTGGAAGAACGATATCGACGAGACTGAATGCCAGAAATGCGACAGCCCGATCCTATGCGTAAACAACTGTGGTTTCTTCGGAAGTGCTATGACTAACAACCTTTGCTCAAAATGCTATAGGGGCCTTGTGATGAAGCAACAAGAGATGGCTCTGGTGAAGCCAGCTTCTATAGGATCATCTTCATCTTCTGCAATATGCGAACCGGTTCCTGAGCAGCCAGAGATCCTGAACAGGGAATCTGCTGTGTATCCCTGCAAGATATCGTTAGAGGAAATGGGTAACAAACAACCACCAATTCGATGCTCGGTGTGTCGAAAGAGGGCAGGGCTGATGGGTTTCAAGTGTCGATGTGGGAGTGCATTCTGCTCGGCTCACCGCTATCCTGAGAGTCACAATTGCTCATTTGACTTCAAGGCTGCGGGTCGAGAGGCTATAGCAAAGGAGAATCCTGTCGTGAAGGCTGAAAAGATCGAGAAGATATGATCTTGTTCTGAATGGATGGAAGAACTCTCTTTGATCTTCTCTGCCAGTGAACAAGTTCCATAAAATGCCGGTCATGAGCCAGCCGTGAACTGAAATCTTCCTTTATAGCTACTTCCTGTGGTGTGATTTACTGATTCCCGCTTGTAGTTTGAAATCTGAATAATGTGAAACAGGTTTCTGATTTGATTATGATGTGCTTTGCTCCTTTTCTTCTCATTCTATGAGCTCTCTGTAGGATTCAATGATGCTGGTGAGAAATTGGCATATAATTGAATTTTCAGTATAATTGTGGGATGCAGTTTATTAATATTATTGCACTGGTTTAATTATATCTAATTCATTTTTTTGTGATGTGTGATTAAGAAGACTAACCCAACATGTACAGTAGATGATTGGCTATGCTAATTTTATACATTTGATGCTTTTTCATGCTAATAATATTAAATTTTTCTGCTGAGCTTGCATATCTTTTTATAAGGGCATTTACATATATATCTTTTAATTTTGCTTTAATTATATATTTATTTTTAAATTTTTTTTATTGGGGAATTTACATACAGAACACTGAATTCATCATAAATTACGCATTTCACTATTTTTTAAGTAAATATTATACATGTCACACTCTGCTTATGGGTTTTACATTTCTATTGTAACAATAGAAATGTAAAAGGAGTATGATATGTGTAATATTTACTAAAAGATAATTAAATGCGTAATTTGTGATGAATTCAGTGTTCTGTATGTAAATTCTCCTTTTTTATTTTACGATTTAACTTTTTAAATTTTTTAAAAATAAAAACTATTGACATGCATGTTTAGAAAAATATTTATAAAATTTTGTATATATATGTTATTAGTAATAAACAGTTAAACGGTTATAATTAGTAAAAAAAATTTCAAAAATCTTGAAAAAAGTTTAAATATATTACTTTTTGGAGGATTTGAGGGTTAAGTTGAAAATAAAAAATAAGTGATTTAATATGTTATTTAAAAAATTTTGAGAGGTATGTAATTTTTTTTTTTATGACTATACTGAGGTTGGAATTGACTTGAATGCTCAGATTGAAGAATGATTGGTGAGAGTTTGATAATCGCTCAATATTTAGATCAAATATTTAGCTTGAATGAAATTTAAATTGAGTTTATTAAATGAAGCCACAAACTATACGTATAACTTGTACTTTTATGCAGTCGAGTTTGAGCTACGGCTAGATTGAATTGATTTGAATTCAACAAATAAAAATAATATGATTAGAATATATATTGGCGATATGTATGATTGATTCATATTTAAAATTCAAATAGACTATTTATTTATTTTTTGTAACATAATTCTCAATTCGCGTTTACAAATTTGAAATTGGTCAGTTAATGTTTGAGTCAGACCAAAATCGAATGCTAGTCGAGTTGAATAAGTTCAAACTTGAAATTGATCTGAGCATGAATTGATTTATAAATTAACGAGTTAAGTTTGGGCTGTGTCTAACTCGAACTTGGGCTGTGCTGGCACCTATCCTTGGTGTTAACTCTAATTAAATCATGTTAAAATATTTCAAATCCAATTGTATAATTTCATTTCAAAAATATATTTCACATTTCACCGATAAAAAAGTATATTTAAAAAATTTTATCTTTATTCCTAAATATATATAAATTTAAATATTAAAAATTAATTTTAATTTACATTCATGAATTCTTCTTAATATAGTATAAAAGATTTTTTAATAATAAAATATTTTTTATTTAAAAAAAATTAAAATATTCTCAAAATATACTTAAATGAAATCAGGCTGCTCTCAGCATAAGAAAATTTTCTGTTTAAACAATAATGACGGTAGGTCAGATTAGGTTTGCAGAAATGACATTTTATATGTTTAATTCAATTAGTTTATTTTTTATTTTTATTTTTATTTTTTATTATGTTATTTTATGTGGAATTTAAAACAAAGTTTTCTATTCTTTTTTCAATTCCAAAGCCTTTAATCCAATTATTTATGATTAATTTTTCTAAAGTTTCAAATGAATATATAAAACTAATATTAATTTATTCATGTTTCTATAATTTCTATCTAAATTTTATTTAAGTTTACCCAACTATTTTGAGTTAGAGTGAGAATTTTTTCGTTAATTATTACTAATACAATATAGAGCTCGTTAAAAATAAAAAAAAGTAATTTTTTATTTACCTTTTAAACACCGTAATTTTTTATACTGAATTTCAAAAATATAATTATGTAATTTAAATTTAAATTTTCTAATATTCAAGCTAACTAATTACATGCTTGAATAGGAGAACACCACCAATCAAAGGACTTATTTATTAAAATCAAAAGAAAAAAAAAGGCTATGATGCAAATTTTATGCTTGCCCTTTTAGTTTCATCAAATAGTAAAGAAAGCCTCATCCAAGTAGCAAACATTAAAATCTTGTTGGGGGCATAGTTTTTTGTTTTCAAACTACTAGGGACTACATTTGTTTTAAAATTTCCTTCTACTTTGTGAATTGTGGCTCATATTTATCTATTTAAAATTATCAATGCTGGCTCAACTCGTAAAACTTTGTGTCTGCTATTTTCATTTTTTCTATAGATCATGGCCTATTGATTTTGTGAAGGTATCTCCAACTTCAAGGAAAAAAATCCTGTCCATTTAGAGTTTTCCCAGTTCTAATGCTAGAAACTTTGATATTCTCATTTGTTGATTATTTAGCTTTAAAGGTGATGAAGTCGACCAAGTGCCAAACATGGCCATTTATATGAGAGTAAGTTTAGTTAATAGAAGATATTCCACTGAACAATGACATGCTGAATGACTTTTTGCTGAATTATGACAAAGAAAATCTTGAAGAAAGTAGCACTAATCAAACTGTAAATTTGAGGATGAAAAAATTCAGTCGAGCTTCAATTTTGTTTCATTCTCAACCTTTCCTTGATATTTCTTGCCATTATCCTATTTATTGGGCACAAAAATGTTGAGGATCTCTTTAGTATGGTTCCTACTTAATTTGTGCTGTGGGTTTTTGTCTATTTTAATTTATCAATTTTATATTGTCTTGTTGAGAATTTAATGCCAGTTATTAATGTATATGATTGGCATATGATGAGAAATCAATTCACTAGTGTTGACGGAGAAGGACAGAGTTCTGAAAATTAGTGACACAACATTTCTCGCAAAAATCTTCAGCACAGAAAAGTTAAAAATCACCCAGAAAAGTACACAAGATATAAAGTGATTTAGTGATAGATTCCTATATATCCACATGAAAGAAAAAGAAAAGCTTTCACTAAAACTTAAAGATTTGGCCAAAAGATAAATAATAAGAAAGAAAATAAAAGAATACAAAACTTGTTTCTCTTTAGAAGATCTAATGAACTGTTCACTTCATATGATGATGATGATGATCCTCTCTGAAGCTCTATTAAAGAATATTTATAGGCGAACTAAGGCAGTGCTTTTGAAGATTTCAGGTTAAAACAGGCTGCAACTACTGGTTCCAAAAAAACTATTGCTGATAGCAAGAAGAGGGTATGTGGATTCTTGATCTATTAGGCCATTGGAAATCGAATGACCGATTGCGGGTGATTAAAAACCTGAAACTCCTTATAAATGGTGCTGAAAGTGATATCACAACAGGAACAACGCAAGGAGGATGCTAACGTGGAGATCTCCATACAGTTGAACTGCAACAAGTTATGCGATTGAGGACAATCATCGTAGCCAATGTTATCAGGTTGAGTTTACCACATAGACAATGCTTAGAGTTCTTGAAAGGTAAAATGTAAATATTCATCGACTTCGATGATACGCATATCATGCACAATGATTAGCAAAAAAGAATTTGAAGTCTTGGGTTGCCACATGCACGGCAAAAATGTAGTACCAAATCCAAGAGTAAATAACTTTACATTATTGTATTCTATCATCTCTAAATTTGTTTTTGTTCTATTGGGAAGGTTTTTGTGTTATAAAAAAGTTAAGTCATAAATATATCTTTAAGGAGGTTGATTTGTCGAAAATATGCCTCCTTTCAGAGGAATAAAGATCTTCATGAAAATTGCAGAATTTATACTGTAAATATAAGCAGTGAAAAACTGTAAGAAGAAACTAAGATAGTGTACAGAAGTAACATAATGGCTGTAAAAAAAATAAATAAATCATCATTCACTCAATCTAGAACATGAAAACTGCAAGAGGTACTAACGCAAGCACTAAAAGCAATGGAGATGCAACACGATGATTCGCATGCGAATCGATCTGAAGTGTGAATTTGCATTGGCCAGTTGACGGATCCTGCGTCGAAATCGTTGCAAGCCCTTGGAAGACGCAGCTCATATCCTTCTGCCCCTGTGCTTGGTAGTAATTGTTGAATGCATATGAAGCATTCCCGTTGGCATCCAAGTTGTTGCATGAAGAACCATAGCCAAGCGAAGTGCAGTCTGAAAAGGTACAAGCATAATCTATGTTATCAGCAAGCTTGCTCACATTTGCCTTCCCATCAGGATTAAACACACACCATCTCTGTGGCAAGTACTTCACATTCTTCGCAGCAACGAGTGTTTTGTTCGTCTGCCCTTGTCCTGAAAGATCCATTGGGAACTTCGGCTGCCCGTCGTAGTGAAATATCCCCCAATGTCTCTCAAAGTGTCCCGGATCTATGCTCTTCGCGTCTTCATCGATAAGGCCAAAGAGATACACATCCAAGTCGATGTTTGGACGAAGCGGTGTCCCTTGCTTGCGAGCTAAGCGAGGGAGAAGACCGTTGTAGAACCTCTGTGCATTTTTCACATTGCCATTGATATCTCCATCAGTAGGCCATCCCACCTCTCCAACTACGATGGGCAAGTCAGGCACTCCTGCTGCCTTAAGAGCTGAAACAAGCGTGTCGAAATTGGCATCGAAGACGTTGGTGTATGATATCCCGTTGTCAACTACGGGGGCGCTGCCTCCATCGAAGAAGGCAAAATCGAATGGGAAGTCCTTGCTGGCATACAAGCTGAGGAAAGGGTAGATGTTGACAGTGAATGGTGCATTGTGCTGATTGAAGAACTGGACCATTTGGGTCATTGTATCATTGATATCAGCGCGAAAACGGCCAGCGGAGGGGACCTGGTTGTTCTCCGGGGAGTTGTAAACGTCAGCATTGAGAGGAACTGTCGCCTTGACGGTGTCCCCAAGGCCGGCATCGTTGAGGGCATTCTGAATGTTTTGGAGGGCAGGGAAGGTAATGTTGACGAATGAGCCGTTGTAAGATGAGAGGAATGGTTCATTCCCAACAGCAACATATCTGAAAGGAGGAAAAATAACATGTTAAGGCCATTTGCCTCAGAACTTTTGCCCAACTATTTGTGTATGTTTTATGAATCCCTTTTCCACAAAAATTTCATGATGAAGTCAAAACCTGAAGCATCTAGGAAGTGCTACCAGATCGCAATAGTTTTGACTGATACTTGCTATGTCTTAAACAATTCTCTTAAGTAGTTGCATCAAACTAAAACTCATCAACCTCCAATATATTTTCTATATATAAAAAAGTTAACTACGCTGAACTTCATCAGAAGTTCAACACGATTCCAAAGCCAAAAAAGTCTTCGGTGACATTTTCAGAACTAGGGTAGACTAAGTTCGGAATTGTTCATCATAGTAAATTTTTGAACAAAATCCCACCTCTATATTTAATCCACAAAGCAATCAAAAGGCACTAAAAAGCAGAGTTCAGAAGAACTTTTAAAGCTCAAAAGGCACTAAAAGAGCAGAATCACACGCGAACAAAAAGCACCATTCTTTTACCAAACAAAGCAGAAGAAACAAGAAGATGAACTCACTTAACATTGACTCCTCCATTGAAGTTGTACCGAGAAACATTCCTGTCGACCCAATTCTTCGCCGAGTCGTAATCATTCATGATGGCAAGCATGTTGTTCGGAATCGCCACCATCACCTCTATATCGGATCCGGCGAGGGCGCTCATGGTGTTCTGATCGGCATCAAAGAGTTTCACCTTCGTGATTCCGTTGTCCTTCAGCATCTCAACGACGATCTTCGGCGGCAATGGGTGGATCGCCATCGTTCCCCAGTTCACCCCAATAGCAGCTCCGGCGACCCAAAAACAAAGCCCCAAAATTGAAACCCATATCACGGATCCGCAGAGCCCCATGCCTCCCACGGATAGAAGAAGAGAAAGAAGAATGGGAAGATTGATTTGTGTTATATTGAATTCAAATCAACTACTGGAATCTGTGAAAACAGCTGGAGAAAGGAATACGGAGATTAGAAGCAGTGCCTGGAAGGAAAAGGGAGTTGGAGAAGAAGAGATGATGCGGTATAATAAATCACCAATGGCCAGAAGAGCTACGGAGAAGCTCCCAACAGACCACGGAGGAGATTGAACGGACAGGCAGTGAAAAAAAAAACGATTTATTCCTTAAAAAAATAGAGAATATGAGCCGAAAGATGGAAAAAAATTAGTGGAGAATATAAAATCATGGAGGAAGGGAGGGAGCGAGCGAGGCAGCGAGGAAGATTGGGGAAGAAAGAAGAAGGAAGAAAATAAAGAAAATATGTATGGGTATTTTGGGTAATGCCTAAAATAGGCATGGCGCACGTGAGAGAAGTGGAGAAGCCGGTGTCGGACCGACCGGCGAAACGGTCGGGAAGTGGGGCAGCTTCGTTAATTCTTCAAATTCAGAGGGTATAACGGACATTAGACGTAGCTAAAAAGATATTAATGCAGAATCATGGCATCCCACGTAACATGAAAAACGCGTCCGTTATCTCTTGAGTTTACGAAAAACCCCTGCCATATTGAGAATATTCCAATCCTGTGCAAAACCGGAACCGGGACGTGGGCCACGCCAAAATCGGAGTGCTGGCATCGCCGTGACGCACCCACTTTCCACCCAGCTGCCGTATGGAACATTAGGCCGGTCTGAAGATGAAGTCATTTTCGCGGTCCGTTCACGGCCCAATAAGATTGTGTGGGCCCCATTATAATAGGTCCATGAATGATGCAATCTTTTTTAAAAAAAATATTTTTTTAATGTACGTTGATAATCTTAAATAATAAAATAAAATACTGGCCTTAAGTTATCTCCTAATTTATGCAAGATGTCAAAATAAATTTGATTAGGTGTGTTTAATATCACATTAATTTAATAAGTTTGAAATAATTAATTGAAAAAATTTGATGTTAAATAATTTTTTTTAAAAAAAAATTTAAACTGTAACTTTTATACAACTTCTTACTGCATAATATCAAACGAATTTTAAACGCTTTTCCGCATAATATGATAGCCAGTTTTAAACTCTCTTGTGTCGACAAATATTATCAATAAATGCTTACAGCCTTGTAGAGTAATGAAAATTTTTTAAAAAGAAAATACATAAATAAATATTTTTGTGGTACACGAATATAAATTTTCTTTCAAGAATTTCACTATTATATATATTATATATAGTCATTTCATATACTTTTCGACGTATATTATGAGTTTTTAGACTTTACGAGTTGAAGCAGGAGATTGTACGGGAGAATTTTGAAAAGTAAAAAAACATTACGATGAATCCTAATTGATTTATAGTTATTGAATTAGGAGGCTTTGCTGCCAATTAATGACACAAAAAATAATTATCCTTTTATTTATCAATAACGGTACATAAGTTATTAATAAATAAAAGTTTTAATCATTTTTTGTGACATCAATTGGCAATAAAGCCTTTCGATCCATAAACCCCATTGCGTTGGTTTTATTATTAATTTGAGGGGTCACAAAGTAGTATCACAGCAGTTTTTATAGTCTCATGTATTTCATTTAAAAGCGTTTGACACTTTTGCTTTTTGTTAATCCCTTCTACTCGATCCTTTTCATCTATAAATAGTCAAAGAGTCAACTGATTAGTAGGCTATTTGAGTCTAATTAAAATTCTATCGGTCTTATAGTTGTTTCCATGAGGTTGATGATCAGGGAGGTGACCTCATGGATCACGCACGAGGTGGTGTTAAAAGGACCATGATGATGAGACATTAGCTACATCAACTCTAGTGAATTGTTGAAAGACATGATAACATTTATTTTTACTTTTGTGCAATCAATGTATACTGTTAGAACGAAGAAGGCGTGGTATAACTTATGGTGACTCGGTTTGAAAAGGGCAGGGAGTAGAAAGACAGTTTAGCAAGGTTATCGAATAATAGAGGTGCAGAGAATCCTAGCAGACTTTAGAGAATTTTTTTTTTATTGTATCTTATAAAAGGAGAGGAGAGATTCTGAATTATGTAAGTAATAACATGATATTAAGCTAGCATTGGATAATTTAGGAGCAAAATTATAAGGCTAGGAACTAGAACTCCGCAATTAAGTATACATAAGATGGAGCAACACTATAATGAGTGACCTCCTGAAAAACACCTAATTAAATTTCTAATTTTTTAAAGTCAAAACACACAATATGGTAGCATGAGTTGTCACAAATTAATATAGTATTAAAGTTGATGTCTCAAATTATAATGCAGTTTAGGATGAATAAAAAAGAAGCTGATAACTCTATGATACTTGAAATAACTCAGACGTAGAAATATTATTCATTTTAACTTCGGAGAATTACTTATATTGGCATTGCTTTATCTCAAGCTCGTATAACTATGAAGCTCCCATTATTAGCCTCTTATTAGTTTTACTCCTAAAAGGCTCTCAACATTTTAATATGATACTATTAATTATATAATTCAAAAAAATTTCTCTTATTTTCAATGTGAGATAATTTCTTCTTGTTCCTCTCTCTCCATGCCACTATCATCCTAGGAGCTCTCTTATTCTCCACCCTCTTTAGATTAGTTTGATACAAACTGCTCTCTGCTCTCTTTACTTATAGTAATCATATTTCTCTTAAAAATTTAATAAAAACGTGAAGATTTCCCCTCTAAAACTCAATATAGATCCTATTGCACATACAAAAAATTAAATGCATTGCGGTAAAAAGAGTCTACGATGACCACCTACTTAAGGATAGCTTTTCTCACAATCCGAAAGCATTCATGTTGCATTTTATCAACCAAGAAATGTTAATCATCTAAAATTATTTATCGAGTGGTTGACATTGATAGGAGCAAGAAAAGTATATGTAATTGTGATTATAAGGCACTATATTTTTAACACCAATTATACGTATCTTTTCAAGCAGCAAGCGACAAAACGGGGAAATCAATTCAAAGTTGGACAGCTCTCGAGTCGAAAGTTGCAGCCACATAATGATGGGAATCTCCGCTCTTTCTTCACGCACCTCATTGCTATCACCTTTGCGTCAATAACCTCTTCAAACTCATAGTAAAAGTAAAGCTAGTTAAATTGCTCGAAAAAATTATAATTTTTTCCCTCGATTCAGAACTTTTCATGTAAAAATTGGTTGTACACCTATCCATATCGATGAATTTAACCGTCACCAACCGTAATTAAATTAACAGTTAGAAGTCTTTTCTGGTGGGTAAAAAAATTAATCTTCTCATAAAAGATTTTTTTCTAAAAATCAGATTTGTGGGTCCCCAGCTGGAATTGTTAATTTACTAGAAGTTGACGATTTTCAAAAGAAGTGGATTAAAATGTAAAAAAAGTAAGCAGAAGTTAATTAAAACGTGCGGCAAATAACTTCTTTATATTAAGGCCTGTGCAATTGTCCATTTTATGACAATTATTTGGTTTATATTTAAATTTGCAAACAATTTAAAAAAAAAATTATATAATCCCATTAATTGAATCATGAATTAACTCATTATAATTTAAAATTTTAATATACTAAATTATCTAGTAGATTAATTATTAATTTACTAGATAATTTAGTGTATTAAAACTTTAAAATATAATAAGTCAATTTATGAATCATTATTAGGAATGTGCGGCAAAATTTATTTGAAGTTCTCACTGAATAAAATCAGAAAGAGAAAATATTATTTAATTAATTATTAAATAAATTTATACTTATTTAAGATTTAAAAATCTAATTCAATTTAAAAAAAAAATATTACAACTTTACTTCTAATTATACAGAAATATTATATTTGAAAGAAGCCAAAGCTAATTGATTTTTATTTTAATTATATTTGTTTTTTGTTTGCATAGTTTATCATGGTGCCTTTATTTGGGGACCTGTCTCTCATTGATCATCTGTGCTAGGAAAGAAAAAAAATGATTAAATATTTTTTTCAAAAAATATATATAATATGAGATAAAGTGAACTAATTATATTAAAAATTATATTAAATGTGAAATAAAATTAGTTGATTTATTAAGAATTATATTAGATATAAAGTAAAGTAATTATTCAATATTAAAATTTATGTAAAATAAGGTATAAAATAATTTTTAATTTTTTAAAATAAATCAAATTTTTTATCATGAATATTTTATTATTATTATTATTATTATTATTATGTATTGAATTTTTTAAATTTAATTTTAGGATCATTAAGTTTATATGCATTTGCGCTTATCCAATAGATATTTAATAAGTACATATATGTGTTATATATAAAGGTATGGTTGAAATTATATCCTAGTCCCTAAAATGAGAAATACATTTAATAAAAGTCCATAATATTATAATTATCTAACTGGTATCATTCTCCTCAAAATTTTGACCTTATGGATTCCTATTAAATGTTTATGCCTGCTTTCGTCTAACAAAAGTTCATGTGTCAAATATTGATAATTTGATTCTTGTCGAAATACTTGAGGGTTGTAGCTGCAACAAAAAATCAGAAATACAAATTGATTAGAGAATGCATAATAAATAATTCGATAATATCAACTAATGCCATTCGACTATAATGAGATACTTTTAACCATTTATTGACAAGATTTATTGATTATTGATAGAAGGGCTGAAGGAAAGATCAGGGTGAATCGAATTATCAACCTCAGGACCTATATGAAATTTTTACACAATCTTAAGAATTTAGATATAATTTACTTATATATACCGAATTTATTGGGCAATGGGCTCGCAGCCCAATGGGCTATAGATGGGCCGAAGTTTTTCTTTCGATAAATTTGGCCCAACGTTTGAGCTCGGCCTCCTTGACGCTAGATTGACTAAATCGAAGCTCAATTTTGACCAAGCCCAGCGCACTGATATTAAACCATTCTCAATTTTGACCAGTCATGTTATTAAAATATCATCATTCAATTGACAATTTTATAATTTTTTATAAAATTATTTTAAAATATTATTTAACTAAATAATTATTTTCTTTATATAACATAACATAAAATCAAAATAATATTGAACGAAATATTTTCTAAGAGAAATACTTTTCAGCCCTTATAAAATGGTGCGAGCAAAAAATTATTTTTATGTAATTATTGGCAATGCCTAGAAAATATTTGTTAGTATAATATTTGGGATCATTTATTACAAGTGTGTAGATTGACTTTCAAGGCTTCGGTTGGTTTAATCTTGTTTTAGATAAAAAATATATTTATATTTTATTTTTTAGATTTAATAGAAAAAAAAATTATTTTAATATTAAGAAGTATATAAGATGTAAAACAAAACTAATTTTAATATTCTTATTTATGTTGAATGTGAAATAAAATTAATTTTTACAGTTAAAATTTGTATTGAATCATAAAATAGCTCGAACCAAACAAAGATGTAACACCACAAAGAAATAGCCCTTTGTGATTATTTGCTTAA
This sequence comes from Apostasia shenzhenica, assembly GCA_002786265.1. NCBI lineage: Eukaryota > Viridiplantae > Streptophyta > Magnoliopsida > Asparagales > Orchidaceae > Apostasia > Apostasia shenzhenica. The sequence continues at coordinate 3,040,780 of KZ451888.1, read as the reverse complement.
GGTAATTTTAATACAATTAAATTTAATAAGTAAAATTAATTTTTTATACACGTGGCAATGATGTTACAAAGTATTTGTTAATGTGAAAAAAGGTTATTATTGTATTGAGATGCATGAAAAATAATAAAAAAATAATGTGTGTTATTATTTAAGTATATTTGTAGATATAAAATAAAATTAATTTTTTAATTTAAAAATATATAATATAAAATATTTAAATTTATGTATAATATGCGAGATTTTAGTGGGTAAATGATATCTAGATCACGACAAGTTCAACTTAGTTTTAATCAAAATCGATTCGAAATTTTCCGGTCTTTTTCCAGCAGAAAATCTCACGTTTTTAGGGGAAATATCGAAACAGATGCTTCTAATTTGAGAGCGAAATTGAAATTGAAATCGAGTTTAAAAAAAGGTTGGTTTAGAAGTGGAAGAACCCTAGGGTTTGTGAGAGGCTGAAAGAAAAGAAGCAGAAGTAGATAGCTAACAGCCCTATCCCCAAAACCCTATCCAGCTTCATCTCCTTCCTCGGCAGAATCACCAGAGCCCACAGCAAACCCCCAATCATAAACCCTACAATCTCAAACATCGCCGGCGCCGCGGGTACCTCGAACGGCTCCGGATGCGCCGCCCACGCCGACACCGCCAGCGACAACCCCAACCCCGCCAAGGTGTTGAAGATGGGGCCGGCGTAGCACCCAGAGATCGCAATCTGCGCTCCGTCCTGCCCGCCGTTAACGGCGAGCGCCACATTAGCGATCAGATCCCCAATCGAGTTCCCCCAGGCAAGAACCGTAAACCCTAGAATCCCCGGGCTTATCCCGAAGATAAACCCTAACGAAACCAGCAGCCCCACGAGCTCTTCGGCGACGATGTAGGTCCACAAGACGCTCATCAGGAAGCCTCCGGCCAGCCATGGGAGCAGGCATTTTCTCGGGGGGTTGTCTTTCATGGTGGTGTGAAGGGCCATTAGGCCCAGAACGAGGCCGACGAGGCCGGAGTAGAGGAAGATGGTGAGGGCTTCTTTGGAGCTCATCCCCCCGGTTCTCTTGGAGTTCCAGAGGGTCGCCAGGAAGACCGGCGAGAGGGCGGCGGAGGCCACCGCGAACGGCCGCGACCACTTCTCGTCGGAGACGTCGGGGATGGTTAGCCGCCGGGGGAGGTAGAGGGGCAGCTCGATGAAGAAGACGATCCAGCTCATCCAGTGGTGGTAATGATGGTGATGGTCGGTAGCCTCGCCGGAGGAATTCTCTTTAGCTTCGCCGGAGGAATGCTCTTTAGCAGAGATGGGATCGTTGAGCTCTTCAGCTTCGAGAATGGGAACGACGAGGCCGAGCCCTTCGTACTTCTCGCGGCAGAAATGGGTGGCGGAGACGATGGAGACGTAGACGAAGTAGAGGGAGGTGAAGGCCATGGCGGCGAAGATGGTCACCCGGCCGGCAATGAGGATGGCGAGTAGGGAGGAAAGGACGAAGATGAAGAAGCAAACGTCGCGCAAGAAGCTCGCCCGGTCGATGCGGGCTGCGGTGGTGGCGGCAGCAGAGGAAGAGCCGGAGATGTTGATGACGCCGACGACTATGCAGGAGACGAAGAAGGCTCCACCGAGGACGCTGCTGAGGCCGACCTCGCCAGAGCCCGATCGGAAGGAGACAATGCTGGCGAAGACGTCCGGCGAGCCGTTGCCTAGAGAGAGGAGGGTGACTCCGGCGATCGCTGGAGAGAGCTGGAGAATTCTCGAGAGGCTCTCGACCGAGGAGCAGAAGTACTGGGAGGCGGTGTTTCCCAAGAGATAGAAGAGAACTAGAAGCCATGAAGATAGAAGAAGATAACCCAATGCCGGATATCTCCCACAAACGCAGTAGAAGAGATGAAGGTAGTTGACGTAGCCTTGGGTGATGCAGGGGTGATGAGATTTGAGGAAGACGCACTTGGAATGAGGATCGTTAAGCTTGTGAAGGCCGAAGCAGCCGGCGCCGGCGATATGGCTGTGGGTGGAGGAGAGAGAAAAGGAGGTGGATGGGCCGCGGATGAGGGAGGTGAGGAAGAAACAGAGGAGGAGGAGGAAAGTGGATTTTATGAAGGATTTGAGGCTTTTGGCGATAGAAGAAGAAGCCATTAATGAATTGCGGCCTCAAAACCCTTGTCGTCGGCGGAGGAGCGAGAAGAAGACAGCCAGCGAGCTGCAGCTTGGGTTATGGATCTTGTGATGCCATTTGCGTGATTCATATGGTGAAAAGAATGGAGAGGTGAGTGATCTTTGGATTCAAAAGAGCTCCTTGAAGGAGGATTAGGGTTTTAGAGTGTTGGAGAGAGCTTCAGTTCTCCTTTGGATTCCAATTTCCATGGCATTTTATCATTAGGCCGGAAATTAGGGTTTTTGTGAAGTTGGATGGTGGTGAAGGTCAGCCGAACTCCTAATTGTTGGGAAAATTATTGGGTGCAAACAGCGCACCGTTCAAACACCCAATCAGAGGGCACCACGTGTGCCCGGACCCCGCTGCATGGCACACGCGGTGCCCTCTGATTGGGTTCCGAACGGTGCGCTTCTCTAATTGTTAGGAGTGTCCCTTCTTGTAAGGGAGTGGAGAAAATTGAGAAAACTCGTTTTGTGAAAAATGAGTCCTCGAGACCTTTTGAGGAGGTCAGGTCGTCATCGGTGGTGCTAGTCTAACTTTTTGGCAAACAACTAGAATCTTTGATAAAGAGAAACCTTGATCTACCATAGTTCTAGCGTTGGAAACCTCAATAAAGAATGACTATGAATGAGGATAGAGATTTTTGTACGGGGAAGATCTTGTAAGAATTAATTATTGAGGAATGACACTAATCCTCGTGGATAGATTTATGCACTTAAGGAGTTGCTCGTTCAACTGCCGAGAAGAGATTTCTTTAACGAATGAAATTTATACTTCTCGGAGACCCAACGAATTTCGGATGTGAAATCCACTAGAGAAACTGTTGGAAGTATTTTTATGACTCCCGTGGCCAAAGAGGGCGAGCAGTAATCGCTGGATGGTGACCCATGAAAAGGGAATTATTGGAGTAAAATGCGGCTCTTAGAAAGCTTCTAGGTTGATGAATAGTGGTAAAAGAGGAACAAGAATAAATTGTCTCGCATCGAAAATGGAAGAGTTCTTGAGCTGTATTAGTATATAACATAATCCAAAATTTTAGAAGCGCATTTTGAGTTAAAATCGTTAGGCTAATAACAAGAAACTTCATAGTTATGCGTGCTTAGGTTGGAGTAGTATTGAGATCGGTGACTTTCTGGAAAATACTCAAATTATATAGTTTTTTAAGGCTAAAGCGAACAATATCTTTATGTCAGGATCACCGGATGATAAATAACATCCAGGTCCCTGAGTTTAAGGCTTAATAATTCACAAATCTATGTTATAATATTGAGGTCTTTGAATTTTAATAAATTATCAAATAATTTTTTTATTATTAATTTTTTTTAAAATTTTAAATTACTATTATACCTCTTCCTCTCTCTTTCAGGTTTTAAGAGAGGAGGGCTATAATAGTAATTTTAAAAAAAATTAATAATAAAAAATAAAAAAATAAAAAAGAATTCATTTGATAATTTAACTCAAAGACCTTGATGTTATAATTTTAAAAATCTAGATTTGTGTGTTATTAAGCTTTAAATTTAGAGATTTAGATATAATTTACCCAAAAAAATATTATTCTTTTGTTAATGTTTAAACATAGAGTGTGTGAGATGATGAGGATATGTACGTAGAATTGCATGCGAATAGATGCTCCTTTGGATAAAAGAACAGTCAGTGTACGCACAAAAAGACGCATAGCCCTTGCATTCGTAATTGTACGTTGATTGATGAACTTTAAAATAATAAAAATGCAATTAATATGTATATATATATATATATATATATATATATATATATATATAATCTCTGTGTGAAAAATAAATAGTATGTAGAATATATTATTATTGCTCATGATTTTTTTGATTATGTGTATAACTTTGATCGACCTAAAACTTGATTGGCAGTACAACAAACTTGTTCCCACTCAGAATCGGAATTGTAAATTTCGAACATTAACATAAGTGCTAAGGATTTATTCCCAAATGTATTTAGAGAATGTTCGGTTTAATGACTTTGCAAAAATAAATTTTTTAGTTTAATCAAATATTTAAATAATATTTAAGTCTAAATATATATATAAAATTCAAGGCTCATTTGGTTAAAATTTTTTTAGCTCAACATAAATTTTAGTTATAAAAATTAAATTTATTTAACATCCAATATAAATACGAATATTAAAATTAATTTTATTTTATATTTTATATACTTTTTAATATTAAATTATTTTTTTTTATTAAATTTATAAAAAAAAATTTATCAAATGAGACTTTAGATGAGAAGAGATGAGGTGAAATTTTAATAATTTTTGTTATATTTTTTAATATAATAATATTTAATAAAAAAATAAAATTTAAGAATAACATAAATAATATTAAATTCAAATAAATATTGATAGCATGGGAGTCAATAAAAAAAAATAAGAACGACAGCAGAACTAAAAAGCCCACATTACTTTCAAACCGGCCCACATTACATGGGCCCATTTATTGATTTTTTTTTATTGTTCATTTAAAGTTACCAAACTTGCATGGAGGCATCTGATTCAAGGTTATTTATATATTCACATTATTTAAATATCAATATCAACATTATTTTTAAATTATTAATCATCCAATTTAATATTATTATATTAAAAATAAATATAAAATCAATTTAATTTTACACTCTTTTATTACATGTAGACTCAAATTCGAGTAACATTTAATTTTACTTTACAATAAAAGATTTATAATTTATCATAATATTATTTAAGCATGCATGAAATTAGATAATTAGTTTCTTAAAATAAGATAATATCAAATATTTCCAATCAAATGTGAGCATATAGAAGACAATTGGCATCACTAACATTAATATATATATATATATATATATATATTTATATTATAAATATTTATTGAGAGTCTGTGGGCTTACAACAGTGAGTAGGAAAGAGAGAAGTTGACTAAAAGACATGTCGGATGCATTCTATGCAACACACTGGGAAGACCTTTTGTAAATCGGGTCAACGTTAGCCACCGAAACATAAATCACATTGATCAACGCGCTGTGTGACCGTCCATAGAACACGTATACAAGCAACCCAATCAGCAACCATGAGGAAACGCGTAGCCACGTGGTAGCGCTAAAAATCATCCAAACTTTCATATGTTAGTGTCAAGATGAGCCAATGAGCTAAATTTCAGTTCTCTATTATGACCATTACTCAATTTGAGTCAAACAATTTCATATTAGATTGAGCCTTAACACAAGGTATGCGAGTAAAAAAAAAATTAAATGCAATACATTCAAGAACTATAAACTATACGGTTAAATGCATCTATTAAATTATATTTTTGAGTACTTTAGCTAAAGCACTTCAGTACTTCCTTAACTTTGGAATACTACTTCGTATTTGAGTACTACTTTGAGTACTGTCAACTATAGTGTTGGATAATTTTGCTACTAACTATTCCAACAAAACTATCAAATTATTTTGAGTACTACTAACTATTTGAGTATTTAAATTACTCATTCGTTTAGTTTACTGATCAGAATTCAAATATGTTTTTTTTGTCTAGAAGTAAAATAAAGTTCAATAAACTCACCCCAAATTTATAAGCAGATACGCGTTTATGAGAATGCAGAGAGCCGGTAAGAAAGGAACGAACGGGCAAATGAATCCTGAAAGAATAAGCATAAAGTAAAAATCAACTGAAAGTACATTCAAAGACAAAAATTCAAATTCATGTTTACTATTTTTTTTTTAAAAAAAATAAAAAAAAAAGGTGTTTGGCACAAGCGTATTCAAGACTTCTACATCTTTGCTTTGCTAGAAGAAGTGTATTTAATTTATTATAATTTGTATCTCTAAAATATGATTTATATAAATATGATACATATGCAATATTTAAAATACAACTAAGGCCCTGTTTGGCACGAGAATCAAAATCAGGACTAAAATAGTATTACTTTAAATAATAATAATAATAAATAAAATTTTTAATCATTCTACACAAATTTAAATATAAAAAAATATTATTTTATTTCACATGCTCAATAATTTTCAATAAAAATATTAACTTTATTTTACATCCTATACCAAAATACCAGAATTGATTATGTTGGTCTAGGATGCGAATAAAGTTGATATTTTATTAAAAATATTGAATATGTAAAATAAAATAATATTTTTTTATATTAGAATTTGTGCAGAATAATTAAAAAAATTTATTTATTATTATTATTGTTGTTTTTAAAATTAGTACCATTTTGGTTCTGATTTTAATTCTCGCACTAAGCAGGACCTAAAACATCATCAACAACAACAACAACAACAACAACCAAGCCTTAATCCCACTAGGTGGGGTCGGCTACATGAATCATTTGTTTCCATTGCGCTCTATCAGTTACCATTTTTGACTTATTATTTCTTCTCAAATACTTTATCTCGGAATCTAAAACTATTAATCGATGTTGGGTAGTCAAACATTCACTTGGAATGACTTTATAATTTTTACAATCCAAGCAATCTCGTTTCCTTATAAGAAAATCTGTTTTTAAAATCAACCCGATGATCAAGAATACAACTTTCGAAATGGAAATATGTTACCTCCTGCACATCCAAAACTATGTCTTCCATTGTCTTGATCAATCCAAGAGAGCACAAACAAGCCAACCAGAAGGAGCAGACCACCAAAAGAGCATGCTGAATATATGAAGTATCTGAAAATAAGCAGAATTCAGATGTAATCCTCATCTGACCTCGGAAATCATTATAGTTGGAAATGAATAGTCAATTTCAATGCGCTCATCCAGAATGCAATTCAAACAATATTACCTCATTAAGAAAAAGTTTTCAAAAGAAAAAATTTTCAAATCTGAGCTTACTGAGGGAAAGAGTATGCTGATGCTCCTAAAGCGATGATAAGAACTCCAATGCACACAGATGCTATACTCCAAGCAGCATATTTCCTCCTTTGTTTTTCCTTCATTTTATCTGCAACATACAGAAAACATAAATATCTAAATGTGCGTACAATCCAAAGGGGAAATATTTGAAAATTTATAGCTAAAACAACATATAAAACGTCATTACAAGTATTTATATCCTTCACTATAAGAGGATGATCTATTGAAGGTTCATTCCCGTAGATTTCCTTCTGATTATCGTTGATTCCAATAAGACCTTTTGCAAATTCGAAACCGTCATCTTGACTACTACAAGAAAACGATGCCGATTCGTGGAACAATGGTGGAAGAGGCACTTCGTCTGGAGGAACATATCGGAGTATCAAGATTGAAATCGCAACCATGGTGAATGCAAGGAGGGTTCCAACACTAACCTGCAGACAACATGGAAACAATTATTCCGCAGCTCATTTTCTGCGACGTATCTTATAGTTTCAATGCAAATGTTATCTACCATTCCAGCCAGCTGAGAAACATCCATGGAAAAGGCTAGAACAGCAGCAGTGAACCCAGTAGCAATTGTACTCTTCACAGGAACTTGGGTCTGCTCATTGACATCTGAAAAGAATGGTGGCAATAATCCATCTCTTGCCATTGCCATCAATACTCTTGGCTGAAATAGGGAAACATGTTCAGCCATAAACCAACTATTATTTTTTTAAAGAAACTAAAAAATAATTTGCATTTCCGAGCTAGCTGACCTAAAGCAGAGAGTTGTTTCACCTAGTCAGGAAAAAGAAATTCTTGGAACTCATTACAAACTACTTAGTATAAAGCATTTAAAGATGACTAGATATTATATGGGCTGCATGAATATAAATACATTCGGAAGAATGATCAGAATACTTGTACTGAATCCACACAAGAAAATGTAAGCATATTCAACTTCCAAACAAGTCGTAATTAGGAGCTCAGATGACATCTAACTGGATGACATACGTAAGAATCACTAGGCACCCACTATAGTGAAGTCTCATTAGCAAGATGCCTTGTATCCTAACCTATACGAATGATCTCAAGTTGTCACCCTATTCGAGCCTATGACTCTGCCACCATGTCAAGGTTGCATGGGACTTTAAGGAGCAACGTCCCTAAACAAGTTTGTGAGGGCAACTATGGAACCCAATAATTGTCTCAGTGGATTATGTAAACTCTGATATATAGTAGTTAGGGCATGTTTTTCTGAATAAACTTATAAAGTTGCTTAGCATAACTTTACAATATAAAAATATTGTAAAGTTTAATCAAGTCAGAAGTTAATCACCATCATAGAAAAATGACTGGAGAAACGAATTTATAAAAAGTAATAGAATAAAATTTCACACGTATTATATACTAGTTGAAGCCTTGTCTTGATTGAACTCATATGAATATCTTTTCAACTCTGAGGAAAAATAATAATTAGTAAAGGTAACCTATATATAAAATCCATCAATGTCATGGACTATATTGATATGCTGCATAAAAATCAAAGTCAACCAGTGAAAATTATCAAATACCTGAGGAAGAAAGGATCCCAACAAAGATGAGCAAAGAGAAAGCACAGCACCAGAAGTGACAATGTACCTAAGTTTCAAAAAGCTCAGCAGAATAAGAGATGATATAAGATGGAAAATCCACAATTTCAGATGTATAGGTTCAGTATTTTTAATATTTACATAGCCCAATGCATCCCATGGTCAGCAAATGCAGATGAAATTGGGGTGTCCGGATTCATTGTAAAAAATGGTACCATGCCAACAACAACAGCAGAAACCATCATATACAAGAAACAACATACAGATAGAGCTATTCCAATTCCCAATGGTAAGTCACGCTGTGGATCTTTCACCTTCATGAGTCAAGAGTCAATAGCTTAAACAATAGGAAATTCAGTAGAACATGATCATAAAGAAAAAGAAATTCAGTAGAAAAACAATTTTCTAGCTAAAAACTTGTAAATACTAGCCCTCATCATCATCATTGCAAATAGCCTTATGAAAAGCATTTGGGATTTTCTTGTCGAGTTCTAAACTATTCGGAATTTGCTTCATAAATCATTCCTACTTAATGCTGCATATAGTACTAATTCTAGCTAATGCAATATTTCTATATGAATTATTTCAAAGTTACTTCTTGCCTATCCCTTATCCCCTATTCTCTGATATGCAATGCCCAAATGTAATTCTACTATTACTATGCATTTTATTTTTGAGATGTTAATCCCACTCGCTTTATAGTAATTTACTATGCTACATCATTTTCAATCATACCACAGATCAACTCAACATCATCTTTTCTGCAATACTCATCTTGCTATTTATTCTTGCTCTATTAATCCGTATTTCAGATTTATCAAAATTCAGAAAGGCTGTCTTATAATTGTTTTCTGAATGTTTCCTTTAAGGTTCCAATGTATTTAATCTTCGCTTTATTTTAGCCTCCCAACTTTCACTCATCTAATGCTTGTCAAATAGTGCACCAATAAGGTAGTATGAAATTTCATACCTCCTCAGCAGTGCTAGCAACTGCATCAAATCCGATAAATGCAAAGAAGGCAGTAGCTGATCCAGCCAGCATCCCATTTACACCAAAGGGAAAGAACCTGAAGTTCATTGAAGCAATAGAGAGAAGGATTGGTGAATCACGCCCATGATAATTTAGGGAAATTTACATAAATAACACATTAAACTTTTAAACGTCCAATTTTAAACATTTGCAATATAGGCACATTCATGTTATTACGTCCTTCCATTTGTGGTAAATATAGAGATTGTTTCCCTTTACACCTTAGTGCAAGTATACTATAAAAGAGAGAATAACATGCAAGGTTGTCAAACCGTAATTTTCAATTACTTTACTGTGTACTGAAGTAAATAATGAGAACAGAGTGTTTAATATTTAAATTATAAGATAGCTTTAAGTGCTAGGTAAGTAGTCATGCCTAAATATTACTGTAATGGTAAGAACTTAAAATTCCATATTACCCGCTGTCAACGGTATATCCAGCCCATCCAGATTTGAAACCAATATATCCACCGGCTATTATAACAAACAACATTACGCAGGCATTTAATGAAGTGACAATGGCTTGTACTGAAGAACTCTGCGTAAATTATAATTCAAAAAATAGTAATATGTCAAAAAATAACCACAGATACTTAAAAATCAAAGGTTTTACCTCTTTTATTCCTACACAAAGAAGACCTGTAATGATTAGTATAAGAACCGCAGCACATGGATCGACAACAAGATCAAGGCCTGGTACACGAACTCGTCCTAGGAACCAAGGCAAACTATCCGGTCCTCCAAAAAACAAAGCCTGCAACCATATAATTTTCACTAGATCTAATAAGAATTGACAAATTTGAAGACATATAAACAAATTTTGAACTGAATTTGAGAGCTTGGAAGTTGAAAACAATGAGCTAAAAGTACTTAACCAAAAATAACGTTGTTGAAAAAACAAGGAAAGAATAGTATTGATATCATACAAATGAAAAGAATGAGCCACTTTTATTTGTAGATGGCCTTTTAAAGTTTTAGAAACCAAATGAACTTGTTTAACCGTGATTTTTGTTGAGTTCTTAATAATACATTATGCAACATGTAAACTTTGAAGTATGCATTTATACATATTGGCATGCGTGGATGCATATTTTGTGACAAACACTTAATATTAACAACCAATATTATTACAAATATAAAATAAATAACAATTACAATTAAGCAGGTTGTAAACTGAATTAGCATAATATTCGAGAAGCGATGGAACTTCAATTTGGCGAAGTTTGAAATGCACCGATGTAGTATTTGCAATACCAGATTTGGGGAAATTCCACGTGCAATGGCTGCACCTCCAATCGTATATTCAAGAATTAGGGCCCAACCTATCAGCCAAGCAGGCCTGGAAAGATTAATGCAAGGTGATAATTAATAATGAGATAGCCCGCGTTTGTAGGAGTTTTAGTTGGTATATACACCCACTTATCAATAATCTACCTTGGCTCATAAACTTAGTGCAATCGAGTGGGAGAACGTTTAACATAAATGTTTAAAATCATATTCTAACAGCAAGGAGAGAAGAGCTAGTTACCCTTCCCCAACACAAATGTATGAATAATGATAGGCACTTCCCGCAGAGGGGCAACGGCTAGCAAGCTCTGCATAACAAAATGCTGATAGTGCAGAAGCTATTCCGGCAATCAGAAAGGAAAGAGCCAGAGATGGACCAGAGTGTTCTCTAGCCACGGTTCCCACAAGAACATAGACACCAGCACCTATTGTTGTGCCAACACCTGTCCAAAAATATGAGATTGTCAGTCTTCAATTTTCAATCAATGAGAAGTAAATTTATGACAAGAATTGCACCATAATATAAGCTGTTACACTATTCAGTCACTTGCCATTTTTTCTCCTCTATTTACACATTAAAAACATTAGCATATCCATAGTTCATCAAAGCTTGATTATGAAAAGACTGAACTACGGTATGACGCATGTTATACCCCTCAAAGTCTAATCTCATCATTTTGTTCTCTCGTAATCTTCATACCAGAAGAAGACCATGTATAACATTTCAGTTGAACAATGAAAAATTACCCAGCTAGAAAGCAAACCATAAATAAGTTTTAAAATGGAGCAAAGATCGTTAGCCAATGGAGATCCATAGTCTAGAAATCGAGATTAATATGAATAGAATACCTATGGCAACAAGCTGAAGAACGGATAGCGCCTTTGCAAGCTGATGGCCTCCTCCCTCCGCCTTCAACCGATCGGAATCCACCGGTTTCCTCCTCATCAAGCTCTGAATGCACCACGGACGCTCCTTTCCGCTCCCCGACTCCTCAAACCCCATCAGCTCGGAAGGAGACAGACAGCTCCTCTTCTAGTTCCGCCCAACGACTGGGCGAAGAGAGAAAACAGCCACGGGTAGACGGAGATCTTTTATATGCAGAAAGTTGAGGGCATATCTGCAAAACTAACATTGTTTTGAGTAATTTCGGTAAAGAACACGGCTGAGACTAAACAATTAGAGAAATTACATCCAGATCCCTAACATTAGTGTCTCATCGCAAAAAGTCCCCAATACTCAGAATTAACTACAGATAAATCTCAATAATTATTATGTCAATTTCAAAAATAATCACTCATGCCATTGATACTCAATTTGATATGCAAGATTTACCTTTGAATATTTCACATAAAAATCATAATTTTTTATTTTTTATTTTTGTTTTAATCAATTTTGATCCAAGCTGGCTCTCAAAAGATACCTATTCAATTTTATCTACTTATATTGGTTCAATCTTATCACAAGAAAACACTCATTTTAAAGAAAAATGATTATAATATCAAATTACTTTGAATAATAAGCAATTCCCTTGATTAGCTTAAGATAAATAATTAATTAATTCATATTATCGTCATGCGGCGCACATTTCCAAATAAAAAAATGGTGGATATTTTGTCTATTAAATAATTAATTAAAAAGGCGAGATTCCTGCCGATAAGTCTCCATTGGATGGGTGTCCACGTCAGCAGGAGACGGTTCAAGCAGGTGGCATCGGATTCCGTCGACGGATTCCGTTAGGATCCGTTGGATCGATTAAAGATTTATTTAATTATTTATTTTTGAATAAAACTTATTTTTTTTAGGGATAATTACCTACATGCTACACAATTTATTTTTATTTATGCCTTACCCATCTATTCTTAGTTAATTATGCTATGCACACTTAAAACATTACAAAATCTTACATACACACATTTGAGTTAAAATTTAATCAAAATCTATTTGAAAAAAAAAATTGTTAGTAAATTATTAAAATTATATTTTTACTTTTAATGGTACATATTTTTCTCTTCCTCAATATCACACTAAAGCGCTGATTTGTCCTAAAAAAAATTCACATCACAGATATCTCTTTTCATTGCCGCCACCTAAACATTAAGATTTTAAGATTTTCACTCAAAATATATTTAAATATCCTTAAAATAATATGATGAATGACTTAGATTTTTTGTAATCTAACTATAGTTATGTTATTGAAAAATTATGATTACTCATTATAATAGAAGTAAATTAAAATGTGTGTATATAAAATTTTATAATGTTTTGAATATGCATAGCGTAATTAAATAAGAATGGATGATAAAGCATAAATAAAACTAAATTATGTGGCATGCAGGTAATTATCCTTTTTTTATGAAAAGGCCTTATATTTAGTTGATAATAGCTTTGATTGGAAAAAAAAAATTAAACTTTCAAAAAACAATTTTAATTAACATTCTATATTTGATTTTAAATCACATATAAAATTAAAAATTAAAAATTAATTTTATTTTATATTTTAAATAAAATTTAATTTTATTTCATCTCCTAAATATACATAATAAACAAATTAATTTTATTTTAAATTCAATACAATTCCTAATAATAATAAAATAATTTTATTTTACATTATAAAGTTAACATAATTTTCTCATTTATTTCAAAAAATTTAAAATAGATCCAAAAACATAGCTGACAAAAATCATTTATTAAATTTATTTAAGGTGAGTTATCAATATATTGTGTTGAATAAATATTATGTATTATTAGTTAAAATGATGTTAATTTGTTGACAAAAGATTCGTTTCATAGCAACAATGGGTTCTAATCTCACCTCTTCCACTAAATGAACAAGAACCAAGTAAGACAACAACAAATAATAAAAAAAGGATAAATTGCATTCTGATCCCTGAGATCGAAAGGATATTAAAATTTAATCCCAATATAGAAAAAAAAACCTTAATTTTGAGGTTGTATATTTGACTTGCAAAATTGATCATTTTTGTCACCCTTTCAAAATTTCACCTTGTCTATTTGACTTTCTTAATAGAAAGTGTGCAAATTTAACTTGTTTGAATATTTTCATATTTTAAAAAACTACTATTCACCTTTGTCTTTAACCTTTTTTAAAATTTAATTTCTCATTTATGGCTTTCTTTGCTCAAAAAATTAAAATTTTAAAAATAAAAATATTAGTTTTTCAAAACTATATCTTAAAGAGAAAAAAAATAATGAAGAATAATCTTAAAGTATAATAATAAAAAATTTAAAATTATTATGTCAAGTAGGATCAAATGATGACACTTGTACAATCTTATGGATCTAAATCATAATTTTTAAAAAGTTAAAACTAATTTGTAATGCTATTCTCTGATACAATTTATCTAAGAAAAATTAGGATTTCACTGGCTCGGAGCTTCATTCCTTCTTGGAAGACCCCTTAATTATAGATGGATTGCAATCTCGAGTAAATCGTTATTTCTCAATATTTTTAGAATTGAACTGAAGGTTAAATTAGTCAAGTAGTAGTTCACCGTCTAATTAGTACATAGACTTCTTATATAAGCTCTAGTAAGTATTTTTCTTTTTTTTTCCTCATCATTTTTCTAACATGAGCTATTATGCTCATTTTCGAATTACTATCATTGTTACTATCGACATATTCAGAGGGTTAAGAGCTTGCTACTATGAATCTGGTTGAACCGATTTGGTTGATTGCAGTGATGTTATGAAAATAAAAGACCTACTAGGAATGTAGGGGCTGCCTCACGTCGCGACACATTATAGATCTCTTAGGGGTTGATATGTGTCATTGTAAACGCAGACACCCAATGATATTTCAGTAACTTGATTCGATCGGAGATTTCATGATTTTGGTTTGGAGTTAATTTCAACAGAGTTTCTAACATCCATTGATCCACTCATTGAATTCAAGCTTTACAAATGTTCACCTTGAATACTTGAATTTTCAAATAGAGGGATATACTTATAATTCAATGATAATTTGATAAAATTAAGAGACCTTTCGTTTCATCGTATAAGAAACACTGTGATTATAAATCTAAAATCATATTTCATTTAAAATTTAAATTTAAACTATATATATTTTTAATCTTAAATATATATAATTTCAAATATTAAATTTTATGTGTAATATGATATGTCAGGTTAAAATATTAAACCAGATTAATTTTTAACTTTCAAACAAACATGACCTAAATTTTAATCGAGCTGTTTCAACTGTCTTACTCTAAATTAAAAAAAAAAGGTCAACACTGGACAAGCCCATGCCGCTAAAATATTGCATGCTCTCGTTTGGTAATAAGAAAAAAAAAAGAAAATTTAGTTGAAATTTTAGTTATTTTTGAAAAATATGTATGATGTGAAATAAAATAAGTTAGTTATATTAAAAATTATGTAAGATATGAAATAAAGTTGATTGATTTATTGAGAATTGTGTTGGATGTGAAATAAAGTGATTGTTTAATGTTTGAATTTATGTGAGATGAGGTATAAAATAATTTTTTAAGTATTTTAAAAGTAAATTTAAGATTTTGACCATGGCTAATTTTAGCCATGTTTTTTAGCTCATTGCCAAACAGGGCAAAGAGTCGAGGACTCGGACTCGGACTCATGCAATATTATAGAATATTGTAATTTCATCGTCTTAAATTTACAAATGTAAATAAAATTGTAGTTCATTTTGAAATATATTTGTACTCATTAGTGTTAACCATGAGTGATCAACGTGGGGAGTTGCATTTAATTACATTTAAATTGAAATTAAGCATCGCTATTTTGAAGTGGCTCGTCATTAAAATGAGTTTAATTAGCTTAAATCTTATATAATTAAACTGAAATTAAACCTAATTAATTAAAAGACATTTAGGAGGCATATAGTAAAATCTTCAATTTTGGCCTTGCTATTGTAAAAGCGTTGCATTTGGTTCCAAATAATTTTTTTTTAAAATATTTTATTATTATTGTCTTGGATTGTTTTGATTATTAATTATTTGATTTTTTTAATGTTAATGTTAATATATATTTTTTACTTTTACTTTTTTAGAGAAAATAGAAGAAGGAATATAGGAAATTAAATTTTAAAATTTTAATTGTTCATAATTTTTTTTTTAATTTTAAATTTTAAGTTCTTTCAATGAAGGTTGGAATAGAAGATTTAAATAATGGTTAATTATAAAATGTAAATAATTTAAACTATAAAAATTATTTAAATTTTATATTTTTCATAAAAATGATCTATAAAAAATTTGAATTCTGTTATGGGACTGAAATGATATTATCTTTTATAATCTCAGTAATTAAAATTAAAATTTTTTAAAAATTAAAATTAATTTGTAATGTTACTTCAACTTTAAGGTCTAGACCTCATATTCAATTTATTTAATAAAAATATTAACTCATTTCTTTAATTATGCAATAATGAACGGTAAGCAAAAACTATTTAAAAATACCAACATGAATGGCTAAGTTGAGCTCAGAGATTAGCTTGAAACTTTTAACAAGTTTAGTTGACCAAAATAATCTTTTTTGAAAATTATAAACTATTTTATATGACATTCAGTTATAATAATAATGAATACAATTATAAGTATTTTTATTTATTTTAAAATAATTATTTATAAATTACAATAAATTTATTATTTTACATTTTATTCTTCTGTAGCTGATAATGTATATTCTATATATTATAAAGTATACGAAAATTAATCAAGATTATATGTTTAATTTACAGTGCATATAACGTAAATAAAAATCTGAACAATATAATTTATTAGCTTTTTTTGTGCAAAAATATTTAGTTTCCCGCAAAAATTAAAAAGTTATTTTATATAAATTTTAATATTAAATAATCATTTTATTTTACATTTTATTCCATAAATCACTTAACTTTATTTTAGATTCCACAAATTTTTAATAAATCACACATTATTTTACATTATACATAAAAAACTATAAAGCTTTTCCTAACTTTTGTGTTAAAATTAAACAAAAAAAAAAATCTAATTTTGTGCCAAGAAATTAAAATTTTAATTAAATTCCAAAAAAATCCCATAACACGCAATTTCTGCACTTAAATACAAATTAAATTCCAGTGCAAAGAAAATTCATCTTGTATTAAAGTACAGAAATAATTTTTCATAAAAAAAATCCTGTATACAATTTCAAATGTAGTATTTATAAATTCTATATATATACATATATATAGATTCATATATACTTCGTCTAATTCTCCTTGCGATTACTTGAAGTATTTGGCTAACTAAAAAACGACGACTCTTCAAAGGAATTTGCTCCTAACTCTTTACTATTTTGAATAGAGCTGATGCATCCATCCATCGGTGATTACCTCTCCGACAAATCAATTCATCGTTATAGCTTGAGATTCGAATCCCTAGCAGGTGACATCCTCCTCCTTCGATTTATGAAAGCCAATATTGATGCTTCGGCTAAGGAGGGCGGGGATATGAAAGGTGTTGGGAGTTGTTGTAAGGGATTCTTTGGGCATTGCTCCGCCAGCATCGTGTGGCCTTATCGACCTTACTTATAGGAGTGCCTAGTTATTAAGGTTGGAATGCAACTTCTTTTGGCCAACAGCCTTGGAAACTGAATCTTAGATTCTAACGCAATTAATGCTGTTAAGGCCATCGATATGGAAGCACCGTTTGCACTAGAGGGACCACTAGTGGAAGAAATCCCGAGAAGGTATTATTGCTCGTTCACAAAATGGCTCGGTCCTCTCCTATAATGATCTCCTCATAGGTAACATTATTTGATGTTAAAGTAATTTATTTTCCTAGAAAAAGAAAGGCAAACTCGGGACCAATGATCAGAAAATTTGTGATTTTGCTCCCTCCCAACAACGCAATCGAAAGTCTCCGTACCACGTATTTGGAGGCAGCTCCACCGCGGCGCTGCCTCGCTCTCAACAGGTCCCCTTCCAACATCAAGATGACTTAAGGGACCGGGAACATCTAGCAAAACTATCTCATTCTTCTACAAAGCCAACGCAACCCCTCCCGCCTCTCCAAGAGAAACAAATGAGCATTCTCGCTCAATGTCTACTGCTCTACTACAACACTCAGAGCCTCCTCGGCAGCAAGACAATTCCTGCACCATGCGATCAATATGCTCGCCGACTTTCTCTAATTGGTTCAAGTCAAGTTCAGGATTAGCCGCTCTAGGCCCTTGTTTCCAAGGATAGATTGACATGTATTTTACGAGACATTTAGTTCATTATTATCTTGATGTTATGTTATTTAGAGAAAGCAATTATTTGATTTAATAATATTTATAAATAATATTATAATATTATATAAGATAATAAAATTATTAGATAATATCTAGATATCATAACATCTAAATTACATAACACCAAGATAATAACGAATCAAATGAAGCCTTAAGACTTTCAGAAAGCACTTTTACCTACAACACCTACTTCAATTCAATGGCATTTCATTGGAGTTGAAAGCTGCAACTTTTTCTTCTCTCCTCTTGTGGACCTCTGCCATCCACTGCTCAAAAACCACAACAAGCTTCTTTCGCCTTCGTAAAGAAAAAAGATCACAGCGAAATGAAACCCATGAATTTTGAGCGATAATCGCCTAAAACAGAAATTCCACAAACTGCTGAGTCACGCATAAATATTCGTGACCCATCAGTTTGTAGGGACGATGTTAATAAGAAGAGCGGTCATTACATCTGAGCATACACGTGACAGAAAAGACACGCCATCACTTAAAGTCAAAGTAAGACTAAATGGTTAACAGTCAACAACCCAATCTCACTTGGACATCTCTCACATCGATCACGAAATAGTGCAAAAGCCAACTGATAGCCGACCAGCTCACAAAGAGATCGAGCCACGACCATAAGCAAATCTAGTCGCTCAAACACGAGATCATCTTACCAAAAAAAAAAGTCCTTCCCTTACCAATCATTGCTCAGGAATCCCCAAGTTCCATAAAAGGAAAAACTTCACACCTACCTGGAGAAAAATATGAACTTCATTCATTAACCACTCTCCATGTTCTCCCAAAATAGGCCTCAAAGTCAAGCTCGTGTAATCTCTCAAATATTGGAACCTTCAAGCCGCCCCAAGGGCACCACAATTTTGTACCCTTAGTTCAGAAACTTTCCGCACAAAAATTGTCACCATTTACTCTTCCTGTGTTCTTTACTATCTCTCTCTTTTACGTTTTTACATCATCACCACATAGCCACCCTTTCACGATCAGGTGAACAGGTCCTCACTTAGCTTGCAGCTAGAAAAAATTATTGAATTCGGACGGCATAACGTGGTTAGGTGTCCGTCCCCTAAAGCCGCCCGCTGCGTGTGCACGATGGGCCCCACGCATCACGGCGACAAAACAACTTCCTTGAAGACCGTTCGGTTCGGCTACGCTGGCGTGACCAAACCATCCAACGTGGATGCAACATTTCATCTCCATTAGTAGGAAGATTAATACATATATTACAAACTTATCCCTGTATGCGAGCAAACTCTTAATTCAAAGATAAATACTGAAAATTATGACTAATAAAAGAATTTCATGTAGAAGGAAAAGAATGACACTTCACGTTCTTAATTAAATAATATGATCGGTTGACTACAAAAAATAATAATAATAATAATATGATCAGTCACAAAAGGGTTCAGTAAAAGGATTTCCCCCAGCGACAAAAATTGAAAAATAAATGAACTCAACGCAATATGCAAAATGCCTATGACTTCTTATGAATTATGAATAACTTTCATGAAAGTAATAATAAAAATACTTCACCTATTAGATTGAGCAGAGCTACTTGCAGCTCCATAACGATTCTCAAGAACACTGACACCAGGGCCATAGATTCTATGACAACGGTCGCTGAATGAACTTACGAGGCGAGAAACAACTTCCTTGAAGAACATGGAAGCCACCTGCAGTTAAGTCATTTTATTTGGATTAGCAATAGAAATGTACTATATAAAAGATTAGATGCCGAAAAGTTGAACATATCACATATGCTCTAAAGATCATCATCGTTAACAGTGATCAATATGTGCTATATAATCTTTCATCATCTTTTATTAGTACTAAAGTTACCTAAATCTTCTTTAAGAATAAAGATATTACTTGGAGATTTGCAACAGTACACTACAATTTGTAAAAGAATTAATGACCAAAAAAGTATAACATGTGCTGTAGAATTATCATAATCATCAGCATCCTTTATCTATTAATTTTGAGAAAACCTTACGAATCTTTGTCATTAGTTATTCATGTCCTGAGATCGCAGGCCAACAGCAACAACAAATCAATTAGATTGCTTTTTTACAGCCTCTGAAGTCACCATAAATGTGGCTTTAATAGTAAACAATGCTACTATACACTGTAGCAAAGACCGCTAACCGATTGTGCTTACTTCGATAGAAAAAACAAAACCAGAAAGACGGTGTCTTATCAAGGTCTCCAACATATTCAAAATCAATGTATCCAACCATTTATAAGTCTTTTGCTTCAAACTACAAGCATGCTCTAGTGGTTCCTTAAACATAACTCAGAATTCATTTGATAAATTCCCAATACTTTAATCTCGAAATTGCCATTACTCACTAACTACATTAGCTGAATGTAAGACCTGGTTGAGTGCATATTATAGCATACGTCAAGCTCCCAACTACACTTACATAAGGAACATAAGGTCCTTATCCTCCTCCATCTTCAATATCAATTCGGTTGAGTGGAAAACATACTAGCAAGAAAGTAGAGAACTTCTTTGATTCATTCATTCTCAATCAACCTAGCCCCTTCAAAATGCAACCCTTTGAGAGAGCCACAACTTTTAATCTTTTTAGCTTGGACGAATTTACATGGCTTAAACCATCTTTGCCCCACCTAAACTTTTTACTCCATTTAGCACCCAACAGACAAATAAGTCCTTCAACTTCATCGACATGCATTGTGGATATTAGAGTTTGTCAATATAGAGAAGCAAACATAGGAACTATCTAGAAACTTCCTAAAATAAACACAACTGCCAAAACATGATCTCGATAATCAATTCATGGTTGAGTATATAAGAGTTAAACCTTGTATAACAGACCAGGAAATTGTTTCAAACCAAACATTCACTTCTTCAATTGGTAGACTCGGTACATTCATCATCAAGTTTCGGGATGTTGTGCGAACATCTCATTCTGTAACTGGCTATTCAAAAAAGTTGTTTTGACATCAAGGTGCTTTAGCCCTATATCGAATTGGGCCACCAACCCAAGCAAGATACAGATTGATGTGCATTTGACAACCGGCAAAAGCACGCCAATAATGTTAATCCCTAGAATTCAGCCATAGTCTTTTGCCGCCATTCTATCCTTAGCACTAGACCACCATTCTATCCTTAGCACTAGACTTTTCAACCTCTTGCATTCCTTCTTTAATATCTACTTGCATTGAATCACCTTCTTGCCTTTGGGAAGCTCTGCGAAAACCTACATCTCATATCTTCTAAGCAGCTTTATATCTCTATGGCAATCAACCACCTCAAAGAATATGGGAACAAAATTGCTTTCTCAAACTTTCAGGCTAGTCATGGGCATGTCTCTATGCCAAAGGAAAATGCAAAAGCAACAAGTTCATACTGTTGTGGTTGCCAAATAGTTCTTATTTCTTTATCCATGGTGTCTGAATAAGGTTATGTTGCTAGAGGCACCTGCTCTTCATTTGTTGATTTGCTCCTTCTTGAGTGGCTTTTTTTCGATTTCTGGAGAAGTACTGTTGAAAATCTTTATCAACTCCACCTCATTTAAAGCTCATGGGAACAGAAGGTTTTTTTTATGCAAGGGGTGGAAAGGTTGGAAGTTTTCAACAACAAACTTTGGTTGTCGAAAATTACATCTCAACTGAAAATGGTTTTGGACTCTTTAGGGCTCCACAGTTAGGAAGTATGGAGATGCATACAGAGATATAACACGACGGTAACTTTTCAAGTACAGAACACAAGCATGATAAGATACTCCAAATAAAATAACAGATTTTCGTGTGATTATATAATTTTACTATAATTTTTACTCAATATTATAAAAGTACTTAAAAAATATGACACGCACAATACATTGGGATATACAAAAGTATCCATGCTTTCTTGCTCCACACTTTAAAACCTTTGACTCCATTTGTCTTCCAATATGCAATGAACATACACTTCTTCGAGCTTAGATCCAGCTTCCTTTCTTTTGTATGAGCATATACCAGACAATTAAAAATCCTTAGACTCAGAGAGTTAAGAGGATCACTAGACAAAACCTCCTCTTGAGCTTTTGAGTTCAGTGCTTGGGTGGGAGTGATTAAACAACTTGTGGATATAGCCGCCCAAAAAGACTTCAACATCCACACAATAAAGAGCATGCATATTGCTCCCTTGAGAATTGTCCTTTTATATTGCATTATTATGCCATTTTGTTGTGGCATTTCAACAAACACTTTATGTTTAATTCTTTTATCCTTGCAGTAATTGAATTCTCTAAAACAAAACTTTTAAGTAATTGTCAATGTGAAGCCTCTTAATTGATCTGGAAACTTGCTTTTCAACCAATAATTTTCACTATTTGAAGGTTTTGAATATATTTCCATTATGCTTTAGAAACTACGTTAAAGTATTCCTCGAACAATCATCAATGAACGTTAAACTATGGATGTAATTTGAAGTCTTCTACACTCCCTTGTTGAAAGAAACTCTCTTCTGCTTACCCAGCACACACTTATCAAAGTCTAACTTTCAAGTGTGCCAGGCATAAAGGAGTTCACTGTTTGCTC
Organism: Apostasia shenzhenica; assembly: GCA_002786265.1. NCBI lineage: Eukaryota > Viridiplantae > Streptophyta > Magnoliopsida > Asparagales > Orchidaceae > Apostasia > Apostasia shenzhenica. Next base: position 3,018,083 of record KZ451888.1, on the reverse strand, counting down.
AATTAAGCAACTCTCTTTCACTCATGTGACCAAGTCAAAACTGCACAAAGTGACCATCTATCCTCCCATTGTCCTTCATCAAAGTCATCGCACCCTACGATACCTAAACAAAATACCATTCCACTAGTGCATCGATAACCCTTCATGTCCAAAGTACCCAAGGAAATAAGGTTTCTCATAAGTTGATAAACAAGTATAACCTCCATTAAGTTGAACATCTTGATTCTAACACTTCCAATTCCTAAAACTCTACATGAAGCATTGGTGCGCATCAAGACTACTCCTAAATAGAATGAAGTTGTAAATCAGTCTCTATTTAGTGTCATGTAAAAAAGAATAGTTTGAGTCAAGAATCCAACCAGAAGTAGGTATTTCACCCTCTCCTGTGACAAGGAGTAGCTGCATCACTCTCTTTGACAACTACACTAGCATGGCTTGAATTTTGCACTTTTTCAATATCATCATTCTCCTTCTTATTCTTCAATTTGTAGCAGTTCTCCAAAACACAACTCTTCTTGCGATATAAGGGGGAAAGGTTATGGTTCTTGAATGTATGTGAGATTGGATTAATGTGAGCTTCCTCTCTAGTTCCCTATTTAAAGAGCCACTTATCTTTCTTCCCTTGACTGCTAAGCCTTTCACCTTAAGATTCTTTAGTCTAAAACAATAATGCTTGGGGAACATCTTCCACAGTGATGAACCCTCATCTATATAACAATAAGTCTTGAAATTCTTGTAGGGAGAAAGCAAACAAAGTAGAGGAAGAGCCAAATTCTCATCCTTTAATTTTCTTCCAACATCTTTAAATCCATTACTACACTCTTAAACTCATCTAAATGAACTGAATTGCTACCATCATCACACAACTATTACAACCGAGGAGAATATAGCCTCTACTTGAGAAAGGGCGTATTGGTCAAGCTCTTAACCATGAGTGTTAACTCCAATCTAAACCTCAACACCACTTCCATCATCTCCTTTGAGCAGTCTTGAAAAAAGTTTCATCAGATAACTATAGCTGGATTCTCAGATAGCGTTTTATAACTCTTTCTCTCACATTCTCCAGCTAGTATGGTTAAAAGCTACTTATGTATATTGAGCTGAGCATCATCTAAATTCAATTGGAGTGGAATCACCTTCATCTTCGCTAGCTAAAAAGCAAACTTGTGCTCCTATCGAACCTCTCAATATTGTACTTCAAAGTCTTCATGATGTGAGTTAAGAGTTACATAGCAGCGAAAACTAAGCTAAAAGACATGTCGACTAACCAAAGAGCCAAAACAAACTACAACAACAAGATCACAAAAGTAAAATCATAAAAACATTGAAGAAGATAATGAATACTAGTGATTTATGCAGAAAACCATTCACAAAAATGAGCAGAAAGGTGAAGCATTCATTAATCAAAAGGAGAAATAAAAGTTTATAGAAAGTTACAATGAGAACAAGACGAAGATTTCTCCTACATTTATTAATGTTACACACAAAAACTCACCCACATAAAACCCTCACATGTACATCCATCATAGCCCTAAAATTATCACAATTTAGACAAAGGGACGAAGGTGACTTGACATAAAGAATCCCTGAATTTCCTAAAATATTCCTAATTCTAACAGCTTTTTCCAAGCAATTGCTATGCATCTTCTATGTTCTAATTTGTTGTTTTATGAAGTTAAGATAAAGACAAAGAAACTAAGTCAAAGAACACCAAGAAGAAAAACATTGACAAAATCTTCAAGAGACTTCTTGTAGACATGCTTCCATCTAAAGGGAGATACAACTCGAAAAGTTTCCCTTTTCCATAAAATTTTTTGACTTAAAAATATGTTATTTTCCTTGAAATTAAAAATATGTTATTTTCCAGGAGAGACTTAAATTGAGTATTTTGTCTGAAACCAGATTTCACATCTCTTTGCTTCAATGGATAATGTAAAAAAGAAGTCTATAGATTCTTTATCAACCTAGAAACTCAACCAAGTTGAAAATGGCTTCTCCAACAAATTGTTCAAGAATTCAAGACAAAATAAAAAATAATTAACCAGGAAAATTATAAAAAAAAGGCCAAACGAGCAGGCCAAAAGCAATTATATGATTCAATAACCTATTTAAAATAGCTGACAAAAAATAGAATGATTTTGATAGAATATGCCTACCACTTGATATACAAATTTCTTAGTAAACTACAAGGTCAGTTGTCCTAAAAAGTTTTTCCTCAACAAGTTCATAGGGTAACCACAGATGCAATGTCAAAAAAAATGTGAACTCACGTCTGATGTTCATGCAATTTCATACAACATTGCAAATATTAGCTGGAGCAATAGCCGCTCTTAGCCCTAAGTTGCATGAAAAAACAACAATAACAAGGTCTTTATTTCAAATTATATGGGATTAGCAACATAGATTTCTCATCTCCACATAGCTCTACTTAAAAAGCAAGGTCTGCTTAAATAGCTCTCTGCGAAATTGCTGGCGAGTCAAGATCATATTTCTAGTACATTTAAAGTAATTTTTGGCGTTGTCCTTCCTCTCGGAAAAGCTCAATCAAAAATATAGCACACTACTTTGCCACAGGTTTAATGAAGCCCAAGCAAAGAAAAAAAACACTAGGCAACGTTTTAATTGAGCTTAATATGTCAAAGAAGGCTAATGTACTGTAGTGGACAGCAATCTTCCAACTCAAACAATATGAAAAATTTAAAGAACTTTAGTAAATGCAATAAATCAATAAACAAGGTTTGATATTGCTATACTCAAAACATTTGCAAAAAGGCTCATCATTTGAAGAACAAAAAACGGTTTCAAAGACATAATATAATTTGACTGCAACAGCTGTAGCAAATCAAAAGAGCATCAGGTCAGGAAAAAGTACATGGCGATAAAGTGGTGAGTTGAACTTAAAATCCACCAAGAAGTGTAAGTCACAGGTCCCTGGGGTAGGGCCAGGATTGAATTCCCAGATGTTAATCAAATAGTCAAATAGTCCCGTATCCAGAGCTGTTGTCTGCAAGAAAAGACACAAATTAATAATCATACAGTATAATCATGATTGCTTCCTCTACATATCTGATTGGAAAAAACTGGCTAAAATCAATACAAAACAATAGAAAATGACAGTTTGTCAACATAGCATGAAAGTTTAGAATAGATGGCAAATAGCGTCTGCACTACAACAAGACTTCAAAAGGTAATAATATCCTTTACTAGCCATTTTTAGGTTGATCTAACAATGAACAAAGAAATACATCATCATTTCAGCTACTACGAAGACACTTGTCATAAAAAAAAAAAAACTTTAAAAACATCATCAAGGAAATCATTTCAGAAAAATAAACAGTTCTATTAACTGAATTTTTCATTAAAAACAAAATTTATGGAGGCACCATCATTAGCTACAAAACATAGCACCATCATTATCAAAATTTTCATCATTTTACCAAATAATAGTGGCAGCACTTATATCATCTAAATGCAATTTTGGTTTCAAGCGCAAAATGAGGACAAAATTTTTTTCTAATTTTTATTTCACATCTGATACAAACTTCAATATTAAAAACCCAACTTAATTTCACATCCTACATAAATCTCAATATTAAAATATTTTTTTTTTCACATCAAATACATATAATAAATTTTTTTTTCTCTAATTTAAAAACAACCTTCCAATCAAACAAGACAAGGGATCTAGAATTTTGATAATGTCCCAAGTAGTTTCATTCCATTATTTTTTTGCTTGTAACCATTTCAAATTAGAACCATAATAACCTTAGCCAATCCATTCTGCTCCATCCAATCCATTTCACTTTAACTCCAGTTCCTTGCATTGTGATATTGCATATAGCATAAAAGGCACCAGAGCTATCAAAAATGAACATTGATTAAAAAAAAAAACAAAGAAATACCTTCTTATCAAAATTCAAGGCAAAGTTACCATATTGTAACATCTCATGAGCCAATTGTAGAGGCATCATCCACTTTGGCTTCTAAGAACTATGTGACTTGAATATTTCCTACGAGATCATCCATCCCAATACTAATCCAGCTCAAGCATGCTTAAATACGGAGTTTTCTATCATTAACTTCACAGTTTTCCCCAAAAAACATATCTCTATCATTTGAGATCATATTATTTACTTATACAGCTCAGAAACTCCTCCCTTTCCGATGCAAGACGATTCATTCATATGCCTCTCCACTTAGAAACCTACCAGGAGCTGCTCCTTATTCGGGTGACTTCGATTCACTCATATAGGCATCAACTCGGCAATCTCTCCCCGCCCTCTTCGGTCCCGAGTTATCACAATAAATAATCCAACATGGCATGAATCCACTCTAATTCAAACACGCAGGGCACATGTCAAGTGATTGTATGCTAAGCCAAATCAAAACGCTGCTAATTATTTTTGAAACCATAGCAATTTGCAACTGAGAAGACCAACTATGATTTAAAGATCTAATGTCCATATCATCATCCAGCAGCTCACAAATGCCAGATTTTTTTTTTTTGATAAAAGACATGCCAATTTTTTTTTTTTTTTTGATAAAAGACAAATGCCAGATTTTACTCAAGACTTATATATGATAACAACAACAACAACAACAACCAAGCCTTAATCCCACTAGGTGGGCTACATGAATCCTTTGTTTCCATTGCGCTCTATCAGTTACCAAGGACTTATATATGATAACCAACAGAAATTTAATTTAAAGAAAATGCATACATTTGTGGGCAACAAAATGTTACAAATGTTAATTGAAAACACCAAAGTGTATAGCAACCTTTACGTATCTTGGTTTTTGAAGTTCAACATGAGATACATAGCTTTCAACAAAAAACTTGAAACCAATCTCCAATTCAGCATCAAAAGATCCATCCTTATTGCGCTTAACAATACTCGACCTCTGGCACCAAGGAAGAAATTCTTTGTATAAATCAACAGCAGCGACAACATTAAAAAGTTGTTCTGGAGAGTACCTGCCCATTGTGCTGATAATTAGCTTTCCAGATATAGTATATACTAAACCTTACAGACCCATTCAGTAATAAAACAGTTAACGGATCCCAATCTTAGAGTGACCTTAGATTATTGAAGCCGCTTATATGTCCAAAAGCATTTGAATTATAAAAAGTTTGAAGCCAGTTTCAACCAAAAATCGTGTAATCAGAGAACTTGGCTTCACACTTCTTAAGTAGCTTGAAGCAGTTTAATCCAGTTTGGGTTTTGGGTCCCAAAGCTGGCAAACAAATCCCGCTCCATGCATCTTTAACCGCTTGAAGCTGTCTAAATCCATGAACCAAACACTTCATGTTCCATAAAGATTCACAAATCTCACTCAAAAAAGAACAAAATTTGTAGCAAATAAGCACAACCTAAAGAACAGTACATATTTTGCTAAACAAAATGGATTTATATGGGGCAATGCAGCATCGATTTATCAAACAACTCAACAGACTAAGTATAACAGATTTCTTCTAGAAGGTAGACGACTTTTTGGAGAGATACAGATACGAAAATGTTGATTTCAATTCAAAACGGCACTAAGACCATGAGTGTCATCCACATATCAATAAGCTGAGAAAGCTCCACAAGGAAGTATATAAATTGCTAATAAATGGTAATCTTGCACACCATTCCAGTGATATAAATACCATTTGAAAGTAAAGATCAGTTAAATCCTATTATTGCAAAGCACCAAAAGTTTAAACAGCTTACGTAACCTATATCCCCCAAAATACATTAACGCAAATTGAGAAATTCTCTAATAAATATGAAATGGAAAGCAGCAGCTGTGCTCGGAACAAGCCCGGGTTGCGAATACAGAACACGTATCAAGCAATAGATACACAGCCAAACAAGGTCGATTTTTCATTTGTACAAATAAGCATTCAAGCAATCACAAACTAATTGAGCAACCAAAGGTCATCCGTATGCTTAACATCATTAGAGAGACCGAGAAACATATCAAAAACGAAGAAGAAAAATTAAAGCTAAGCTAACTGTTAATTAAGAGCCGAACGTACCCCATTACAAGCCGCTGCTCATGCGACTTGGAGAGAACATCATCTTCGCAATTTCCCAAACCCAGGAACCGTCTCGATTGAACACCGCATGACGTGTTCCAAACAGAGGGAGTCCTCCCCTTCCCTCCATCCACCAACATACCGACGCCAGGATTACAGATTCGAGCACCATCATTAAACCACCGACCCTGAACAAATCGATCCGGCCCCCCACCTACTTCCCTGCACCGCCTCTCAGACCAGATCGACAAAACTCGCGGCCCCAATTCCCCATTCCTCCCTGCCGACAACCTCGCCAGGGCCTTCGCCGAAAACGGTACCGGCGCCATTCCTTATAAATGTAAATACAAAAAAGAGAAAAAAAAAACCTAATTGACGGAAGTCCGCGGAACCCCAAATCAGTTATATCCACCGAAATTGCAAATACTACACGTAAGTTCGAGAGAAGGCGAGCCTAGAAGACGGAGCGGAGGTCAGAACAATCGCTTCGAGAAGAATCCACGAAAAACTACGTGGCGATCGCGAAACCTGAAAAGGAAGATTCCACTGCGCTCTCCTGACCCGGATCCTGAGGAGGAGGAGGAGGAGGAGGAGGAGGAGGAGGTAGGAGATGGGAAAGAGACTCCAGGAAGAATAGGCGTGGGACGGCGGTGGGCCACCAAGATCCGACGACGGAGACGTTGCCGAGGGGGGCCGATGAATTTAAGAATGGAGGAAGCTGTTGAAGAACGCACCTTATAACGTGTACAAGGGAAGAATTCTTTTTGTTAAAATAATTAAAATGGGTAAATTACACTCAGGTCTTTAAGTTTAGAACTTAATAATATACAATCTATATTTTCAAAATTATAATATTAAAATCACTAAGTTTTAATATAATTATTAAATAAGTTTTTTCTAATATTTTTATTATTAAAATTTTTTATAATTATCATTATACTTCTTCCTTCTCTCTCCTCCCGCGCTTTCTCAAGCAGTCAGTACTCTTTGCGCATGAGAATTGCATCTATCACGCGACAGTATGATTGAGACGACTGCACCACCGCAAGGTACTCGCGTAAGTTGCATTGCCTCTAAAGAGAAAGCAGGAGGAGAAAGATAGAAGAAGAGGTATAATGATAATTATAAAAAATAAAAAAAATATTTGATAATTATATTAAAATTCGCTGAGTGTAATTTAGTCATAAATTAATATTATCATTTATCAACTACTATCTATTTTATTTGATGTTATCATATTTAAAACAAAATAGAAATTTAAAATTAATTAATCATTAAAATGTGTGATCTATTATCATTAACCTACTTGTACATGTATTTTACTTCATATTAATTTTTGGTCAGCCAATTTATGACTTTATTTCAAATTGGCTACTTCCTCTTATATGATAATTGGATAAATTAATGAAAGGTGATGAGTCAAGATATTAAAATCGTTTGATTTCTTTGTATTATGATGACTATTGTGGGCTGATTTTGTATATAAAATCTATATAATATTGAAAATGATGAAAAATATAAAATAAAGTAGAAATTTTTATATGAAAATTTTTGTATGATAAGATAAAAAATTATTTATTATTTTTATTATTATGTAATCATTTATATTTTGGTCTAAGAAATATCTAAAATAGTAATCATTTTTGACTTTATTAGGCACCATATCTTTATTAAGTATATACTATGACACCTTTTTAACAGGTTCTAATATTAATAACTTCTATTATCATTAGTAATTTGTCTATTTTCATCGATATAGCCACTAATTTTAGGTAGATTGAGACTATTGTCCGCTATGGTCATTGGATTATGATTTTTTAGAACTTACTTGTAGTTATAAAGTATGTACTATAACTGTGGTTAGTTGTTAAATTCTAGATCAATAGTCGTGTCCACCTCAATGACTTGTTCTGAAAAGAATTTGATTAGGCTCTTAGAAACTTTCTTTGAAGAGTCTCTAGTCCTTTCACTACACTCGCCTTCGCTCCGCCGTTGATGAAAGTGATTTCCTTAACTCTAGTTATCATCATTACTGAACTTTCCTCTGAAAGTTCACGAAAAACTTTTCTGTATTTACTCATAAGAACACTTATTTTCATACACAGTCTTCTTCAATGGATTTCATAACTCTAATTTCTCTTTGTTTTAGTAAGATTAGTGTTAGAAAATATAGAACAGAAGATGAGATTTTCGCTTTTAATACTATTTTCATCTCTAAGAAACGAAGCATTGATTTAATTAGTGAGATAATGTTTACATGTGATTTTACACTTATATAAAAACCTTCCACTTAGTGTCGAGAAAAGCGTTATGAACAGCTTTTAACTGGACGATAAAATTTTGAATTCGATAATCGACCAACAAGAATTGAGCTCAATATAATGATTATGATTAGTTAGAAAATATTATTGATACTCTTCACTAATTTAGAAATTAAAAATATTAAAGTATGTTGGAAATGCTCATGGAAAATTTTCTTTGAGAATAAATGTGAAATTGAAAAATTGAATTTTCATTTAGAGCAAATTTAAACTGAAAAGGTTATTTAATTTAATTACCTAAAATTGTCCTTTTCTCTCGCATGCGAAGTTTCTCACACACTTCCTATAGAAAAAAGGCAAATTGCATCCTTTGATCTCATGCCCTGCCCTCATGGCATCAAATTGAGACTCCAGTTCTACTCTCTCTCTCTCTCTCTCTCTCTCTCTCTCTCTCTCTCTGTGCTTTCTTGCTTCTTTCCTCCAAAGGGGTGGAGGGAGCACAGAAGAAAGGTCCGATCTTTTCGAGCCTCCGGCGAGGGGAGGGGAGAGAGAAGATGTCGACGCCGGCGAGGAAGCGGCTGATGAGGGACTTCAAGAGGTTGCAGCAGGATCCACCAGCGGGGATTAGTGGTGCGCCGCACGACAACAACATCATGTTCTGGAACGCAGTGATCTTTGGGTAAATATTTTTGCGCCCTTCTGATTTGGAACCTCCGCCTCATCAGTTTCTTCTTTCATTCTCTGGTTCAGATTATTTAATTTGTGGTGTTATTTACTTCTTAATTTTGTTTTCAGGCCTGATGATACCCCATGGGACGGTGGTATGTGAATTCTTTCAGCTTATCTTATTCATCTGATGTGCATAATATGAAAAATCAGTTGCCTGTCTTTATGTGAAAGGATATGATGATATTGCTGATTTGAAGATCTAAATTGTTGAAAATCTGCTTGTTTCCACATGGGTTTTTCCCCTTTTATGTGTAGATTTTTTTTTAAGAATAAATACAGTAAGTTTAACTAGGGCATATGGTTTTTTTATGTATTGTAAATCCTTGAGGTAATATCTTTTCCATCTCATGGATTTGAAGCTTTATCTCCTACTCAGAGCCAGTATGCAACCCCTTTTCCCTTTTTGCAAGTAATTAGAAGTATAGAGAATAACTACAAGGGATCTAAATGGTTGTCTGATGAGTTCTTCTCTCCACAGTAGCAGTAGTTTCATTATTGTAATTTCCATGCATGTAGACCAGTTGTGTTTTTGTATTGTGGAAGTTGATGAATTGTATTGGTGTCACTAGGGATGACATTGAGCGGAGTTAGAGCAAGTCGTTCTCAACTGGAAACTGAAATCTTTGGTTTCAAGTTAAGTTTGATTTGTGATTAGAATTTAGTTGATTTCAAGTTGATTTAGACTGAGTTGCCAGCACTATATTAACTTTTCATCACATATCATACGATAACAAATAATATTCATTATTAAGTGAATATATTACATGTCAGTCCATTCTTAATTTTTTTCACCATGAAAACACACATATACAAGTTACATACTTTATAGGCTTATACTATATAAATGAGTACCTTTATGCATATATCAAGTCAATTTCAAGTTCAATTGATCTTGTTTTGATTGAGTGAACTTCGACAGATTTTAGGAAATCTAGTCAATTTCAAATTTGTTTTGACTTCAAGAAGCACTGAAAAATTCAGTGGTTGGAACAAAAATGCTAGTGCTGCTACCTTAGTAGTCAATATTACTTGGATTTTTTCCTCTCCTTCCCTTGGCTGAATCAGTTGCTTCTCTTTACTCAATTTCTTTGTATAAGTGACTAGAGAATTTGGGTGTTCAAATGGAAGACTGAAAGCTTTTGTTCTTATCTTTCTAAACATCCATCCTGATTCCAAGGTAATAAAATGTAGCTCAGTGTATCTGCAGTTGTTTCTCTAAGATTATAATATACGTGAATGAGAGTAATCTTTTAGGTGTTATTCCTTTAAATAATCATGTTAATATGCCATATATCGTCAACAATCATCAACTGGAGATCTATTATTACATGTGCAAAATCTTATGTACTTGTCTATATTGATCAGGCACGTTTAAGCTTACGCTGCAGTTCACAGAGGATTATCCAAACAAGCCTCCAACCGTCCGTTTCGTCTCGCGAATGTTTCATCCAAACAGTATGTTGTGGACAAAAAATCATCTATATACTTCTATGGATCTTAATATATATCTTTGTTCTATACTTTATCCTGTTTAATTATATCCATACTACTAAAATTGAAATAATTCAAAGGCAACAGCATTTTGTTGTGATTGAGCTTCGTCTGGACAAGGTGATATCAAATTTGACTAAATCTTATAATCTACTACTTGTGTGTTGAGTCTGTTAGTTGTAATAATTATAAACAACTTTGTTTAAAATTTGACAGTTTGAACGTGGCTTTGTATCAGTATATGCAGATGGAAGCATATGCCTTGACATTTTACAAAACCAGTGGAGTCCTATATATGATGTTGCTGCTATACTGACTTCTATTCAGGTAATGTTTTTCAAAAAACCATGTGCATGGTGGGGGAAGAGTAAGATGTTTATTAAGAACTCAAGCATTCTGTTCCTACGCAACTGTCAATTAGCAGAAGTGCAATCTAAATCTAAAAGAAACCGTTATGTTTATATGAATGGATTTTGATAATGATCACAGAAGAGGCAATGTGGCAGCTCAGCAGCAGTTACTTTGTCACCTTTGTCACCTTCGTCACCTCATGTATCTGTAGAGCTTTTATAGAAGTATGCTTTATAGAAATTCAGAGTTCACAAGGTAAAATACCATTACAAATAGGTTTTCCTAGAACCTTGTTCTTTGTGTTATCATATCTCTGCGAGTATAATTTATATATTTTGGTTCTTGCATACAAACAAAGCGAATTTATAGAAGGAAGATATCTGCTATGTTAGAGTTGGATGGCTCAAATGGAGAAGTGCCTCAAAGTTTTATATGATGAATGACTATCTAGGGGATTTAGAATATTTGGTAAGTGTATACTGAGATATGATTTTGTTAGAATGTCTGCAAGCAAAAACCATTGATGAAAGAAAATAGTAGCAAAAAGGGAGATTTTTCTACACTCCCTCCAAATCTATGTGAGGTTTTGATCTGCAATTCTTTGGCCCGTTTGTTTGTAAGGTTAAATTTAACAAGGTTAAAATTAAATTTGGATAGAGATATAGTTTTTATTGAAAGTTGTAAATGATATGAAATAAAATTAGTTATTATATTGAGATATGTGAGGGATGTGATATAAAGTTAATTATTATATTGAGATATGTGAAGGATGTGATATAAGTTAGTTATTATTTTAGTAATGTGTGTAGGATGTGAAATAAAGTTAATTTTTAATATTAAATTTTATGTGTGATGTGATATGCTTGGTTAAAATTAAACCAGGTTAATTTTCAACGGCCAAACAAACAGGGCTAAGATGTTATGCCTACACCACCCAAATCTTCAACAAAACAGTCCCCCAAATCAAATCCATTAAGAATTTGATGATTTCCAGCAGGTGGGGGTGGTTTGCAAAGTGACGGTTTCCAGCATGGCAGTGCGGTTTCCAGCTTCGATGGGGGCATTTTACAGCGTGACGAGATGGTTTCTGGCTCCAATGAACATGGGTTGGACTGGCCATGACGTGCAAAATTACCCTGGCACTCTAGAAATCCGCCAGCAACTTCTGAAATCGCCTAGCCATTCACGAGTTAATGGAAACCATTGACTCTAATGGATTTGAGAATTCACGGGTTGTTTGGTTGTTTTTTTGAAGATTTTGGGGGTCTGCATGTAATATCAAAGAACCGGGTGGATCGGTAATTCACTTAGATTTTGGGGTATAGAAAAATCTCCTTCAGGAAAATCTCCATCAAATAGACTTTAGATGATTTAGGCAAGTGTAATGGAGAGCAAAAGATGAGCCTTAAAGCTGTCAAAGGACACTACTGTTAAAGGAAGAGGAAGCAAAATCAATAATCCAAAATTGACTTGGTTAGAAAATTTATTTAAGCATTTGGATAAACTAGAATTAGCTGGACATGGATAATTTATCAAAGGGAACGAATTGTTAACTTCTTATGTATTAGTAATAAATAAGTACAATATAATCATGGCTCGTGGCTCAGCACTATAAACTCGAATTGAGCTTGATTCGACCTAAATATTGATTCAAGCATCGAGTGACTATAGACTTTTGAGCCAAACTCTGACCCTAAAAGGCAACCTTGAGAATGAGGCCATCTTTGGTCAAGAGTAAACAATGTCTTCGACCTCTAACTATCAAAGAATCTCGTTTAGGAATATCAAAACCCCGAAGAAGAAAGGTTTCAAAATTTGTACACTTTTTTTTATAGATAGCACTAAAATTTGTATGCTTGGATAAGTCTTGAGGAGCAACTCCAAAGAGGAAGGCCTAAGGACAACATTCGAGGACGTGCCTCGAAGATGCCCTCCGACTGAACTCTGAGAAGGAGTTTTGAAGACAAAATTATAGAACTTTACTCTATAACTAATGTAGATGATACTCGAGCACTGTCTTCGAGGATCAAGGAATATCATTCTTGAGGTACTATTTTTGAGGACAAAGAGAGATTAGTATGGAGGAAGCTTCTCAAGCCATCCGAATAACTTTCTCAAGGCCCTGAGATAACTTCCCAAATCCATAAAATAACTTCTTTAGGCCCCATGGAAACTTCTCAAGGATTCCTTTATGATTTGGAGAATAAGGCCTTGACCATGACAACTTGTCGAGTTGAGAAAAAAGCTATCTTTTAGGAATATCCCTTAAGGATCTTCCAGAAGATAACCCACTTTAGAATCACTTGGAGAGCTTAACTCGACATGGAATTCCTAGGACGAAGTACGCGAAAAAAGGCAACAAGTTCTTAGATGATCATTGGCGTTATACAATCTGATTGGTTGTTAGCATTGCTTGTCTACTCCACATGGTAAAGTCGTGCTACTAAGGATATGAATGTAGAAATTTTTGTTCTTTCTTCTACATAGAGAATGGGTGTAATGGGGATAAGGACAAAAGGGTAGCTTGGTAATAAACTAGCTTGCTTCTTGTATTTGGTGTCCTATAAATAGGAGAAGAGATGTAACCTAACCAAGTGAATTAATATGTAAGAAATGAAGTAACATTAAATATCAAGATAATCGAGAAGTCTTGAGAAAAACACTTAGGTTTTCTTCTTCAGTTATCTCCATTTCACCTCTATATTGCTCGTCATTTTCTTCTTCCTCTTGTGCGTGGGTGAGCAACGGAAGTGAGGGAGAGAGAAATAAATCTGTTCTGGTGATTGTGGTATCCTCTTCCTTTAGACAGAACTCCAACCGGATGTCTGGGCGTCATGGTGCGATTATGGATCAATATTGTAGCAGAATGTGATCATCAAGCTTATTGTAGCGGTTGAAATAAAGTAATGATGATGATGATGACTAACTGTATTGCTTATTTAGTTGAATTACAATGAAAATCTAGTTGTAACTTGTTTTATAGATACTGAAAACTATGCTTCACTGCTGTTAATACTAAAAATTTTTACTCCTGGTAACTATCTCAATCTTTGACTAGAATTTGGTTTCTGTATCTTTCCAGTCTCTTCTATGCGACCCAAATCCTAACTCCCCAGCAAATTCGGAGGCTGCTCGCTTGTTCAGCGAGAACAAGCGCGAATACAATCGCCGGGTTCGGAGTGTTGTAGAGCAGAGCTGGACTGCTGATTGAGTGCTGGGCTGGCAGCTATTCTGGACAAAATGCTCATAACTGTACTTGCTGCCATATTCTTCCAGCACTATTATGACATTTGGTTTCTCATTATTTTTTCATGGTTTTCTCTGTGGTTCTCTCTTTGTGATCTTCTATGGTGTGAATTGAAATACTCCAAAGCTTTTATTATGGATTGTTCTCAATTTCAGTCCAGGTTTTCTTAGTTGAATGATGAATGGTTTTTTATCCAGAATTACATATCTTTTTTTTTTTTGATAGAAAGAATTACTTATCTTGTTTCCTTGGTCAATATACTCAATAGTGCACATGTAGTTTTAAGATGTATCTCAAGAAATTTTTGCCAAACTCTGATGCCACTGTTAGATTGTCTTATTAGCTCATTTTAAAAGAAAGTCTCATGCATATTAGAATATGATTATGCAGATCAATTCTTCTTAGAGCTTTCTAGCCAAATAAAAAAAAAAAATCTTCTTAGAGCTTTAAATACTTTAGATATGTATGGGTGATGATGATGATGATGATGACTAACTCTATTGCTTATTTAGTTGAATTACAATGAAAATCTAGTGGTAACTTGTTTTATAGATACTGAAAACTATGCTTCACTGCTGTTAATACTAAAAGAATGAAAACTCATGTGAAATGATTTAAAGAACGAAACTATGTGAAAATGGGGTAAACTAGCAGGACCCATGCATAGTTTGGCCCAAAAAAGCACTAAACTATCCAAAAATCACAATGGCAATTATTTAGTGCTGTTGCAAAGACAATCTTAAGAGGCAAACAAACAAAAAATAGATGATCATCTCGACCTCGACATAATATTCAATAAAAAATTGTACATGATTAGGAGAGATTGAACATACGTGTTACACTGAATAATATTATGTTCTAATCAAGGGAGCTTCTTAATGCTGGCGTTTGTGAAAGTGGTGAATCTTCACTGCTATTAGAATCTCCCCTCCATGCATCTTGAACTTGAGCAGCAAACTGCAAGTTCCAGAGCACATCTTCGACGGAAGGCCTTCCGGAAGGCTCCTGGGATAGGCAGCGAATGCATATCTCTATCGCCGTTTTCACGGACTCGTTGCAACAGGTCTTCCAGATTACAGGATCGATGATATTTCTCCTTCTTGCCATGCCATCAGCAGTTACACTTTCATCTAACTGTAACAGTGGGCATTTGATAAGTTGATGCTCCTCAGAAATATCTTGAATAAGACTTAGGGAGCATTTAATTCAATGTTATCTTGATGTTATATTATGTTGTCTAAAAAAAATATTTATTTAATTTAATAACATCTTTAGATAGCCTTTTAAAAAATTATAGAATTAAAAGGTGACATTTAAATGTCATAACATAGCATTAAAATAGCTCGAACCAAACGCTCCCTTAATTAGTTGAGTCAATCATCAGATATACCTGATCCTTCAGTATTTCTGCATCACTGCGTGAACTAACTGGCCTCCCAGACATGATTTCCAATAAGATGACACCAAAGTCATAAATGTCAAGTTTACCTTCAGGCAATGTTCTACAAGGAAACCATACATCATAGCATCCACTCAAACAAAAACAAAAAAAGAGAAAAATCTATGAGTGCATGTGTTAACAAAGTCTCGTAATTCTCGAAATCTAAATCCTCGTAAAAATAAATATTCAATGGCTTTGTGGAGTTATTTTTAATTGGATTTAAAAGATAACTTTTAATGTGATGTTTTTGTTTTGAGATTTGTAAAATATTTAAAATAAAGTTGGTTTTATATTAAGATGCGTACTATGTCAATAAAGTTGATTTTTAAATTTAAAATTTGTGTAGGATATGAAATAGTTTATTATTAAAACTTATGTAAGATCTAAAATATTATTAATTTAATATTAAAATTTGTATATAATGTGATCTATAAAGTTAATTTTAACCCGAGTTAACTAACCTAGGCAAACAAACAGCATATTTAAAATCTGGTAAACTATCATGGCACAAAAAATATTTTAAAATTGATTACCAAGATCTACACACTTTATCCAATTTAAACTTATCACATGATTAAGCAATAGCATACCGTCTGTGTTCCTTCGAACCAGCAGAACCTCCAGCTATCAACTGCATTAATCCAAAAATTTGAATGTTAAAAAAGGTCTTCAAACAACATTTTAGACAAAAAAAGAAAAGATACAGGCACAAAAAATATTTTAAAATTGATTAGCCAATTTGACCTCTGGTTTTTTCTCGGCTAGCACAGGAAGATTATAACTGCTGATTTTGGCGACAAGGTTATGGTCTAGAAGTACATTTGTTATCTTCAAATCATTAGCAAACAAACCAGGAATAATTCCGGCATGCAAAAACTGGATGCCCTTTGCCACACCAATGGCGGCAGCTATCCGCTGTGTCCATGAGAGCTTTTGTCCTGCAGTTACCTCGAAACTCAAACATATTCAGAAAGAAAACTTATTGCTTCTTGGAGGATAGAACGAGAGAATAATATGTAACAAAATAACTAAAAAGGACAAAGTTTAGATACCTAATATGTTGCTTCTAAGTGTTCCGTTTGATACGTACTCAAAAATGAGAAAGAGTGTGCTGACACTGGAATCTTCAAGATAGTACTCGAAGCAATGGCCAAGAGCACTAACCAAATGTCGATGTCTAAGCTTCGAAATCAGCTCAATATGACGATTGAAGTTTTGGGAACTGTGGGATCTTTTCAGCTTTAAGCATCTTATTGCAATGGGTGAACCATCTCTGAGTGTGCCTTTGTACATCTGAAAGTTCACAACATGGCACATTAAATAAGGACCAAGAGTAGAACCTATGCTAGCTTTTGTTAGATGAAACCTGAAGGTACAAAGTTTCAAAAGTAAACCTGAATAGTCTTACAATAAAAATCAACATAAATAGTCTTGCAATTGGGAAATATATCAACTTTTTCACAGATATAAGTGCAATGACATCCTAAAATGAAAAAGACAACTGAAAAGCAACGGTAATTTCGGTTTATCATGCCTTTCAGCTATGTCCCTACAACCTACCTCAGTATCAATTGTGTAAAAATGTTAGCAATTCCAGCTAAATACTGTTATTTATTATGTTAATATACCTATCATTACCCCAAAAGTAGATAACCGGAAAGTTATTGATGAAATATTTCAATCCACGTTAATGCAGTTTTGAAATGTTTAAAGATGCATCATTTATTATCAGTAATATTGTGTCATAGAGATACCTGACCAAGGGAACCTTCTCCCATGAAAGCAGATGTGTCAAAATTGTTTGTTGCTGCTTCAAGTTCATCCAAAGAGAAGGATCTATACGGAGGGATACCAAGTGCACCCAACTTCATTGTTTGAGAAATATACCCTTGAGTGTGAAAAAAGAAGAATAGTCAGAATAGATAGAAATATGAAGAAAACACTTGTAAGACTGGCTGATGCTGACCAGGGAAAAAGAAGATCAACAAGAACAACATGAAATGGAAGAGAAATATGTCATTTGGTTCAATGCTCTCTATATGTTTGTATTATCTAGATGTAAATACTATTTAGATACCTATCTCTAAAATGTTGCTTCCTAATTCAATGTCATTACAATAAAAGATGAAATAGAAAATCAATCCAATATCACCTCCCTCCATTATAATTAGGGTGACATTTAAA
The DNA here is from genome assembly GCA_002786265.1 of Apostasia shenzhenica. Taxonomy (NCBI): domain Eukaryota; kingdom Viridiplantae; phylum Streptophyta; class Magnoliopsida; order Asparagales; family Orchidaceae; genus Apostasia; species Apostasia shenzhenica. The sequence continues at coordinate 3,000,357 of KZ451888.1, read as the reverse complement.
TATCATCAGGCAGCAATTTTGTAATTTTTATAATATTATATAAACATGTCATCAAACCAAACAATCAATTTCTTCAAATAATATAAGATAACATCATAATAACATTGAACCAAATGCCTCATATTATTATTAAACCCCACAAAAACACACTCACACACATAATATTTGAGATATATAGAGGGACGGACTAAGAGAAACGAGTTATCTTGATAAAAGTTGGAGTTAGCTCTACTTAAAATTCCAACCTCAGTTAACGCTCAAAGTTAAGCTTCAAATTTGAGGCTTGCCTAAGCCATTGTGACTTTTGAGACTTTACGGAAGAAAGGATCATTTTAGATCATTTAAAATGAGATTTAGGCAAAACTCCTAACTTGAGCCTTAAAAATGGCTGAAAACAAAATAAGGTAAGTTGAGCAATTACAGCATAAAACAGGGTAATAATTATAATGAAGCTTCATTGTATGAGATCAAAGTAGAAAAGCAAATAAGTAAAATATGAATAGGATAACAAGGCATCAAGTCAACGAAAAGTATTGACCAAGCTAAAACATTCAATAAGAAAAGTACACTAGTAAGAAGGCATATCATTTTGAAGCGAGAAAGAGAGAGAGATTACTGGCATCAGCTAGCAATTTTGAAGGGTAACCATTTGAAGCATGCTCAATAAGTCTTCTCGGAGGTCTTTTAACAGTTCTTCTAGTTTTTGCTCTTCTGATGGCTGAGAACAGAAGCAAAGCCACAACAAGGGCTCCTACAACAGCTAATACTACAGAAACTACAACAATTGCCTTATGAGCCGATGCCTTCTTTTGCTTGTGAGGCAACAATCCGACAGCAAAAGCTTGATTCTGACAGAAGGAATTGGGGTGCTGAAATTGATCTTTGTTTGCCAAGCAATTACCAGAGTATGAAACCTTCTTATCCAATGATTTTGAGCTTAAGCACGTCGGCAGGGCCCCGGTTAATAGGTTGGACGACAAATCTACATCCTTGAGGTCAACATTACATGATATGTTCGTGAAAAGCATACCAGTAAATCTATTTCCAGATATATTGAGGTAGCGAATTGAAAAAAGGGAAAATAATGCTGGCATAAAAGGACCCACGAATCTGTTTGAAGAGACATCTAGCTGCTGAAGCAAATACTCTGAGGTTAGACCAGGAGGAAGACCCCCAGTGAAGCTGTTGTTCCTCATCAAAAGCGTTACAATCTTCTTACCCAACCTTGGAAACTCAGGACCGAATTTGTTGTTATCCAAATCAAGAACTTGAAGATCAGACAAACCGCTAAGATCAGGCAACTGCCCGTAGAACTTATTGTATGAGAGCACGAGAACTCTCAGTGACTCCATACTGCTTAGTGAGTTTGGCAAAGGCCCATCAAAAGTATTGTTCTTTAAACTCAGTACAGCCATGAGAGGAAACGAGCTGATCCAATCCGGCACTCTTCCACCAATCACGTTATGATCCAAAATCAAGGTCTGAAGATTCTTCAACCGAGAGATCTCTTCTGGAAGATTGCCACTCAAGAAATTTGAGCTCATATTTACTATCTCTAGAGAAGACAAGCGAGAAATCTTGGCAGGAATTGAACCCCATAAGCCGAGGGAGGTTAATGATAGGACTTTCAGGTCTGGGAGCCTTGTGAGAGTGGTGAAGAAGGAATCAATAGAAAAACTCTTCGGAAGCGCTGGAGAGCTAAGATTACCATTAATGTGCAACTGGGTAACACTCTCTTCATAGCAGACAACGGTCACCGACGAATTTGGCTCAGCATTGCAGAAATCAGTGTCGGAACTCCAGCTAGTCGAAACTACTGGGTTGCTCAACAGACGTTGAAGTTGAAGAAGAGACCATGCCTGCGATGATTGGAGCTGGACCGAATGCGGAACAGAAGTCAGCACCAACGAAACAATCAGCAGGTAACAGGAGAAATTCCTGGCCATTAGCAATTCAACACCCAAAACTCCAGCGACAATCTCCCCTCCTCCTCCTCTCTGGGAAACGTCAAGAAGGAGGAGCTGTTTATTGCATTACAAAAGATAAAAATCCCAAGTTACAGCAGAGAAAACAGAACTTTCATAATATACCAGAGCGAGGCAAGTTCAGGAAGCTCGAAGACTTCTCCCTTTTAGTTGCTTCTTCGCCTCCCAAAACCTAGGGTTCCTGAGAACCGGCAAGAGCAAGATCAGTCGCTCACGGGCGGCGAGCATGAGCAAAAGGACAAGTTAATCGGCAGTAGCCGAGCTGGAAATCGGACGAGAACGAAGACGACAAATGCTCAAAGCCGAAGCTTTTGCTCGCTCTACCGAGGAGAAAGAGACGGAATAGGATCACCTTCCAAAGCGGGAAACAAAGCAAGAGATCGAGCATCTCTTTCTCCCGCTTTAGGTCCGCAAAAATTGAAAAAATATCCAAAAAAAAAAAAAAAAAAAAACCAGGACTGACGTAAATGCCCCTGGTACGCTGTCTCGCGGAGGAGTTTGCGCGCGGCGAAGACCATACATGATGCCGGTGGTTCAGCCACCGCCGTTGAACGGTGGATACACTGGATCGGAATCAGAGAAGACTGTACGAACAGGAACAGCGATGTCTAGCGTTTAATCGATTTACACGTGTCATTTCATTAAATAAGCTGATCGTTCGGACCGTTCCTTTCCACCTCCTCTCCAGTCCTCAACGGACGGTTGGAGATTAATTTCGACATTGACGGTTGGGAGATAAATGGAACTGGGGTCCATGATGACGTCATCACTTTGGCATGAGAGACGAAAAATTATTAGATGATTTCCCTCTCGCGTCATTCACCAGGCGCTCTCAGAGCGCGTAGGTTCCACACACTGCGCCACATCCACAGACAATATCAAAAAATATTATTTTATATTCTTATAAATTATATGTTATATATTATTTTTTATTTGATTTGCATATAAATACTAGGGCAGTAACAATATATAATCCGATCTGTGAATTCGAACCAAACTTGATTCGTAAATTTTGGGTATGGATCATGAATTTTGACCCATTTATTAAAGGGGTTAGGTTGGCCTAAAGCATGATCAGGTCGAGTTCGGTTCGGGTTGAGCATTTATCAAAAAATACTCTGTAAACGGGTCGGGTCGACTCGCTAACCCGACCCATTTATTAATCTGGACGGATTTGAGTCATAGATTTTGACCTATTTAATAAATGAGTCAGGGTCGGGTTAAGGCTATTCGGGTCAGGTCAGAATCGGGTTCGACCCGAACCCAACCTGCAGACCCATTTTGCCACCCCTAGTAAATACAAATCAAAAAAATATCAATACAAAGTAAAATAATGGTAAACAATCTCAAGAAGTATTCATACAAAACATAATATTTATATAATCATTTTTTACATTATATAATTTGTTTTATTTTGTATGAGCAAAATTTTACATGCTACTACAACTTGGCACGCGAGACCTGTGTGTTTGTGCAGTGCGCTTTAATTGAGCACCTGACGGATGACATGAAAAATAAACCTAACATAATAATTTTTTGAATTAAGAAAAATACTTAAAATTCAAAACTCAATTCAGAATTCGTTCGTGCTTTACACAATTTGAGCTTGACTCTATTTTTTATGGCTCGAAGTAACCTCAATCGAAAAATCTTTAATCAATTTATAACCAACATGATATTTCTATAATTACATATATATATATAGGTATTCCGAATGTATTTTAAAATATTATAATAAGTAAATATGATATATAAAATATATAATAAATAGATTTAAAGTATATAATAAAGTGTCTATATATAAATAATTAAATATATAAAATATATATTATATATAAAATTAAAAATTAAGTTTAATTTAACTCAAAAATTAATTTAAATTTGATTATATTTTTATTAACTCAAATTAAATTCAATTAAAACTCAAAATTTTTAAATTTAAATTAAGACCATGACTCATTATCAGCCCCACGTGGACCCCAGTCTGGCCGCTTTCACAAGAATTTTAATTATTTTATTATCAAAATTTATTACACCGACAGACAAATATATATATATTTGTGGCGTGTAAATATATGTCTTAAAAATAAAAAATAAAAATAAAAATAGGAAGGGATTTGTAATTGTATTATGCATATCACTTTAAAATATATCTAGTTTTTTTTCATGCATAAATTGCATGAATTTTTTTTCATATTTATTAAATATAAATATGTTTATTATAAAATTTAAATAAAAAATAGAAATTAAATATGTAATTTTATACTTTTTATATGTAAATATTTCATCATAAAAATATAAATTTTTAATTTTACATATAAATATTTATATGTTAATGTATAAAGTAAAATTAATCAAATTTAATAATTAAATAATATAAATTAAATATTTAATAAAATAATAATAACTAATTTAATCTAATTTAAATATTAATTGAGATTAAAATATTTTAATTAATTCTAATTTCGTTTGACTTGTAGTTAAAAATTAAATTCATAGTAACAAATTAATTCAAGTAAATTAAAATAAAATTAAAAAATTTAGACTTTAAATTTTATTTTTAATTTTAAAAGTGAAATATTAGCAAAAATAAATTAAATATTTAAAATGTTATCAAACAAAATTAATTTTTAAAATTTATATATTAAATAATATTTTTTATTATAAAAATTTGTTTACTTATGCACACTATTATTGTGAATTAAAATAATAAATTATTAAAAAAAAATATTTTAAAAATTTTGAAAATTCATTAACTTGTACTACTCAAATATATCAAATTATTTGATAAGAGATTTGAATATTATTTTATTATCAATATTAATATTTAAAAATTTTATAAAATTTAATTATTAGTATTAATTTTAATTAAATTTTTAATATTTTATCAAATTAAAGACTATGCATTATTATTTAAATTTAAAATTCATTTTGAACTTACTCGTATTGTACTTAATTTAAATTCAAATTAATTTTATTTATTTAAAATTAATTTTCTCAATTTAATTAAAAATATTATTTAATTGAATATTTATTATATAAATAAATTTAAAATATATCATATACTATTATACATATAAATAAATTTATTATATTTTAATATTTTAAAGAGAGAGGAGAGAGAGAAGAGAGAGGGGAGAGAGAGAGTAGAGATAGGAGAGAGAAAAAGAGCGACAGGTGGAGAGCGGAGAGCGGAGAGAGGAGGGAGAAGAGAGAGGGGCGGTGAGATGGAGCAGAGAGAGAAAAAATATTAGGATAATTAAAAATAAAAATGTAGCTGTTGCTATCTATTTTATAGTTTTTTATGTATTAAATGATAAATAAAAGTAATATTTCAACTAATTACCCACTTATTAAACAATTATTCATTGCGTAATTCAACTGTTGAATGAAAAGAAGAATTAATTCAACCAATTTTTACTAAAATTTAGGTAATTATATGCTATATATTAAAGAAAATCAATAAAATGCATGCTAATTAATTGCTCTAAGACTGCTGTTCTCATATATAGTTGTGAAAAATATATATCAAAATAATTCAATCGATTAATTGCTCTTAGTTAACTATATATTCACAAAATCTCAAATTAATTGATCAACTGAATACACGTCATTATCCAACTATTAAATGACATTTCAAAATAATTTAATTGATTATTTACTTGTGGATAATTATTCACTACACGTCGAAGTAATTCTATCAAATAAATGCTCTTATATGGCCATTAAATAATATATTGAATTAATTTAACAAACTAATTGTTCTTAGATAACCATTGATTAGGAGTATTTTGAAATCGTTTTAGATTTGTGTTAAACTTTTAAGTCTAAGGGTTATAAGCATCCATATAGATTAATATGTTGATAACAGATTTGATTGGTACTTAAGACCGGTGTTCTTACCCAACCTTACAGAATTGTCTTAAAAATACTCATTAACGGCAACTTCTGGCCTAGAAGGAGATAACAGACAAATTACGGAAGAACGTATGAGTTTTAGCAAACTGTATTATATTAATCTTAAGGCATGAATTTAAAGTTCGTTAACTTAGCAGTTTAACAGTTGAGGAGGAGGAGAAAGGAAGAAAAGGATGACCTAGCTTGGGAAGAGAGAAAGGCAGAATGGAAGAAGAAGAAGAAGAAGGAGAAGAAGAAGAAGAAGGAGAAGAAGAAGGAGGAGAAGGAGGAGAAGGAGGAGAAGGAGGAGAAGAAGAAGGAGGAGAAGAAGGAGAAATTAGTTGAAAGAAGGGTTGATTTAAATTACTATATTCATTTTGATTGACTTAAAAACTTTGCATGCCTTTAGTTAACTGTTATACATACCTACAATTTTGATATAGAATTTAAACTCATTTCGTAGAGTGGTTTTCTAATTTCTTGAATTCGAGCCAAAAAAATTATTCAAAAACTCTATTTTGACACTGGCATTTTAGAAAGGAGTTTACTGACAAATGATATCCAAATATAAAAAACTTAACAATGAATTAGATAATTTAATTTCCTATAATATTAGTCATACAAAATACTTCATTTAGGTCAGTATCTATATCTAAACTATAATTAAAAATGCACATAATCATATCTAAATATATATGTGCTAAACTTAAAGCATTTCATTCTCATGTTGCTTAGAATAAGAATTTAGAAATGTGCATATAAGAATTCTTAAAGACTGTGATTTTCTCTTGGCTTCATTTTTATTCTTATGTATTGTTATTGAATTTTGGATTAGAATTATAAATATGATCGAGTTGCTCAGTAGGAAAAGTAAAAAAATGTAAGAAGTAAATTTGAAAAGTGATGATTAATTAATTGTTTCCCTATATTTTCTAGCTTGAATGAAAATTCTAACGTAAATGTATCTGATGGCACGTTCTGGCTACTTTTATTATTGAAAATTTAAATCTTTTTGAGCACTTGATAATTTTCGTATCACTAATAAGTTTAGCGCAACATATCGTTGATTGAATAGTATGCGAAGGACTATCGAGAAGATTGATTTTAGGAAATGCGGGCCTTAAAAATTGAATTGAGAAATTGACTTATTTGTAACTTATTTTTTGTTATGAAAATTTAATTTACTGATATTTATATGTAATAAAAAAATTATGAAATGAATGCAAGTAAATTCAAGTGTTTCTTTGAATTACTCTTTACTAGGGAAAGGCATAGTGATAGCTAGTGGAAAACAAACTTTACTGAGTCTGTTTATTTGTAATATTAAATTTAATAAGGTTAAAATTAAATTTGAATAGAGATATTTTTTATTGAAAGTTGTGAATGATATGAAATAAAGTTAGTTATTATGTTGGGATACGTGAAGGATATGATATAAAGTTAGCTGTTATATTGGAATATGTGAGGGATGTGATATAAATTAATTATTATTTTAGTAACGCGTGTAGGATGTGAAATAAAGTTAATTTTTAATATTAAATTTTATTAGAAAATAGTATCTACTTATTTATTATGTTGGAATCTTATGTTTAAAAAAATAAAAAGAAAAGAAAAATATTATTTAGGTCTTTGATATTAGAGAGAATATCATAGAGGTCTAAGATTTACAAAAACTTTCATTTGGGTCCTTGGGTTTTCAAATCATTTTCAATTCGGTCATAAGGTTGACTAAATATTTCAATAGTATCCTTTTTTTAATGAATTCTATCTGTTCTCCGTCACCACATTTTAACAAAATTTACTTGTAAATTATTTTTTATATTCACATTGATGAAAAATATCATTATCTATTTTCAACTCTCTTCCACACCTAATTATCAAAAAAAAATCTCTTCCATGCAGTGCACCTAATTATCAAAAACACATTTTCCTACACATTTTTAAATTTTTTTTTTGCTTTCAATATAATTTTGTTATAAAATGAATACTATTTTGAAAAAAAAAATACATCAATAAATTTGGAGTCATCATAAAAATATCCAAAGGTAGATCATCCAAATTTGTGGATGACTCCATTTATTTTAAAAATTGGGAGCTTCGCTAGCACAGTTTGAAAATTGGTCAATTTAATAATTAAAATGCACAATGATTAATTAATTAACCAATTAATTTAGAAAATTAGCCGTTCTTGCTATTGCAGGTGGGAATCCTCATGATTCTCTTCACACTAAACTGCTGCTGAATGAAATTAAAAAAAAAAAATCATTTTCTCGAAAATTTTAAATATGCCAATTTGTATATTCAATAGGTTTTGTGCATAAAAAACTAACGAGATAATCTGTTGCACTATTTATAGATCGATGCACAAAATTAATTTTATATAAAAAAATCATTATATCTTTGTCATTATCTTCTTTATGCAGCCTCGCGCGTGCGCGAGGATCAGGAGAGGAGAGAGATTGGAGGGGGTAAAATGATAATTCAAAATAAAAAAATAAAAAAAAGACTTATTTGATAATTTATTAAAACTTAAAGCCCCGATATTATAATTTTAAAAATATTGATCTGTGCATTAATAAGCATTAAACTCAGAGACCTAGTGTAATTATCCTTAATTATTATTTTGATATATAAGTCTGATATAAAATAAAATTAATTTTTTATTTTAATATATATATATATAATATGAAATATAGTTAAATTTTAATATTAAAATTTACGTATCATATCTTTATGATACGTCAAATAAAAATTAACAATGCTAAGTTTATGCCAGTAGACAAACACAACGTCAAATTCATAAATGTTGGTGTTTCATGAAGCATTGAGAGAAGAATCAGAAGTAGGATCTTCACATCAATAAATAAATAAATAAATAAATAAATAAATAAATGGACAAATAAATAAATAAATATGTCCATTAATGTTTAGAGAAGGAAATGTCAATTAGATTTTTGAATATTAAAAAAAAAATAGAAATAGTCACCAAATGCAATTGCGGTGAGAAGAGTTAATTTGCCACCATATTTATAATATGAATGTCATTGTCATCTCGTCAAAACCAATGGTTAGTTAAATCTGAACAAGTAAAACGACGAATAAGTTCATCGTTTTTTTATTCCATTCAGACGGCCTAACACGTGAATTTTGCGGAAGTCATTCAACAATAGATCATTAATAAAAAAATCATAAATAAAATTATTACCGACTTTTCGCCGCACCGTCTGCCATCGTTTGATCTCTTCCCTGTACCAAGGACTCTAAAGAGTCAGCAATCGTAACAATAAAAATAGTAATTTAATTTTTAAATTAACCAAATTGATCCTCAAATTTGAGATAACTTGCAAATAAGCCTTTCGATATACCAAGTTAGAAGCCAGAAAGAACCGGCTGCTGTTAATGCTAAACTTAAAAGTTGTTTATCGGTAAGTGAGGCTGGTTAAAATTAAGTGAAATTTATTAACATGAGACGTTTTTGTTCGTATGATGTGGATCAGGATGAATGTAACATCATGCGATCTCAATATAGAGGTATTATCCGCTTTGACTTTAGAAAAACTACGTGACTTGAACATTTCCCAAGAAGTCATTTGTCTTAATGCTGCTCCTGTCCAGGCACACTTAACTACAGAGTTTTTTATCATTAATCTCACGTTTTTTCCCCAAAAGACGCCTCTACTATTTTGATCACGTTATCTACTTATACAGTTCAGGATCTCCCTCCCTTTCCGATGTGAGTAGATTCATTCCTGTGCCCTTCTCACCACTCATTATTTGACTTAAAAGCTTGTCAGGAATCGCACTTTACACCAGTGATTTCCCTCTCTTGAGATATCACTCGGCGAACACTCCCCGCCCTCTTCGGCCATGAACTTCACAATGAACTAAAACCAGATTAGATAAACGGTATTAAAACTCTGTGCATAATCCAATAGCACAAATAATATGTTAAACAAAAATAAGGTTGTCAATATAAAAGTATATCCCATAACAGTGGGATCCTTTTTCAGCACAGCAATATGAAGGCATTTTGTGCAATCACGCAATATCTCATGAGATCAAAAGTAATGATTCTGGAGAGAATGATTCTGAGAGAACTGTGAATACTATAAGACAAGGACCCAGTAAGCAATGAATAAGCACTGGGAATATCTCAAACATGATACCAGTAAGTTAAAAGCATTTTACGTAGCAAAACGACTGTAAAGCAGACAATAACAACTTGATGAAGTCAATGAGTTTTGGGATTCCAGACAACAGAAAAATTACATGACCTGATGGCATGAAGGAATGAAAGCTTGAATCTGTCAGCAGTGATGATTATATTTCTGAAAAAGTCCAAAAAAAAGGGGAAAAGGCGTAGCGAACTTTAATTGATGAGAAGTTATTGATTGACTGATGAGTATGTTATCTCGAGAATCAGCTATCGATTTGAGCCGTGCCCGTAGGTAATTTGTGGAGAAATTTATATGAAGAAAGATCCCTTCTATCCTTCAATTAAGCCACCAAGCTGCAGACTCTTCACTTCCAGAAGGAAGCCCTTGCTTCTAGACCTTGACTTAATTCGTTGTGTATAGATCAAGAGCAATTTGCTCCAACTTTTCACCACTTCATCTCCGCCTTTCATTCATCTATTTTATTGCGATTTACAATTTTCCCTTATTACCTTACCCAATACTTGATAGGAGTATGGAGTCTGGATCTTCTACAGCATGAAGATTGGAAAGAGTTCGCATAACAAATATTTGTTATGGGGATTTTACATCTGTTATGAGGTTTCCACATTTATCTCATGTTTGTTATGAGATTTCTCTATAAATACCTCATGAACGTTCAATCTAAAAATAGTCTGATTCATTGTAAGCTATTCTAGGATTTGAGAGGGTGAGATTGAGAGATCTTTGTACTCTATTAGTGAAAATTTTCTCTGGTGCGGCCGTGGTTTTTCCCCGAATTTGGGGTTTTTCACGTAAAATTGATGTTCTCTTATTTCTTCTTCTTTCTTCTGAGATTTGCATAGGATCTTCTGTGTAGCTTGTGATTTTGATCTGAGAATTATCCTAGGTTTTGTATTACCAAGCGAGATCATATTCCCAACAATCTTGCAATATTTCCATTGTAAATTTAAAACTCACCGAGTTTGTTATGTGGTTTTCTCCCATACACTCAGTTCCACGTAAAATCTATTATTGATTTCTCTTGATTACAAAATTTTAGTTCTTCAATCTCTCTCTTATTTGACTTGTGCAATGTGATCTTAGGTCAACAAATTTGGTGTCTTCATGTGGGAGAAAACCCCCTTCATAAAAGCCTTCATCCATATCAAAAACCTCTAATAAACTTTCCCATGGGTAATACACTCGACAACAAAACTCCTACTCCAATTTTTAACCCATTGAACATCGTTCCATCCTCATCATCCCAGCCAAGTGTAGTCGAATAACGCCTTAATTGATTCACCAAAATATGGTCCAAATGAGTGAAGATATAAGCACCATCCTTGAATTATTAGCACAATAACTAAATCAATTACTCAAGCGAAAACCATCCCCCAAACTCCACTTATTGAATGTAAATATGATCTTCGTACTAAACACTTATAAGCAAACTACGATCTGCTTTTGATGATTTTCCCCTAAATATTCTTTCTTATTTACGTTCATATGGAAAGATAGCATGCAAGCATCGAACTTCACCTTATTAATGCATCTTGCTCATCCTTGGCAATGATCTATACACACCCTTTTATGTTACATACATCAAAGATTTGGAGGTCAAACTTTGTTAAGAAAAGTCAAAAATACACAAAGCAAAAGAGAGAAATATAGAAACTATTGTGAAGTCAAAAACTTGTCAATCATTTTACTATTTAAAGGTCAATCCTGGGCTTCTCCGAGAAGCCATCACTCCACAATTGTGGGATTGCCACCTAGATTGTGACCGTTCAGAAAAATTATTGTCTTGAAACACTCTCCAAAATAACAATGTGTTATTCAATAGAATTTAGGTCAATATTTATTAGATCTTCACTCCTCAAAAAACGAAAGAGATCTCAATAGTTAAAAATAACTATTTTTGGAGAAATAAAGGCACATATACATTGATCTTTGGCTTTCATTATTACAACATCATAAGTACAAGAGGTGTTCTTTGCAAGAATATCAAAAAGAAAAATAGAAATAGAGAGACAAATAAAAAGGAAAGGAATATTATTAAAACGTTCATAACAAAAAAAAGTCATCTAAAGAAAGATTGTAAGACCCTAAGAAAAAAGAAAAGAGTCAGGACAATGAAACATGAGTAATACAACTATAAAAGAGGATATGTAGGATACTTTGAATCTGGTCATGTATAATTTTATCGAGTCTTGGTAATAGACATAGAAAATCTTTTCACTTAACTCCATGCAAAGAGCTATTGCAAAACTACACTGCAGAAAAGTCTTAGAAAGATTGTAAGAAAATGTGATGTATAGATCAGGATGACAAATTGAATCTTTTTGAAATTTCTGTAATATGACATATTCTTGCTCTCAAAAGAAATTAAATTTTCACTAAGCAGTTGAATTGCTTGGAATACAATTCTATATTTGAGAATGGCTTTTGGATAATTATTGAAAGTGCTATGATTATGGTCAAAGAAACAAAGAAAAATACATTGTACATAACTAGTGAAAAAGTTACCATAGTAAATGTTGCCAATATAAAAAAGGACTTCAAGTATTGGTATTGCAAACTAAGTCACGTAACTAAGAAGGGAAGAAAGTAATGACGTCAAAAGATTTGTTGCCTAAACTGAAATATATGGGTATAGGTCTTTGCCAAACAATTTTAGGAAAATAAGAATGTGCTAGTTTCCCCAAAACTAAAAGGGAATCAAAAGGTAAGCAAACATGATCTAGTTCATACAAATGTAAAAGATCTACATTCGGGTTGACAGGTGAATACGTTTATGATCAATCAATAACTGTTTAATAAAATTATTTGATCGACAAGTGTAAAAGTGCTTGTTGATAGGTTGACCCATTTATGACTCGTTAATAACTCATTTAGTAAAATTATCACCTTTATTAATATCATTTTTAGCATTAATTATTTGATGGTGCCACATTAAAATATTTATTTTCAAACTTAGTAAGTGGTTCAAACTGCAACTTGAATCTAGTTGATCGACTATTGTTAGGTTGAACTGAGCCCGGAATCTAGTGATATATATAAACACTGAAACATCTGTTAGCAGCAATTAATTAAAACGCTCACTGAACATAACTGATTAGGCTATTCATTCACTAACATCAAATGCATGATTCTATTGAAGTCTATGGGAGGGTTGAGATCTAGGAATTGAAGTAAAAAGAAGTAGAACAATAATAAAATGAAGAAATAAACTCAAAAAATATTAATATGTTATATGAGGGTATAATAGTGAGTTTCAAGATTTACCGAAGAAATGAAGTAACCGTCGACGGTGTGGAGTCGTCGGCAAGGAAGGATCAACAGCGAAGTGGAGTCCTCAGTGAGTAGGTCACTCGTCGACTAGCTGCACTAGTGCAAAGATCAGAGAACACGAGGGAATGACAATGAGTTAAAAGATTTACTGAAAAAATGAAGTGACTGTCGGTGGTGTGGAGTCGACAATGAGGTGGAGTCGTCTGCGAGGAACGATGAACAGCGAAGTGGAGTTGTCGGCGAGGAACGGTGAACAGCGAAGTGCAGTTGTCGGCGAGGAACGATGAACAGCGAAGAGGAGGCCACTCGATCGTCGGCAAGGTACGCTAGTGCAAAGAATAGAGATAAGTGAGACGGACCCGATCGATCGATCGATAGGGTTTTTTAGGGCAGTTTTTTTACAGCGGTTGACCACGTCAACCGCTGTAAAACATCAACTATTTTACAGCGGTTGCCTAAATCAACCGCTGTAAAAGATCGTGCCATCCTTTTTTAAAGCGGTTGATTTGATCAACCGCTTTGTAATATTCGCTGTATAATACATATTTTCTTCTAGTGCAATTTTCTTAATTAAAGTTTAAGTTAGTATTCAATAGAATTACAAAAACATTGAAAATTTCAATTTTCATTAACTCAAACTTCATGAAAGTAGGGTTGGTAGTTGACTTGAGAAACCCAATTATTAAACGAGTCATGTTCAAGTCTTGGTGTTCTAACCATTAATTCAAATTCAAGTTACGTATAAATGGGTTAAATTAAAATATATTGTCCCCAACCTAACGCACCAACATGTAGTACCACCCTTAGATGTATGGTCTTTTCTTTTTATCCAAGAGTGAGACTTTGGCAACCTGTCAATTAGTGAGTCTTTGCTAAGCTTGTTGGCTCACAGTCGAGCCATTAACTGAACACAAAAGTCTCTAATTGAGCATGCTTATGGATCCACAAATCGAACGACAAATTGGTCTTTGGATAAGTATGTTCACAATCTCTATATTCATTATCTACTAACATAAACAAGCTAAATATTAATATACTATAGCCTATTCATTTACAAATCAAGCATTAAAAAATATATATATATATTCATATTTGTTCATTGAACTTGAATCAAGCAACTCATTAAAAATTGCATAAAATATCAAAAATGCTTAGTTATGTAGTTACAAGTTGTGTGTGGTAAGAAAGCATCGACAACTCATAAATATAGAATTTAAAAGAGAGAAAACATATTATTATTTTTGTAATTTTGAACTGAATATATAGAATGTGATATAAAAATTATTTTTATATTAAAATTTATATTAGATATAAAATAAAGTTAATTTTGTACGTTGAAGTTTGTGTTAGATGCAGAATAATGATTAACAGAATAACGTGCTTTTTTTTTTTAGATTTAACCAAGCAAGGTAGCAACATAGAAAAAAACATTATAATACGGAATAATTTGCCTTCAGACTCATAAAGAAAAATAAAATACAATTTTTTTTTTAAATTATACAAAAAAGTATAACAGCTTAACATTATTATATTTCAAAATATTAAAGACAAAATCAAAAGAAGAGAGAGCCCCTCACTACCTTCTAAGAAATCCCTCCACTAGGATGCACCATGACCTAATCTTTGGTGAAGTAGCATCTTATGTGTTAGGCCTTGAGCCTTAACATTGCTTAGATTTGGGGTGCTATATGTAATTAACCCGGTTGCCAAATTTGCCGCTAAATATTGCCGCTGATTAGAAGAATTTACCATCAGACGTGGAGATTCTTATGTACGAAAACTATCGTGCTTTGGTGGAGATAGCAGGTCCAGTATTTTAAGGAGAAAACTAACCTTGAATTGACACGTTTTCATTGTGTAGACGACCGATATTTGTTAATGTCGAAGTTTTACGTTCCCTTTGGTGGGTGAGCTTTTGGATGACAATGGGTCGCGGAAGCTACATGCACTTCAGATAATTTTGGACCTTTGAACGTATTGCCGATAAGTTTACGTCAATAAGAAAACTAGCTCGTTTAGTATTTAGGTCTTTAATTCACTGAATTATCTTGTAGATTAGAACTTAATTTATTAATAATTTAATGAATTAAAATTTTAAATTATAATTTATTCATTTATTGCTCCGTTATTAAAGTTATTAAAAATCATTATAGATCAAGGATGATATTTTTTTAATACATATTAAAAATTATTATAGGCCAAGGATGATATTTTAAAAAAAAAATATATACAAAAACTTTAATGCAAACTACCTATTTGGATTTAGCTTCTAAGTATCTGATTCTGTTACACTAGCAATTTTTTTTGGTAGTTAAAGTCAACTGATTCATCAATTCAAATATAAAATTTATATTAATCTATAAATATATTGAATAAATCTCACAAAGATTTTATAATTTTTTTTAAATACTTATTTTATTTAATTTAAAAGATTTTCTCTTTTCAATTCCATTATTAAACAAAAGATTATTTCTTAATGGTAACAACGTGAGTAATCTTCCCTGTTTGGCGCGAGGACCAAAAAAGACCAAAATGGTACTAATTTAAAAACAACAATAATAATAATATATAAATATTTTAAATCATTTTACACAAATTTAATATAAAAAATATTATTTTACTTTATATACTCAACAATTTAAAATAAAAATATCAACTTTATTTCACATTCTAGATCAAAATATTCAAATCAAGTACTTTAATCTAAGATGTGAAATAAAGTTTATATTTTAATTAAAAATTATTGAGTATGTGAAGTAAAATATTATTTTTTATATTAAAATTTGTGTAGAATAATTAAAATAATTTATTATTAATTTTTTTTTAAACTAGTACTATTTTCGTCCTGTTTTGATTCTCGCGCCAAACATGGCTCTTTAACATCATCCATTTTAATTACAATTATGATAATTTGTAGATATAATTTAATTTGGGGTAACATTTAGATTTTATTTTAGATGAATAACTTTATAATTTTCAGAATAAATATTATTTAGATTTTTAAAATTAAAAATCAATATCAATTAATTTCACGATTTCAATTTTTTTTAATAATAATATCTGAATTATTTTGGGAATGTTTAGAAAAAAATTCTCAAAAAATATTTCAAAAATTATTAAATAACTAAAAATTATGAACATCTACATGAAAGTATTTAAAAGTGATAGATAATGCTATTAACAAAATAATTAAATAGAAAAATATATTTGATGTGTTATGTGATAATAAAATTCTGCTCAAATTTAAATATAAATTTTATAGAATAATAATAAATTTAATATATTATATGACATTAAATGCTGACATATAAAATAAAAATATTACAAAAATGAGAATATTATGATAAATGAGTGAGAATATATGAAAAAATAAGATAAAAAATGAGTATATTTATAATAATTTATTTTGATAATATATTCACGAAAATGTTATAAGTAGCCTCAATTAATAATAAGATTAACAATAATTTGGACATATATATTGCATAAAAGCTTTAGTAAGAAAATTTGAGTTATTGAAATTCGATCATATAAAAAAAAGAAAAAAAACTAAAAAAATATAGCAGAATACTATAAAAAATAAGTTTATATATTTAAACTAAATACAGAGTTATTATTTGATAAAATGTACTGAAAATGAAGAATTCATGCGGTTGATGCCGCATGATGCGATAAAGTCGTCATTTTTTTTTTTAAGAAAAAGTTATCAATGTTATTGTAATTAGAATTTTAGATTATCTTTATTTTAGGCTTCACCATAGGGTTACCTATGTTTTTTTTAGGCTTATGTGTAAATTCTCATTTAAAAAACCACTTTACTAAAATATCAACAAACAATAGGATCTGTAAGTAATTTCCCCAAAAAAATATAAAGGAAATATCTCTCGAGAAAATTTTCTTACGCGGAAGCTGAGACGAACAGGTCATGTCACTCCTCTTCCCGTCAAGCTCTCCATGTGTCATCTTCTCCTCCCTCGCCGGCCGGCAAGTTAATGCAGACTCTTCAAATCCCGCCGGACCCTCCCCTCCCTTCTCGAACCCCATCTTTTAAGAAGAATCAGCTCCCACTTCAGATGTTTCCAAAGTGTTGAAGAACCCATATCTCTTTCTCTGTCTTTCGGCCTCCTCTGCCATTAGTGGAGAAGAAGAAAAGAGATGGATAGGCTAATAAGGCTGGAGCCGTCGAACGAGGTGGCGCTACGGGTGGAGCCGGGCCAGCGGTGCTACGGCGAGCTGACTCTGCGCAACGTCATGTACACGATGCCGGTGGCGTTCCGGCTCCTACCGCTGAACAGGGCCCGATTCACGGTCCGTCCGCAGAGCGGGATAATCGCCCCTCTAGCTACCCTGAAGATAGAGATCGCCTACGTGCCGCCGCTGCCGCCTTCACCGCTCCTCCCAGTATCCGCGCCGGACTCCGACGACTCCTTCTTCCTCGACTCGGTCGTCTCCCCCGGCGCCTTCTTCAAGGACGGCATCGGTGCCACGGCCCTCGACGCCGTCCCTGCCGACTGGTTCACCGCCAAGAAGAAGCAGGTGTTCACGGACTCCGGCCTCCGCATCTTCTATGTCGGCTCCGTCGTGCTCGCCCGCATGGTGGAAGAAGGAGATATGGAGAAGGTACGTGAAGTCCTTGAGAGGAGCGACCCACAATGGGGCGCCGCCGACTCCACGGACGCCAAAGGCCAATCCCTCCTATGCCTCGCCATCGCCCGCGGCCGCGCGGACCTTGTCCAGCTCATCCTTGAGTTCGGCGCCGACGTGGAGGGTCGGGGCCGGACGGGGCGGTCGCCGCTGGAGGCGGCAGCAGGGGCAGGGGAGGCTCTCATTGCTGAGCTCCTCCTGGCTCGTGGCGCGTCGACGGAGCGGTCGCCAGGGTCAACATGGGGGCCGTTGCACCACGCGGCGGCCAGGGGGTACAGCGAGCTTCTCCGGCTGCTGTTGCTCAAGGGGGCAGCGGTGGACGCGCCGGCGACGGACGGCCGGACGGCGTTGCATCTGGCCGCTTCGGAGAGGCGCAGGGAGTGCGCTGCTCTGCTGCTGTCTGCGGGTGCCCGGGCAGATGCGAGCGGAGGTAAGGCGGGAGACACGCCACTGCACGTCGCGGCGGCGGGGGGGGACGAGGTGACGGCGAAGCTGCTGCTGGCGAACGGGTGCGCGGGGCTGCGGGAAGCGAGGAACAAAATGGGGAAGACGGCGTACGATGTGGCCGCGGAGGAGGGGCAGCGGAAGCTCTTCGATCTGCTGAGGATCGGGGAGAAGCTGGCGGCGTTAGCGAGGAACGGCGATGCGATGGCGGTGGCTAGGGCGATCGAGATGGGGGCGGCTGTGGATGGAAGGGACGGGTGGGGATGGACGGCTCTGATGAGAGCAGCCTTCAAGGGAAGGGTGGAGGTGATTAGGGCTTTGCTGGAGAAAGGGGCGGCGGCGGACGCGAGGGATGAAGAGGGCTACACGGCGCTGCACTGCGCCGCGGAGGCTGGTCACGCGGAGGCCGTCGAGGTGCTCGTGAAGCGTGGGACGGATCTGGAGGCCAGGACGGCGAAGGGGCGGACGGCGGTGGACATTGCCGCCTCGCTCGGATACGCCGGGATAGTCAGGATCCTAGTTCAAGCCGGTGCGACTGAGGCGCCGGCGACACCACCTGCGGCGGCGGTTCTGGCACCATTGCCCTCGCCGCCGACGAAGAAGGTTGCTAAGGGGAGGATCGGGATGGTGAAGGAGAAGGAGAAAGAGGCGAAAAAGAAAGGGAGCCGGATCGGAGCTGTCGCTGGGAATGGGAGAATGAGATCGGGCCTCGTTGCGGCGGCGACGGCCGTTGCGACCTATTAGCGCCGGAAAGGCGGATGAAAAAGGAATTTGGAGAATTGCCTAGGGGTAAAAACGTAAAAAGAGCGAGTAATGAATTTTGGGAGCATATATTACTTGATTTTTGCCTTCTACAGTTCTACTTACATTTTCTGAGGGCGAGAATTTTAATCTTTTGTGAATTAATAAAGAGTTTAAAGCATGGAAAATATAACCACTTTGTATATATTTGATGAATTATTTTCTTAATTTTGATACTTGTATGAAAATTGTTTTTGGTTTAAAGCTACCATGGTTCTTTGTTTGTGATGTTTTGATCTCTTTTGGTTCAAATATGTTCTAATTAAATTTAGAATTTGTGATTAATTTTAATTTTAATATTATTATATTTATCATTAAGTTTTTTTTTCTCTTATTTTTAGAGTTAAGAGGATCAAATTAGTATTCATGAAGTATGTTCAAGAATTAATTTTGAACACTCGTGATCGAATTGATATCGGGGTGTGCGTGTGAGAGAGAGAGAGAGTTGGTGAAAATAGCTAATTAGTTAAATTAAAAATAAAAGCTTATTAGCTTTCATAATGGCCAAATTTCTCCGTTAATCTTGACTATTATATCATTTGAGGATAAATAGAGAGGATATTAATATTTTAAATTTACTATAAATTTCAATTACTTATTTTACATTTAACAGAATTTTTAATTTTAAAAATTAATTTTATTTTATATTCAATATAATTTTTAATATTAAAATTAATTTTATTTTATATCTTATACGCCTTTCAATATCAAAATAATTTTTTATTAAATATATAAAATAAAATATTTATTTTTTTTACTTAAAAAAATAACTCTCAATTAAACGAGAAGTTGAGCCACCCAAGTTTGAAAAGGGAGGGTTCCCATCCTGGTTAGCCTATTGCTATCTCATTGCTCGCCGCTGCCTTTACTCGTCGCCCGCACTTGGTGCCACCCTCGCCACTATCCTTGGCTGCCATCACCACCTAGGCTTGTCAAATATATTGGATTCGTGTCGGGTCGACCTCAAATTCGATCTGAATCCATATATAATAAATTGGGTTATATATCGTATTGAGTCATGGTCTATCCGGATCTTCTCGGGTCAAAAATCAGATCGAGTTGGAACTCGAATTTGATCCATTTATAATAAAAGTCATTATTTGAAATATTTCTCATAGTTAAATTTAAAATAACATTAAATTTATTAAAAATAAAAAATTTATATTGTTATGAATTAATTAAATATTTTAATGTAAAAATTAGTATTTATAATACATATATATATATACATATATATTATAAAATATAAATTTATAGAAATAACTCATGAAAATAAATACAATATATATTATAGTCTATTAATATAATATGTATAAATTTTTTATTAATTAATTATAGTGATATTTTCTATTTAAATCTCTCTACGACCTTAGCTTCTTTCTTATGTTTATTTCAATATTTATGTCGAAAACTCCTCTTTAATTTGAATATTGATATTTATTATATGCTAGTTTCTTCTTAAACTATATTTTAAGGTAGATTAGTCCTTTAGATTTAAATCATAGTTATCCTTTAAATTCTACATATCTTGAGTTTTCATCTTAAATGCTTTCATTTTATAAATAAAAGCTAAATATTGCTTTATGTAATTTTTACAAAATTTTAGTTTGTTTAATGCTTATTATTTAATGCTTAGGTTTTTATCATAATATGTAACATGTCATGATTCAAATATAAATATAATATTTATTTTAATTTTAAAAAAGTGTGTGATGGGAGGGGTATAATGGTAATTTTTAAAAAAGTTTATTAATAAAAAAAATAAAAAAAACTTATTTAATAATTTATTAAAATTCAAAAATTTGATGTTATAATATAGATCTGTGTGTTATTAAGCTTTAAATTTAAGGACTCAATGTAATTTATACTAATTCTTATATCAAAGGAATTTGAATAAAATATTTTTAATTTTATAAATATCTGTGAAGTAAGAATCTACCTTGAGATATTAAACATAAATATATAGGTTATTTATATTAATATATATGTATGATGTGAAAATGAATTAATATATTATCATATTTTTAAAAAATTTATTTGAAAAATATTTTGATTATGAAAAATTAATATTTTACTATTAAAAATATAATATTATGTATATTATATTTAAATTTTATAAAATTATAGATTATTGTTTTTGAATAAAATCACATTATCTTCTACATCATTAGCTTTAAAATTATGATTTATCTTAACAAAAATAATTATAATTTATAATATAAAATATTAAATTTTATGTCTTGAATTATTTCAATATTAAAAATTTAATTTTAAATATTAATATTATATTTTAAATATTATTTATTTTGTAGAGTAATTATATATAAAATTTATAATAATTTCAATTTAGTGAAATAAATGCTTCTATTATAAATTTATGGACTATATATAATATAATAAAATTTATAAAAATATATTAATAAATTAATTTATAATTTTAAAAAAATATTATATAAAATATATAATATTTTAAAATTTTGATGTGATATATACAACATATTTATTATTAATAATAAAATACATAATTTTTAATAATTAAAACTAACTCTGAATAAATTTTCCTATATTTTTTTATTATTAAAATCAATGTTAGGAAGATATTTTACAGTCAAACATCTTTTTTTTTTTTTTTTAAAAAAATAGACATCTTAAATCTTTTCCCGGAGGACATTGCCAAGTGGCCATAGGCCATAAGGTGTGATGTCAGCCTATGCAGTAGTAGTTTCTTTTTTTTTTTTTTGCTTAAAAAAAGTAATATTATTTTTTTATTTTATAAGAAATGCAAGTTTGTTTCTTTAGTTTGATAGTTTTAAACAAATATATCGCAATAATTATAAAATTTAATATTAAAGATTAATTATATATAATATTACATATATAATTTTAAATAAAAATTAATTTTATTTTACATTTTATATGTAACAAAATAATAATTAATTTATATTAATTATATATATATATATATTAATATAATTTTTTACTTTATAATTTTTAATAAAAATATGCCTATTTAAATTTAAATTTAATTTTATTAAAATTTAATTTTACAAATAAATAATCCTTGTTAAGCACATTAGTAATGATTTTTATTTAATAAAATAAAATATAAATGGTAATTTATAGATGACACAAATAATTAAAGATTTTATTAGAAATATAAAAAAATAGACAAGTACCCATATGGTGTGAAAAAGAGTACTTAAATTATTAATGCTTTGCTAATTAACTTCTATTTTTAATCTAAAGTTAGAGATATCTAGATATTATTATACAAAACTTTTATGATAGATATATAAATAGAGTAGAAATAGTATTCCAGTAAAATATTTGAAACTTAAAATTTATTTACATTTTATTTAGTTGAAATTTAATTTAATTTTATAACTTAAAATTAAAATAAAATTTATTCAAGTATTACTTGACTTGATACCTATTTTATGATATATGTAAATTTTTTAAATAATACAATATATTATATATATATATATATTTATATATTATACAAAATATATATTGAAAAGATTTACTTATAACTAGGTAGATAATATATAAACATTTAATTAAAAAATTACATATAATATATAGCATTTTTATATATATTATACATAAAATGAGTATTTAAGTATAAATAATTTAAAATTAAAGTCACCTTAAAATTAAATAAATATTATTAGGCTTGAATTAAATTTGACTTAAATGAATTTCTGGTGATATATATGTAAAAATTTACTATAAAGCATATAAATATATTATGTAGAAGTCACTAATTTAAATTTTTTATTGAGCGACTTAAAAGAGGTTATCTTTGATATATTTAGACTTTTGATATCATACAGCGGTTATGAGTGAAAATTGTGATCTTATTAAGATAAAATTTCTTAATATTTATATTTATATTTTTTTATTTCAATATTTATATTTACATTATACAAAAATTATAAAATTAAAAGGTTTAAAACAATTACTTTTAATTTTTTTTATATAAAAAAATCCTTTTTTTATGAAACGATATAAAAAAATAAAAATAAAAAAAATTCTTGAAACTGAAATAAAAGGGCGGGCAGCGAGGGCCTCTCTTGAATCCTTGATCTGCCGTTCGAGAGAACGATCAAACCCTAGTATTCCTCGCGGATTGTTGATGGAGGTCGACTCCGGCTTCCACTCGCTCCTTCGGAATCTCAAGACGGAGGGACCTCTGATCCCCCCAGCGACATGGGAATCGATCGCCTCCGAGAGTGGAGTAGCTGGTTCGATCGATCCTGCGGAAGGGCCTCAGGATTCGATCTACGAACTCTCCGCCTTCTCAGTACGTAAAGTCCTTCTAGTTTTGTTCGAATACTTAGGCATTTTGATTGTCGATGTAAATCGTGTGTCAGATCATTGAAGTTTGTGGTGGAAAAGAAAATCGGGCAAAGTTTTATGTTCATCGAGAAAATTCAGAGGCTGTGGGTCTTTTTAAATTTTCTAGGTCGGTTAGTAATTAACTGAATCGAGATTGTATGGTTCTTCCATTGACGTTTCTGTCCTTACTATCAGCTAGTAAAATTATAATGTTTTAATTGAACTAACCTGTGGCGGTATTATGTATGTTTTCAATCTTTTGCTGACTTTCTTTAGCAAGAAAAAGGTTTGATTTGGTTGGGATTGCTTCCAGGAAGCAAGTTTGGTCAGAATGGTGATAAATGCACTACAAGGTGTGAGGTCAGCAGTTGTTGAGATTGAGAAACTCTCTCATTCCCTTTGCTGTATCCCGGCTGATAGGACCTATCATCGAGTTCCAAGTTTGTGGTGCCGGTCAACAAGCACTAATGCTTTGGGAAGGATGCTCAAGTCTATCTGTCATGCGGGCTTTCTGTTCAATTTTCTACGTGAATTTGTCAGTTTTTATCTTAACATTGATCATAATTTTGATATAGCAACAAAAGGCGAGAGTAAAAGTTGTCTGTGTCCAAAAATTGAAGGAGAATGTAAAAGGGTAAGGAAGATATGCCCTCCTTATTCTCTGGTCAATCAAGCGTTTGCTGTTGCAGTTGGTAAGCTTCTTGAAGGCTACATCTGTTCTTTGAGTACATTATTGGCATCAGCTAAATTGAGGCGGCTAGCTCAGTGCAAGAGCAAAGCTCCATTCATTAACCATGGAGAAGGCACTCTAACAAGTGTAGTTTATACTGAGATAACTGTATTGGAGGTTTTTTTGCATACAAAGGAATTGAGAACACACATTGAAGCTCTTGGTAGAATCTGTATTTTTGGACATTCTGATCCAACCTCGTGGAGTGATGGCTTGACTTCTTGTTCGACTTTTGAGTTTCACAATTTTCCAAAAGGAGCAGAGTTACTTTCTTATTTGTATGTTCAGCTCCGAGTAAGCCTGAAGACTGTTTAATCTCAGATTATTTCATCTACATTGATAACTAGTTTTTTCATAAATATGGATATAATTAATTGGGGACTACTGATTTAGCCTTTATCGAATTGTCATGTTTGAAGGTTCTGCTTCTTTCTTGCTCTCTCTGAATTTATCTTGTATCTTTTATCAATTTGCACAAAAAAGTATGTGACTTGTATTTTTAAAGCTATTTTTATTTGTACATTTGCATTTCTTTTAATAAGCATATAATGAAGCTTTTGCTCCATAATTTGATGAGTTGTATGTCATTCTTATATCCAAAATGAACGCATCTGTTCTGACCAAGCATTGAAACTTTCGTCATTGTGAAGTACTACTGTGAGAACTGCTTTATTTACTAGAATTTTAATGCACGTTAGATTAATTACCTGTTATTGGGTAATTTAGAGCGTTGGAACTATTGGTAACAACCATTTCTGTCATTTCTTACATATTTTGACCTTAATTGAAATCATATTCAAATAGGTTTATAATGCCTCAGTTATTTAGGTGATGTTGCTTTTTCTATGTTTTTAACTAATATGCTTTTATGGATAATTTTAGGATGCAGACCCATTTAATCACACCCTTCTGAAGTTTCTCTTCGTTCATTCTTTTATGCCTTACTATGGTTTTATCAAGTTATGGATGTATAAAGCAGAAATTGATGACCCTTATGAGGAATTTTTTGTATCATTCTCTAGTACTGCTCCAAACTCAAATGCTGGATCTACCATGCTCAATAAATCCTTTTTAGCCTCCATCAAGGTATAGTTTCTCCTTCAGTTGTTTCAATGAATGTATTCAGCGTTTAAAAAAGATGAAAACTATTCGGGCCTGTATTTAGGCTTTATTTTTGTATACTTGCATTCAGTTTGTTTTAAATGGCTTTATCATGCCTCTAAATGGTTTCTTAACCTAGGAACGATCTGGAGTGGCAGTTCCCACTTTTTTAAAGGATTTTTGTCATCTGCTTCTTCGAGCTGGACAGCAACTCCATGTTCTTCTAAAACTGCTGCACTTGTGTAATATTTCTTTCTCAGGGGAGCATTTCCTTATTAATTTGGAAAGCCTTAGAGAGATACTTCCTTTCTGGGTTGACTCATCAAGCAAAATGAATTTCTTATCATGCCCATTATCTTTTGATAGAAATGGCATTGATTCCCTAATCTGTAAGAGAACAATTATGTACAGAAATATGTTGGAAAAGCTTCAAAATTATTTCAAGAAGTTGGATGCTAATGCTAGATGGGCATCTCGTACTGTAAGCATTATAAGTTCGTATTTTTCCGCAGCTTTTTAATGTAGTTGATAAGTGTCAAGTCTTTGTGTTGATAGTGGATTACAAGATTGCCCTTGATGCCTGCTAGTTTTAGTTCTTCCATGGCCTCTTGATGCTAATTAGCATCTTTTGGAATCAGTAATGTTTCTTTCCACCAATAATTGGGTTAAAGCCAATAATAATGTGGATGATGATTCTTTTCCTTTTCCAGAGCTTCACGTCAAGTGGATGCGTCTGTCAACTAGCTACAACAATTTCTCTTATGCATGATTTTTGTATAGCTACGACAATTTTTCTTATGTACAATCTGTCTTTTCTTGTATATGATGAAAAGTGAAATTACGTATAACGCATAAACTTCATTTGTTACACTTTTACCCTGTGTTGCCTTCTTTCTTGCCTCTTCCAGGAGTTGCAGATTTTGGTACACAATGTTAAGTTGTAAGCTTTGTTTTTAGAAGCATTTTTGTTTGCTCAAGGTTGTACTCTTCATGTATTCTTTAGTTAAAATGCTACAAGAAAATAGAATGGCAGGTCTTCCTCACTTGGTCTAATTAGAAAAGGATATATAAGGAATCATGTCTCTTGGTCAGATCATTTTTTTGTGTTTATCAAAAAAGCAAACCTTCTAAACATGAATATAAAGAAATTTGAAAATCCAACATAGATGCATCCTATGGTTAGTGGATTTAGAAGACAACACTTTTGTTTTAGAAGAATGCATACTTTTACTGTGATATTATGCAATACCGATAGTTTAGAGTAGTAAATCAAAATTCGGTCAGACTGGGTGGACTTAGATCTCATAAAACATGAGACTTTCTCCTATAATCAATGTCGTTATGCAAATTGGAAAGAGAAAACAAGTGATGGAGAGAGTATAAACTGGCACCTAGATTTACATGGAAAATCTTCTAATTATATACGAGAAAAATCATTTCAAGGTAGGAACAACATCCATTATATTATCAAGTATGGAGTGGAGCAATGGTGAAATGTGTTCACTCTAGAAAATTGTAAGCCATCGGGAAGGAGCAGAAGCATGAAAGGAGCATTAGATAAGTGTGTGCATCCAGGGTAGAGAACTAAGAGATAAATCATTTTAGTTGTGGTGAAGAAGCAAGAACCTCTTTTTATATGCTATAGAGTAAGAACCTTTATTTACGTCACTTTCTACCAGCCCTCTACAAGTAGGCTCTAATAGCTAGGCGACTCTTGTTTACCATTGACGTCGTTCCAAGATTGTGCGCTTTAGTCACATGCATTGCCCTAGACAAGCGTGTCAATAATATTGTTGGATGTTAGTGGGAATTTCGATCTAGGTGGAAAGTGAGTGGCAGATGTTGGTAGTCTGATGGAGGATGTTACTTGTGAGAAGCTAGTCTTTTGGCAAAGTTAGGTTGTCCGACCTAAGATGTTTGTATGTGTTCATATGGTTGACTGCATTTGTCCAGGGGATTTGATTTATGCTCATGGGAGTTGAAGTCTATTCGAGGGATTTGATCGGGTGGCATTTGTTGTTCGACTGAGGTGTAATTTGCGAGGACTACTTTGGTCAGCATGTTGTCACACCTTTGGTTAGTTTGAACATATGAGGGCCCTAGATCTGACAACTGTTCGAGTGATGATAGTCATGGAGGTAATGGCTTAAAGCTCATGAGTTGGGCTAGATGCATTTTTGTGTTCCCGGACGGAGTATTTTCGCACCTGATAACTTGTTTTTTTGTTAGTTGATGTTAATGTACTGAACTCAGTTGGTAGTTCTGTTTATTGCTACTGCCTTTCCTCACTAAGTGCTTGGGCCTTATGCTTTAATTATTCAAGTTTAAGTGATTGTGATGACTTGACTTTATAGGTAGTTCCTTTTAATGTTGTTCCGATCTTGCTTGGGAGTAGAAATGTTGAGAATGTTTCATATTCTGTGGTTTTTGATGGTGCATCTCCCTTATTACAGGAAGATATCAATATGTAAGTTATTTATCATTCTTTTATATGTATCAAGTTACTCAGTGATGTGCCTTTTGTTGAAAGCCTCATGGTAGCAGAAAATTCTTCTTTCCTTTCTTGTAGCAATTGTACAGCAACCAAAAGAATATGAAAATTTTGATTTCATGCTTAACAGTTTTCTGAATTTTCAAGATTTATTTGAACTCTTATTCCAGGAATTCCTTTGATGCACATTCTGATGCTTCTAGTCTGTCCAATGAGTCTTTCCACGAATTAGCACTATTACGGTCTTCAGAGAACTGTTCGTCGGATGGAGATAATGAAGAAAGTGAACTCGAAAATTGTCCAGATGTGCATAATATTGTACTCCAGCCATCTAAATCTTTGTTTTCCAACTTGCCTCTATATCATGCTAATAAAAGCATACTACAAAGCTGTTCTAGAACTGATTTGGAATGTTCTCATTCACCTTCTTTTCATACTGTAAGAGAGCATATATACCCTGTCACTTTTTCCCACCAGCACCTTGTAAACAGGAAAGTGGACCAGAAATCTGCTCCCCTCGGATCTGATCCTTCTGAACATGCAAAGATATTGGCACATTCAAATGAACCATATCAACCATTTAGTTGCTGGCCCATAGGAGGGCTCCTGAAGTATCCGTTCTTTGCCCATATTCAGAGCAGCAATTCAAAGCAGCTGTGTTTCACTGAATCCAGTTTAGAATGTGGAAATGGGGACTTAAGTAACTTCAGATGTGAAGAAACGTTTTTCACTGATGCTTGTAGGAATTTAATATCTGATTTTCACAAATCAGGGAAAGTGCAACCTACTGGTGGGATAATGGGGTCTCAATCTTGTCAGCCTTTGAGCTACATTTCTCCCCATGCTTTTTGTACGAACCCAATGTTAAACAGAGGGTTTGGGCTTCCCAAAGTGCAGACTGATGGAAGCTTTACTGATAAAAAGTCATCTTTATTCCCTCGGTTCATTTTCTCATCAGTTACTGACCCTTTTAAGCAGTATCTTGAACACACCTCTTTCAATCTTGGTCTTGGAGACAAGGCTGAAGCCTGTTTTTCCGGGCATTGTGGTACTTGTAATTTGGGCGCTAATGAGTATATTGAGGTTCCTACTAAAGAAATTGTGGACAATCAATCGAATGCAGCCTCATTTTTTTTATCTGAAGAGGCAAATTGCCAGTCTGGTGTCCAATTTCCAAATGCTTTTGGTGGAGCAGGTTGGGCAACATTGTTAGATTACCAAAATAAAAATGCCAAATATAGCAGTGGAGAGATTCATTTGGAAGAAAGGTTCATGATACCATTAGATGTTGTTATTGATAAATGCATCCTACAGGAAATATTGTTTCAGTATCCTTGTATTGAGGCTTTAATTTTCAAAGTTCTTTGTTATTGCTTTAAAATTTCCTTTTTAATGGTTTGTGCTTGTTGCGCAACTAAACACCATGAACCTTCCTTTTACGACTTGCCATGTTATAAATTTATCTTCCCGAAGAGCATTTTAAAACTATTTATATAAATTGATGAACTCAAGATAACACAAATTTAAATGCATGTATGCATACAGTCTTTCCACTAAAACTGATTCCCAACAAGACTTTTGAAATAAATGCCTAGGTCTTGAATAATATAGATTTGCAGAAATCATCACATTTTTTATCTTGTATTTTTATGACCAAAACCTGATGGAAAAAAGTCAAAATT
This sequence comes from Apostasia shenzhenica, assembly GCA_002786265.1. NCBI lineage: Eukaryota > Viridiplantae > Streptophyta > Magnoliopsida > Asparagales > Orchidaceae > Apostasia > Apostasia shenzhenica. The sequence continues at coordinate 2,970,793 of KZ451888.1, read as the reverse complement.
TCACATGATAGACCATTTTCTCATTTTTCTAGATTCTCTTTCTCTCTGTGTTTGTGAACGTACATGTACATATGATGCAGCGCGGGGATCGGTTTAACGCGATCCTAACGCTACCAATAAAGGACACGTGCCTAAGCTTTTATATATATATATATATTAGATGCAATGAAGAGGAGATTAAGCCTAAGTTGAAATAAATTATACTATCTAACAGGATTTGCAGGATCACATAAATTTTTAGTAAGTTTTCTACAGCAAACTCGAATAAAATGCAGAAATAAAGATAACTGTGTATAAGGTAATAAATTGTTATAATCTACGCTCGAGGTCGTAGATTATAACGAAGTCATCGGTGCTGGTGATCTGGCGCTGCATCAACATATAAAGCAAATCTCCACTTAATTGATTTAAACTATATCTATCATCTGTGATCATATAATTTTTAAGGTGCAGAATCAAACAGTTCATGTTCATCCAGGACAAGGAAGCTGTCTATGGATTCTGTGGTATCCATTTTTATGAAGACTTAGTTGCTGTTCGAGCAAACGAGATTATCAATGGCCAAAAACTGCTCTTCTAAAAGCCTAATCTCACTCTTAAATTTGGAGGATCCGATAGTGAAAATTTTCTTTAAGGCCTAGAAACAACTAATTATGCAACTTTATGCAATTTTTTTTTTGCAACTTGATGCAATTTTGGCAGCCTTAAAATGTATGCCACAGATCATTTGTGCTTTTTTAGACTTATTGTAAATTTGGTTGTTCATTCAAACATGCGACTCAGTCAATAGTGCTGTCCTTATGAAAATGTTGAAACTAAATCCTTAAGAAGTTTTAATGTCTTAGATTAATATGGATGGTTTATATCAGAGGATGTATCATGGTGGCAGAGCTTAAGAAGTAATTGGTTTAGAATCACATTTTTCCTCTTTGAAGGAGAAAAATCGTTATACACACACAGACATATATATTATATGGATGTATTGTATACCTATATACATATAACTGTATGTATGAGTATGAGATTTATCAATTGGTATCCTGACTTGCTCAACCAGATCAGTTCCTAGTTTGAGATTAGGTGTCTGAACCGCTATCTGGCCTAATTATGATTATCTTACATTTTTTATAAAATTATTAGGTTTTGTGGTAGTAGTTATTGATTATTTTCTGCAATTTCTTACTTTTGTGTGTGTATTTGCACTCCAAATTCTGAAATTCTTCCATTGATAGTCAAAGTTTTACATGTTGGATTTCTAATGGCCACGAATCATTTTCACACCTTTTAAAGCTTGATTGGCCTTAACTTCACTACTTAAAGATACAATTACATAAGCTTCTTCACTATAAAGTTGCTCGAAGAAGGATTTGATCTTCAGGAGCACTTATTGGCATTGCGGCGCTACTATTTTATGGAGATATCTGACTGGGCCGATTTGTTCATTATGCTTCTGCGTCGTAAGGTATTCCTGTAATATAGGAAAGGAATTGCTCTTACTGTGGACATTCTCTTATTTTGGTTAATATACTATTCTGGCTATAAGATTAATTAGACGACTTATTTCTGTAAGAAATGCTCTTCTATTGAGCATGAGCCTAAACCAGCAAAGATCCAAGGAATTCTGGAATTGGCATTGCAGAGGTCTTCATGTGAGAATGATCCATACAGGGAAAGATTGTTTATCCACATCAAAGAACAAGGCATCTTTCAGCATGCTCTTGCAAATGGTTTGAATTTATATTACTTTCTTGTATATGCACAAATTAGTTATAAATTCTTTTAGCTATCTACTCAGTCTTATTAAGTTTTTTAATTATTGAAATGGCAGGTATTCATGCCTTTGACTCTATTGTGCTGGGTTACCGAGTGGAGTGGCCTGTCAATATTGTTGTAACTGAAGATGCTTTAAAAATATACGCTGACATCTTTAGTTACCTTGTACAAATCAGACTTGCTGTTTTTTCACTGAATGATGTATGGCATTATCTCAAGGTATTTCTCCTCTTTTATTCTAGTTTTTATCTTGTCTGTGATTCTGGTTTGCTGCCAATTCACATGCATGTACTCATATGTCTGTACAATTACCTGTATGAGTACATTATCTGTCAATTTTTTTTGCTTTGTACATATTGGTTCTTAGATTGAATAATATTTGGATGCCAAGAAATTATATAAATATTTGAGATAGCTCCCATTACATGATCCTTGGACCTTTTGCTATGTATTTTATTTGCATGTGCTCAGTGCCAAATTGAGAAGTAGAGAATGAAATGGTTAAAGATGTTTCTTTCTTTTATCTTTTATGGGAGTCTATTCTTTGAATTCGTTTCACCAAAATTTATGTATAGATGGGATACTGAATAGAACTTTACAAATATTTATGACATCAATCTTCATCTGCTCAACGTATAAACATACCATAAGTTCCTAGCTGCTTATACTATTCCTTATTGTGTGATATGCGACAGGCTTTACTGCACTTGTGGAAATGTGATCAACGTAAAAATTCTCATGAGATGGAGGACTTCAACCTGCTAATGAGAATTAGGTAATCATGAGTTTGTCATTTTTCATGTTTAGTCAAAGAACCATGGTATTCTGTGTACGGTAAGTGAAGGATTCTGTCTTTGTAACTTTCCTGCTTGATTGTCTTACCAATATGTTTGCCATAGGCTATTCCTTGCTATATATGTTTTATGCTTGTATAATTTATTGCTCCTTATAAGTAATGCTTTAATTTTCTGGAGTGCTACAAGAACTGATACACTGAATAGATGTTGTAAACAAAGGTTCTGGTGGGATCCTAAATGAGTTCCATGTCCATATTAACACATCTTTGGGCAGATCTGAATTTGGGTCCAGTTAGGGTTGTTCCAGACCTGCCTTGGGTCCGAAAGTGGTTAGGATTGGGTTGGATCGAGAACTGCATAAACTACTCAAGTGAAAGATTCATCTTCCGTATGAAAATATGTATGTCAAGTTGGCAAACACGTCCATATAAAGGATTTAGCAAATTAAAATAAGCTTGATTGTGTGAGTGCTATGAAGAAAGGAGGCAACAAGTGGAGGTTGGGACTTGAGCGAGCTTGCGATTTGAGCAAAGTTGTTGCATGGTCAGCCATAGAAGGTGAAGGCATTGTCATTCAAGCGGGGAGGAAGCAAAGGGTTGTGGCTCAAGGCCTTGAGAGAAGATGAGCGCATTATGATGTGGGAGTTCGGGGTAGTGAGAGGAGTTCTTGGGAGAAGAATTAGAATGAATTTACTTCAGGTTAAGTATATAAATAGCATTTACAACTAGAAACGTTTTTTTGTTTTGAGAGCAAACTTCAAAATAGTTAATATTACAAATTTAATATGAAATTCTATTTGGGTTGTATCTTACTTGTGTTGGTTTGGGGTTGGACCTGGATCCAAACCCGAAATAAGTGGACCAGGTCAGTTGCATTTTCGGATGGTATTCGCTTTATACATTTAGATCATTTGATACCTAATTGGGTCGGACTTCGGGTTGGAATTAGGGGATCTTCCCATTTTGCAGGCCTACTTGTATATACATACAATAATGGTCATACAACAAGTAATATGTCTCTGGGAGGATCATTTCTATATGTTTTCCTTCCACGTTGGTAAATTCTGATTATTTATGCGTTAAGGTTGTTTTTATTATATATGCTTAGGACACACTTCTATGCAACAAAGAGTTGTATATGTTTGCTGATTGCATTTAGCAGGCTTATAACAGTAAAATGTTTTACAACTAAAAAGTGACTAAAATCTATTTTTTAAAATAATTGTTCAAATTGTGAAAAACAACTCGTCATCTGCTTCAAGCTTGGTAAGCTTCATTTGGATTATTTTTCTGCCCAGTTATACTCTCATATGTGAGTAATTTTTATGAGTACCATATAACATTTTTTCACTATTTCTTACAGGCAACAAATCAATCACTTCACGTCTACATTACAACAGTATGTGCAATCTCAGTTGTCAGATGTTTCATGGTGCCGATTTCAGAATTCACTTAAGCATGTGGTGAGAAATGTATTATATAATACATTTTTAAGTTTCTAAGTTACCAAGTGGTGTTATCTTAGTGGCAATTTGATTTATTCCTATAATTACCTAAAATTCAAGGACTATTACTGTCATGCTACTCCTATTAGGGCATCTTTTCTTTTTCCATGATATCTATGGATACGTTTTCATGAACAACTTGACTTTCAGTGCACTGGAACTTTAGTTACTTTTTACAGTTATTTTTATTCATTGCTTTATTAAGTGTTGTTAGTTCAGCAGAATAAATTTCTTTGATGTAGCCCTATGAGAATTTCTCACAGTATTTTGTCATTATATAAAAAATTTTCATGAAGGCTTATAAAAAGCTTTAGGCTTTATTTGGCATTGTTGTACTATACGAAAGTGTTGTATTATATTGCAGTATTAAAAAGTACTATTAAATAAAACTGTTTTAGCTGGTTAGCAAACTATTATTAAAAGCTATTATCAAAAGCTGAACTATTTGAAAAAAAATTGTTATGCTATTTAAAAAAATTATAGTTTTGACCTAATTAAATATATAAATAAGATTATTATTATTTCTTATATTTTAATAATAGTAAAATAATATATTTTATTATGTATATTATTTTTTGTATGATAAATATTATAAAATATATTATTATTAAATATAATAATTATATTTATATGTTATAAATTTGAAAAATATGTATTTACTGTAGTAGTTTTATATAATAATTTAAATTATATAAGTTATAAATTAATTTAATATTATTAATATATAAATAAACATATTTATAAATAAATTATATTTTATGACATATTATTAATTATATTATAACATAATTATGGTAGTTTAAAGTTTATATATATTATTTTAAAATATATTATCATAATATATAATTATTTAATTTTATTTATATATTATAATGTAATTTAATATATTTCAAAATAATTATATTATTTATATTATATATTTATTATATAATGAATAATTGTAGAATGATTATTAAAATTTAATTATTTTTAACGTTTTTTTTGTCCTTTGTTAGTTATAGCAAAAGTATTTTTAAAAAAAGCTATCTTTTTAAGCTTTCGCCCATAGCTGTTTTTCAATTTTTTAAAAGCTGAAATGTTCTCAAACGCTGTTTTGCTAAATACGACTTTTAGCTTTTAACTGCATGAAAAAGTATTTTTTTCTATAAAAAGCTTTCTCAAATGCAGCCTTAGTTTTTATAGTCATAAAAAGATGGATTTAGGGGGAATTTAGTTTAGTATTATTTTGGTATTATGTCATGTAATGTAGATGTCATGATATCTAGAAGTTATATTTTGAGTCATAATTTTATAATTTTTAGAAAGTTATCTATACATGTTATTAAATTAAATAATTATTATTTTTCGATAATATGACATAACACCTAAATAACACTGAACCAAACTCCCCATTAGACATTTCTAGTGTCATTTATGTACTTGAAGGTTTGATGGGAACTCAGTATGCAGAAACATAGTATCTTGAAGGGAACTTTTCTTTGTAAACTACAAATTCCGCTTAATGCCTAGTTAGAAAGTTTCAATAATATTTGTGGAAGGCTAGATGCAGTTGTTACTGGACAGGGAAAGGTTCCAGTGTGCCAATTAAAGCCACTTATGCATGGTTACTTTTCTTGTTTGTTTTCTTGATTTGTTCACTAAACATGGTAATTTTTGAATGCCGTGGCTATATTCTACAGGTTTGCGTCTTTTATTGAATGGACGTCCTCATATACATCATTTTAGAAATCTTTTTTAAAAAGTGTTAATAGGACCTTTTTTTATGAGAATTAATAGGATATTGGATATGGCTGCATACGCTGGGAATGCAGTTTGACGTGTTAATACTTGAAACTTGGGACTTTATTAACTATCTTTTTTATTGAATAAAAGCTTTTTAACTGGCAATTTTCCTTTGCTTAGCTCGAATTAATATTTTCCTCCAGTTACTCATTAACATCTATCTGATTGTCATTCTGATTCCTCCGGAGGGATGAGATTAGAACATATGATGTGGTTATTGTTTTTTAAGCCATCCTTGGTTGTTTGAATGTTTCCTTTTATTTCCTGACATTTACCTTTTGTGCTTTTTGAGTTGGGTAAGTGATTTTTCATTGTTTATTACCCAGGTCAAGGACATACTGGACTTGGAATCACTGCACATGTTGTATCTTGCAGATGCAGCAAATATGTGAGTCACAATTAGGAAAATTATGATTTCTTCAAATTTCGTTCAATATATGATGATGATTAGAGTTTCATGACCGAACTTTGTGGCCTTCTACTATAGTATATTAGCTCCCTATTTTATTGGCATATAAAGGTAGTGGCTGGCACACTTCTTAAAATTCTTGTGAAATATTTTACTGTAAAAATTGACTTACAGTAGTTGTTTCTGAAAGTTTCTTTTTTTGATTTCAATTGTTTCTAAAAGTTAGGTTGACTTGATAGGGCACAAAGTAACAGGGAATTCTCACAAATATAATCCAAAAACAACTTCAAATGCAATAATGATCAAGATCGTATAGTGAGCAAATTAAACAGTCTCAAAGATAATATCTCCAACCAGAAATCAAAGACATTTAGAAATACTCAATAGGATCAAGGCTTTAACCTAACCTCATCGAGCTGTGGAGAAGAAGCTTGCACGCAACAATTCATGGGGAGAAATGGAAGGAGGTAGGTAGGAGGATGCTCGGATGGGGTTAGTTCACGTGTAGGAGTACAGTCCTAGGTTTCTGGTGCTCGGGTGATTCAGTGTAGATGGCGGAGATCAAAACAGCACAGGTGTCATTGCAACCAGAATTCATAGTAGAGTTAGGACCATGTGCGCCTTTGCTATATGGGGAAGAGCCTCAAAGTGGCAACGATGATCAACACAGTTTGTGCTTAGGAGTGGGGAAGGGAGCGTCGGGGGCTATGCGTTAAGCTCGCAATGAAGTGAGCTTGACACTTACTCGTACGAGTGCTAGTCGGCAAGGGAAATGTCGTGAATGGAGTGCTCTCATAGAAAAAATATGCAAGTGATTTACTAAAGAAAATTGGTCTCCTTGACTGTAAATTGGTGATACAGCAATTGATGTTCAATCTATTTTTGATAATTGAAAATCTCTTCAAGATGCCTCAGCATACAGATGCATGGTGAGCGAGTTTATTTACTTGATTGTGATAAGATTTTATGTTGCTTTCACAGTGGGTCTAGTCTGCTCTGGCACAAGGATCTCCAGACAAAATTATTTAGAAGTTGCTTTCAGGATTCTTTTGTGCATCAAGATGAGTCTTGGAAAGATTTCATTTTACAAGAAAATCAATTCTTATCCTAGTGATGACTACGTTGGGTTAGTTGATGATAGAAGATCCTCAACAAGGTTGCATTTGTGTGGGAAGAAATTCAGTGGCATGAAAACTAAAAAAGCAAAATATTGAAATAAGGCCTTATGCTGAATCTAAGTACAAGGTCGTAGTTCACAGCTCATACTACAAATGAGACTATGGATTAAGGCTTCGTTAAATATGTTGGGTTTTCCTCTTGAGCAATCTATGGTGGTGCATTGTGACAATAATATTGCTACTTATATTGTTATAATATTTCAGTAGTGCACTAAGTGTATCGATGTCAATTGTTACTCTATGGAGAAGCGATGTTATCAAGAAACTTCATTAAACCTTATATCGAAACTAAGGATCAAGTGGCAAATATCTTTACTAAGGCATTAGGTCGTTCTCTGTTCTTTATGACATGTTGGATTGCTATGATATATACGCTCCAACTTAAGGGGGGAATCAAAGATTATTGTTGAAATCCCTAGAATTGTTCACATTATTTTGCTATTATTTTGTTTCTTTATTATGACCTCCTATATGTGTGAAGTAGGATTTTATTCGTTTTTATTTTGGTTTGCTTGTTTGTATATTACCTCATATGTTATAAATATAGGTGTTCTCTAACTATTTGTTCAACCTGTTGTATTATTAAATAATTCTCAATAGTAATTATTAAATTTTAGAAGCATTTGTTAGAAAATTGTGTAGAAGTGTTGGAGTACTTGCTATCTTTGCTTGGTATGCTTATATATTAGTGTACTATGTGAAATTGTGAAATCTTAAGACACTTTGACATATGACAGGACTAATTTGGATGCTTTTATAACTGTCACCATTTTTATTCATTCTAATTGGAGTTTATCCATTATTCTTTTTTTTTCATGTAGATGTTTTTTGTCTGATGATACAAAAGCGGTAGCCGTTGTTATGAAGAATATTCTACAATGTGCATTGGACTTCCGCTTATGTTTTGTTAGCATTGGTTTGAACACACCTTTAACTGAGAAGAATCTATCTTACTTGCATTCTCACATAAATTTTAATGAGGTATTATGATTTCTTAAACTATATTGTTGCATTCATGTTGTATTGACAATGCTCATGTTTGCTTCTTTGTAGACCAAATTGGTCATTGTTGCTACGTTTCGTATGGTTAATATGATGCATACTATGTTGTTTCAGGCAGGACTGTTTTTTTTTTTTTTCCTTTAAGGCAGGGTTGTTATAGAATAGAATGTTTGAAAAAGGTCTTCAAGAAGAACTTAGGTAGAAACCTGCTCTATTGCAAATCTGAAAACTCTATGGAACAAACTTATTTTGGGAGCACTAACATAAATAGATGCCAGTGTAAAAAGAATTAGCTTCCATTAAAACAGAAGTAGGATTACAAGGCTTGATTCTTCAACAGAGACTTCTAAAGTATTACGATAAGAGTTCAACAATACTTAGGTGGATAACCAGAAGGGTAGACTCACTTTTTCCAATATCTTCTTATCTTTCTTTTCTTCCTTTTGCGGATGGGAGGTCTGGCTGCTGCTACCCTCACCACAAGAAGACTTCAAATGGTTGAACTTCGCTTGGATGTCTACTCCATCACTTGAACCTCATTGATGGATGGATGTTGAAACTTCAAATGCTGCTCTTCTCTACGTTATTTATATGCTGAAATTTGGGTGACAATATGTGTATAGGAAATAATAGGAGTGTCATTGGCCAATATAACGGTCACATGTTTACTTTTGGATAATAATCTATTAGTGAATTGATTCACTGAAACTTCCAGAACAGTTGTTTAAATAGCTGTTCTCGAGGAATTTGACGAACTAGTAGCTTCTGCTTCAAGAACCTCTTTTCGAAGAGCTTCCTCTCCTTCATCGAAGAATACCTTTCTGCAACTTTCATCCATGTCAAAGACATCTTTCTTTATAAAGGCCTCTGTCTTTGTGTTCTGCTTTTAGCAAATAACCATCCTAAAGACCACCTCCTTTGAGGTAGTTTGTTTTAGGAACTTCTTTTTGTTCGAAGAACTTCTTCAACTTGACATATCTTTAGAGGGCTTCTTCTGGAACTCTACTTGGCTTTTTTGACTCGACCCTTGTCGAGAAACTTCAATTACTTGGACAGCATCCCTAGCTTTCATAAGGATGGATAACACGAACAAATCCCTCTCTATTTTGAGGAACGTCAAGCCCACTGCCTCTCTATCTTGGCTATGCCATGAAGAATTGTGGGGTCAATTCACTGCTATTTTTCTGAAACTTTCAAATGCATTTTTTGTTTCATTACTCAATGGAGCTCTTTTTAGAATTTCTTGTAGTGTTGGCATTGGTTTGGTATTTTGTCAAGTTAATGTCTTGGTTTTACATAGGTTTAGCTATAAATACAAAAAAAGGTTCATTTACATGTTTACGCTTTATTAACCGGTAGCAAGAAGATGATGAACTTGGCATTTCTGTTAGTCTCTCTGTGTGTCTCATGGAACCATTCATTCCAGCTGGAGCTAGCAATTATGTTTGCAGATCTCAACTTTAGTCAGATTCAAAATGGAATTAAGTTGCTTGCTTGAAATGAAAGTGATACAAATTGAAATCAATTTGATATAGTGGATTGTTACGGTTTTATATATGTAATGTTTGCATGATTGCGGTTCTAGTTTATGTTTAGAATTTGAGTCCGATGTTTGTATTTGCCTTGGTTTTGGGATTGGATATATACAATATGAACCATTTATATTTCTCATTCACAGCCCTGTTTGGCGGGAGGACCAAAACAGGACCAAAATAGTACTAGTTTAAAAAAAAATAATAATAATAATAAATAAATTATTTTAATTATTCTACACAAATTTTAATATAAAAAATAATATTTTACTTCACATACTCAATAATTTTTAATAAAAATATAAATTTTATTTCACATTTTAAATCAAAATATTCGATTTGAATATTTTGGTCTAGAATGTGAAATAAAGTTGATATTTTTATTTTAAATTATTGAGTATGTAAAGTAAAATAATATTTTTTATATTTGAATTTGTGTAGAGTGATTTTAAAAATTTATTTATTATTATTATTATTTTTTTTTAAATTAGTACCATTTTGGTCCTGTTTTGATCCTGTTTTGGTCTTCACGCCAAACAGGAGTACTTCGGCTCTAATCTACTCCAAAATCAACTGAACTTGACTGGACTCAAAAGCTAGAACTTCTAGTTTGACTTTGAGGATGACTTGCTCAAATTACTTTGTTTTTACATAATTTGGGTCGATGCATCCTTTGCTTTCTCCCCTTTATCAATTTTCCTTTTCCCTTTATGCTAAAACTCCGCAGGTTGCCGTCGTAAAATCTACATTCGAAAAGAACCTAAAGGAGCTGTACATTTTGTACCTGAAGTCACCAAAACACGACGAATTCAACCTCTGCCGCCTATGGAGCCATCTTAACTACAACGACTACTATTCTATCAGCATCAACAATGAGCTGAGCCAATCCTTTCTGTAAGTTATTAGTTCTTTATAGAGTGTTTTTTTTTTTTCATTTAATCAAATTTCCAATCTCTTACACTTGTAACTGAATTGCTAGAGCTCAATTTTGAGTTAAGCCTACTTCATTTTTTGCAATTATGTAATTACGTAAGGAATTATTATTATTATTATTTTTTTAATTTAATGTATTATTTGTTCTAAATATCTTTTTCTCATGCCTTCTGCAATCTGTATCGTTCAGCTTTTTCTTAGGAAGCAGCTGTGGCATTATTCTTATTTAAAAAAAAAAAAGCCGTGGCATTATTCATGCCAGCTTAGTTTATTTGGTTTATTCATTTTATCCATTCTTGTATTCTAGCAAAAAGAATGTAACTTTAATAAATAAATAAATAAAATGAAAGATCGAGGAAAAAAACAGAGGTAGATATATTTCACCTATTTTATTTATTTAATTATTAAAATTAAATATTTATAGATATCACTTCAGATTTTAAATGTGTAATCATTTTATTAAAAAAGTTGAAATCTAGTTATTTATTAGTATCAAAGGGTGTAGGTTATTATTATGTATTCAAAATATGTGATATTTATAAATATTTTATTTTTAGAGTTCAGTAAAAGGCTTTTTTTTAGGAGCAGTTTATATAATTCTCTCAAAAAGAAAAAAGAAAAGAATAGAAAGATGACCTGAGCCAGGTTCCCAATTTTCACCGTCTTCTAGTTAGCAGTTACCATCAACAATGGCCTAATTATTCTCTTTAAATATTTAGTGCATCTTAGACCTGGTCCCTAAATCTTTTCATTAGAAACGATCGAGTGTTTTTTAACAATGTGATTTGTCAGATTATCCGCCTTAATATTCAAATGTTCCATTCATAGTTCTTACAACGGATGATAATTTGTTCATGTTTTCAACTTGTTTTGAATAATTTGAATAATTTTGTTTTCCTTTAGTGTATGTTACAGTTGGCAAATTTATTTGAAAATCAAAAATCGCTTCAAACTCGCTCGACAAATGAATCAAATTTGAATTTGATTGATTTATTTGGAGTTAGTTCCAAAAAAAAATTTGAGTGATTTGAAATAAAATATTTATTTATATGTCATGATGTGATAAGTAATTTGTGTCTCATTGGTTAAGTGCTTGGCCAGCAACTTCATGATGTCCCTGGTGTGAAACCTTTGTTTTTGCTGTTTTTAATTTCGTTCCCCCAAATTTTTGTTTCCCGTTTCTCTTCATTCTTCAACGAGCATGAAAGTTGAAAAGACATCAGCAAAGTTAGTCACCATGCGTGCGGCTCAAGGAGAAAAAATATTATTTTGTTATATCGTCACTCCATCGTCAATCCTATTCTAGGCTTCATGCTCCTCCACTTAAAAGTCGAATTGCTCCTGCCAATAGCAAGTCCTAGCTCGCTAGCTAGCCCCATTTCTTTATTGTATACGGATGGATCACGAACCTGACCAACGTAGAATTGAGTTTTTTCACTGGACTCTAGAGCTGAGTTCTTTCATTTGAGCTTCTTCTTTCTCTCCTTACTAGCTTGATCTTATAATGCCAACAGTATAGCAGTAAGAAATATTATGATTAAACTATTTACTTGCTACTCTCTTCTTAACACTCAATCTTCACAAATTTCTCAAAACTAGTGATCTCTCGATGAAAATGATGGCAAAATTTCTAATAAATTTGATGCTTATTATTTTTTTGAAGCACATCTGCTCGTGATTCTCTAAAGTCTATTGAGGAAGCACCAATTAAAGTTCCACTTGAAAAAAGAGATCTGCCTTTGATAATTTGTAATTATCATTATGACTTATATTAATGATTTGTGATTCTATGAATCCATAAAAATTGAATTGGGCTGTTAATAACTTAGATGCATTTGATTTAATTATAGTTTATATATTCATATAAATAATTTGGGTATTTATGGTGGTGAATATAACATATGATATGTGTAGTAATTTAAATAATTTTATTAATTTTTAATATAATATCATATATTGTGGGAGTTTGAAATTTAAATTAAAGAAAAAAATATTTTATCATCTATTTTTATCAATTTATAATTTTTTGATAATAGTTCACTTAAAAGAATAAATGAGAAATTAAAATTTTAAAAGCTCCCTATCGTCGAGGCTAAATCGGTTCCAGCGGCGCAACACACCTGCCCGAGCCGCCAAACCGGTCAGACTACATGTTAGCAGCACGTGAGCTGGGCGAAAGCGACCTCAGTTTCCTTGTGTACCCTTGAACTTATTACCAAGGCCAGCTGATTCCTCATGGGCAGTTTCGTCTTTCGACCACCTCCGTAGTCGACATTCTCTCCCTTCGTAAAAGTTTGAATCGCGAATGAGACCGGAGAGAGAGAGGGGGAGGGAGAAGAGCCGGCATCCGGGGAGGAGAGAAAAGGCTTCGGCGAACAATGCAGGTGAGATTATGGCGTTGAGTTCTTGAATTAATTTTTATTTGCATGTGAGATCTTTGGCTGTTTTGTGCCATTTCTTTCAATTTTTTTTTTCTTTAATGATGGCTATTTTTTGCAGGCAAGAACGGTCCAAGTAGGGAATGTCTCAGATCTTGCCGGGGAGAGGGAGATCCGGGAGTTCTTCTCCTTCTCCGGAGAGATCGAGCGCGTCGAGATCCGGTTCATCATGCGCTGCTCTGTCTTTCTATTTTTTTGGCTCTGTTTCCATTGTCGGTCGAGTGTTTTCTTGCTATTTACTGATAGATGATCCTAATTGTTGGGGTTGTTTCGTGATTGGAGCAGCGGAGCTGGAGTTTTCAAGACTGCGTTTGTTACGTTCAGAGATACGAAGGCCCTCGAGATAGCTGTGTTGCTATCGGTATTAGTACTTCCATTCTCTTAGGTTTTTTTTCTGATAACTGTAGTCCTGGATTGTATTTGCTTTCCAAGTAAACAAACGAGAGTTGATTGTTTGCTTTCACTTTTCTTTTTTCTTTTGCTCTCTCAATAGCCCGTTTTCCTTTTATGCAATTTTTGAAATTATTAAACCAGAGAAACACCAATTTTCTGGTTTTTCTGCCTATTACTGCTCGGTTATTGGGGATCTTTGAAGTTTAGGTGTTTGAGGATGAAATCCAAACAACTAATTAACATAGGATTAAGAAAAGAAAACAAAAGTTCCACACTAATGATGTAGATTATGAGTATCGAGGAAAGAAAGTTGAGGTAAAGGAGTCGAAGAAGGAGAGGGTTCACTACGAAGGCAGAGGGGGGAGACTAGGAGCTATGCGAGCTGTTCTTGTCTGTGGAGAATCTAGCTAAGTCACAGAGCCTAGTCGAAGTCCAGTGAACCGAAGAGCCAAGGAGTCAGTCGAATAGCTTAGATAAGGGAAATCAGAAAAGATGGAAGAGAGAGAGAATTCAAAAGTCCTTCATTTGTATTAAATAAAGTATTTATAAAGAGGGAGAAGTTGGTGCAGCAGATCGAGTAAGTAATTCTCATTAATGAGGGGTTCTCTAGGCACGAGCTTATTGATCAGCTAGCCTATGTCAGTAGCTGCCCTTCATTAGCTCTTGCTTACCTCCCTTGGCTTAAACACTATGCTGTAGATGCATGACCTATCCAAACAGCATTAATTGCTTTATTAGGAAAGAGAGAGAGAAAAGAAAGTGGATATCAATTTGAATAACTCGTTCGGGTAAGTTACTCGGGTAAGCTATTCGATTGAAGGGTCGATTGGACCGCTTGGCTCTGATCAGTTCCTCCATATGAATTATTCGGTTGACCTTGAGCCAATCAAATAACTCGTATTCATAAGCCATTAAAGGTCATTGTTAGCCTGATCCCCTTCACCTAGATAGTTATCGACATGGCAATTTGATTGCACAACATTAGGAAAAAAAACTTACTTCACATTGTCCTTTTATAGATAATGATGCATTTGGCTCCTAAATTCATATTTATTTATTTATTTTCCCTATTATAGTTCATATGCTTCTTCCACTGTCCTTGCATATTTTCATTTGCGGGAGTTAATTATCTACCTTCAAGTTTTTGTAATTATACTTCATTTGAACATTACATGCATGTATGCATATTTATATCATAAATTTATTGTGCATAAGTTTTTGATATGTAACACAAAATTCTTGTTTTAAGGTCTCATTTAGTTCGAGGTGTTTTTCTAGCCCAACACAAATTTCAACTGTAAAAATCAATTTTATCTCATATCCAACACAAATATGAATATTAAAATTAATTTTATTTCACATTTTTCATACTTTTCAATATTAAAATAAATTTATTTCCTATTAAACCTAAACAATAAAATATTTTTTCTCTTGTCTAAAAAAAAGGCTGAACCAAACAAGGCCTAAAAGTTAATCATTCATTTGCTTTGATCTTTTAGGTTTTGTTTAGTTGCAATATGTTTTAGGGAGATTTTAAATTTTTTTGAAATAGAGAGAAAAAGAAAATTAATTTAATATTATGATGTCACATAAAGTTATTTATTATCAAGGATTGTGGATGTGAAATGAATTTGATTTTTTTTATTGAAGTATGTGTAAGATGTGAAATGAAGGTAAATTTTAATTTGTATAGGATGTAAAATACAAGTAATTTTTAATATTTAAATTTATGTATAATATAAAATAAATATAAAATATTAATGAAAGTATTTTTTGATAAATTTTGGTTTTAGGCCCAAACCAAATGAGGCCTATGATGAGTGTTTGCTTGCTACTTTGTTTTTATTACTTGGATCTGCTCAATATTCATCTGTGAGACTACTACCCAACCTGTTTTTAGGGATCTACCATAGTGGACCAGATTGTGAGCATAAAACCTGCCATCGACTATGTTCCTAGGATCAACGAGGTAAACTGCTTGAGTTTCAAGGTCTGCTCTTGTAATCATTTTTCCTTTTACTAGTATGTTTACTTTCTTCATGCAGCAAGTTATCATTATAGAAGATCAAGTACCAAATTTATTTGAAAGTTCTGTGCCTATTGAGGTACCTGTAATGTTCACTAGAAGTTTCTATTATTTCTTTCATTTATTTTTTGTTGGAATACTAATTATTTTGATTGTTCAAATAACTGTTTCTATTCTTGCAGACTTCCAATAATCCAGGAAGCAGACGGGTGTATGTTAGCAAGGCTCACGATATGGTAACTGGTATATTGGCAAGAGGATCTGCATTGGGTCAAGATGCTTTAAACAAAGCTAAAGCATTTGATGAGAAACACCAGTTCCGTGCCAATGCATCAGCCAAAGTAATATCTTTTCACCGGAGAGTTGGAATTTCAGAGAAGTTCACGCTCGGAATGTCAGCAGTAAATGAAAGAGTAAAATCAATGGATCAAAGACTGCATGTCTCTGATAAAACTATGGCTGTTATAACTGTAGCAGAGCAAAAATTGAATGACACAGGAACAGCTGTGAAAGCAAATAGGTGATTTTCTTGATTCTTTTGTTGCTCTGTTCAATTAAAGTCTTACAAGTAGAATGAAAATTGAATGTTCATTTCATGGTATTAAATCTGTTATTGCTTGCAATACCTTAGATTTTTCATTGTGTTGTTTCATTTAAATGCTTTGCATTACTTCTAAGTTATATTGTCAGATAAACTTATTGTACAATTTTTCTGAATTTTAGATTGTGAAGCTCCAGAACATGTTGCTTAGAGGGTGTTTGGTTTAATATTATCTTGATATTATATCATGTAATCTAGATGTCATCTTTTAAATGTTAATTTTATAATTTTATAAAAAGTGATCTATATATGTCATTAAACTAAACAATTATTTTCTCTAGATGACATGATATAACACTAAGATAACATTGAACCTATGAAACATAGATAGGACATAGAAACACAGGGACACGACACGGTGCAATATATCGATATGATGATTTTCCAAAATATAGGACACAGACACAATATGATATGTCAAATACAATAATAATAAAATCAATAATTCATACTTAAAAAAATACATAAGTATAAAATAAATTTAAATTTTTTAGTATAAACAATTTGTGAGTAGCACAAAAGTTTTATAGGATCAATATAAAAACTTGAGAAGAGACATTGATATTGAAGAGATTTGAGATATAAATTTAGGATTCACTTTGCAAAGTGAGCGAGAAAATAAGAGAAAATATAATTTTATTTGTTAGAACAATCATGATGAGTATAATAATAAGAGGAGGTAAAAACTTTGGGCGTTGAGAATGAAAGAAGGACAGGTGCAACTAGAGTTTCAAATTTTTTACAATTTGTTCATTTTTCAAGTCTTGAGGGCAGTGAGGAAAGAAGAAATTTGACTTAGTTTGATAAGCTTAAAATTTTGATTTATATTAAGTAAACTTTTAATAGTAATAATATATAAAATTTTAGTTTTATTAGGTAAAATAATTTTAAATATTAATAAAAAGAATAAAGAGGAGGTAGATGTTTCCATAAGTTTTTAGTCTTATACTTAATATTATTAAAAAATATAATATTAATAAATAAATTTCACATTAATACTAAATATATTCAATTTTATCTTATATATGTCTCAGGAGTGTCTCGTGTCTTAAAAGTGTCCTGCATCTGAAAAATATCATAGAAGTGTCTCAGAAGTATCATGTATCTCAGAAATGTCTTGAAATTGTCTCAGATGTATCTTATGGTGTCCCAAGTATCCTTGCATGTCTAAGAAATGTCTTTTAGTTTTTTTAATATTATTTTATTACGACACGTTGTGTGGCATGTCCAACATAGTGTCCCTTCGTGTCCTCACGTGTCCTCGTGTCCGTGAATCTATCATGGGCACGGCATGATTT
Source organism: Apostasia shenzhenica (assembly GCA_002786265.1). NCBI lineage: Eukaryota > Viridiplantae > Streptophyta > Magnoliopsida > Asparagales > Orchidaceae > Apostasia > Apostasia shenzhenica. Next base: position 2,953,127 of record KZ451888.1, on the reverse strand, counting down.
TTTGAAGTGTAAACTATGTTGCTTATTTAAAGATTGTGTTTGACGGTGCTAGCTGCAGGTTTACAATCACTCCCACACATGTTGCAATAGTTTCTTTGAATTTGAACAAAGCTGGATCCTTAATTTGGCTGTCATAAGCTGCGTCCTTGTTACCATCAACAGTCAATTTTCCTTTCTGCTTGTCTTTTTTAACTTTAGTTAACTTGGTTATTGATAGATCATTGATTCGTTAGTTAACTGGATTGGCAGGTTTGTAATGGCTGGAACAGATTGGTTAAATGGTGCATTTGGTAAGATGGCAAGGGCCGGTCATTTTGCCAGCTCCAAAACTAGAGAGAAATTTCAATTTGCAGTGTCAAACTTGACTGCGAAGGTGATTTTTCCTTAACCCTTGCCTACAAAAATTTGGATTTTAGGTTCTGATATAGTAACAACCTAAACGACATTTCTTTCTTTTAACCGTCCGCAATTCAAATATGGTCTTTTTGTATTGATAATAATTAGCATCCTATTTCTCTTTTTTTTTTTTTTTTTTCTGTATAACCTTCCTTTGTGCCCATTGTTAATAGAAATAGTGCCTAGTATTGTGAGCCTTGGTGGGTTGCTTTAAATTGGTCCCTAATTAGTTGGAAGTTGTCATTGTTGATTTGTCATATTATTTCAAAGACTCACATTTACATATGGAGTCATAAAGGACCTAGTATTTCACCCTTTGTGGGGTGTATTTTGTACTCCTAGTTGGTGATATATAGGTTTTGAGCAATCTTTAAAAAAAAAAAACTAGTAGTGTAATTTTCCTCAAATTCAATTATAGTTGGGTGGCTCAAATGGAGAAATGTTGGAGGCATTTTATGCAATAAAAGAGCATCATGGAGATTCAAATGACCAAAGTCAATATATATGTAGTGATATGGTAATTATGACAGCCTTCTCTGCGTATTTGAATGTTGGATAGTAATAAGGAAAATCATTAGCAACAAAAATTAGTACTATGAAATAGGAATGCCAAGATAAGATTTATGATAATATTTAAAAGGTAAAGAAAAAAAGGTTATATCGTGGAGAATGCGATATTAATATCTATTTAGAAGATACGATTATAGAAAACAACCTTTAGTAGTATGATTTTTACGACCTAGAGTAGAAACATTGAATTTAAGCAAGCTAAGATTAAATGAACATATATTAAAGAATTGGTAAGGAGAAAGTAAATTAGATATTTGATGAAGATAAAAGTTAGATGATGTGTAAATTTTATAATCAATAAAATTAATTAGCAACATTATTACAATTAAAGAACAAAATTGTTTAGAATATAATTTACATAAATAAGATTTTTAATCCCATAAATAAATTTATTTTAAAATTAAATAAATTTTTTAATAAGTGAGAATTTAACAATTAGATTAGAACTTATTGATTTAAATTTAATGAATTAAATTCGAAGCTCAAACAATAATTTGGTTCTCATGAAACTGAATAAATATATGATCGTATAATTAGAGTTAAACCAAATAATTAAGTTGACCAATAATCTCTATTGAATTGAATAGTCACTAAGTAATAAGATTAGATCATAAATTTTATTTTATGTGGCTAAGCTTGATGTAAAGGGTCTCAGCTGAAGATTGGGCACAAAGTTTTAATTGGACTTGAATTAGAGAATAAATGATACCAATTAGCAATTCTTTTTAAATGTGTTGGCTCTATTTACCTTGGGTCTGCACTCAGGATCAAGTTGGGTGCTGATTAGGCCTACAAACTGGTCAGGTCGGATCCATAATGGCCTTTTCCAGATCCAATCGATGAATAATCGGATCAGGTCTTGATTCGCAAATGATTTCGGTTTACATCGGATTCTGGTCGATTTGGATTGACTAAACATTTTTATTAAATCAAAAAATAAATTATAACAACTTGCAAAAAATACTCTAATTTTGTAATATAATGAAGTAATTTCATCTAGTTTATTAATTTAAAAATTAACTCAAAACACAACAAAAATTTAAATTCAAATATTCTTTCCACCAACAGAAGAATACAACTACAATATACTAAATTTGTGAACATATATATCAACATGGTAGAAGTTAGATAAATATATATATTTTCAATGTATATGTAATAAAATAGTGTGCTATTTATATAAGAATTTAAATATATATGTATTGTATATTTACTTATAAATAATAGAATCGAGTTTGGTTTTAATCAAATCGGGGTGGGGTTGAGGAGTCAAGCCGGGACCAAACCCTAAAAGATTAGATCGAATTGGCTCAAAATTTGGGTTGGGTAATCAGTTTTATTTTTGGTACCATTAACTATTTAATCGAGCTGGAATTTGGGTTAGAACCTCATTTGCACAGATTTGGTTGGAGCAACGAGGTGGCGAGCACATCGAGCCCATGTGAGTAGCTTGCTCAAGCTCTTGTGAGCCCCTAATGTGGCGCAAGCTCGCACAAGTGTTACGCAAGCGAGGGGTGGTCACATGGCAACAACAGAAAGCAGCTGGCCGCATGGGGTATGTCGTCGTGCAGGTCACACGTCCTTGCATGTGTGCTGGCATTGCGCATGTTAGCACATGAGGTTTTTTTTTAGCCAGAAGCAACATAATTAACTAGCTATGTTACTTTAAGGATTCTCACCTAATGTTGCTATCACTTTTTCTTTTACTGGAATATTGACCCATTAACTTCTATCTAGGTACTCAGAAAACTTGAATTTCATTTCATCAATAACTCTTTATCATAATAGTTGGTGACCCTTTTGTGTAGAGATCTCATAACACAAAAAGAAGTTACAAAAAGAAATGTAGATAATACAGTGTTAAATGTTCTCTAGAGGAAATATAGAATTAAACTCATAAAATTAGCTTAGATATGGCGGATCTTTATCTCTATCAAGTAAGTTTTAAATCTTCATCAAATCAAATCAGACCTGATATGACTTGGTGAATACTATCCTCACGAGTATTATATATAAAGATTACAATATAGATAAAGCAAATAACAATGGTTGCATTGAACTTGATTAATTAGCTTAAATAGGGAAATGTGATTCATAAAGCCAACACCAATATTGGATAAAGTTACAATTTTATTAGGAGATGTTTGGTTTATTGTTATTTTGATGTTATATCATGTCATTTAAAGAAAATAATTATTTAGTTTGATGATATATGCAAATAATTTTTTAAAAAAATTATGAAATTATCACTCAAACAATGACATATAGATATTATTACATAACATTGAGATAATACCGACCCCTTAATCCAAAATATGTTCTAATGTCGGTTATAATTTCTCCTTTCCAGCAGGATACAGTTCTTGCTGCATGACCAAGGAAGGTACCACCTATACATGGTAAGTGAAATTGCAGTCTTTTCTCTGATTGTATTCTTTTCCAATCATTTTTCTGTTGTATTGCTTGCTTTGTTTTCTTTTTATGTATTCTTTTCATCTCAGCTTGTCTCCTCAGTCTTCGTACGTATTAATTTTTCTTTGTGGTATTTTCTTCTCATCTTTATGTTTTTTTATTTATTTATTTTGGTTTATCTAAAAAAATTGGAGTAATCTTACATGAAAAAAATCCATATTTTTAGGTGCACAGTTGTTGATGTTTATTTGTTAAATTTTTTTTTTGAGCATTGTTATTTTAAAAAGTTTATTTGGACAAAATAAATGAAGTTTGGGATCATTATGAAATAGAAAAACTATTCAGAATTCATAGTATTAATAATAATAATAATAATAATAATAATAATAATAATAATAATAATTTCTTAGATCTCATAAATCAACAAGTAATACAAATCTAAGAGGTAAACAGCAATGTACAATACATATAATAAATTAATAAATAATTCTTTTATAATATATAATTATAGCCATATTTAGGGGTAGCTTCCAGTTTATTTCGGGCTAAGAGCTGGCTAAATTTAAATTTGAAATTTTCAATTTCAGATCGAGTTTGATTTGAGTCTATTAAATTTTTTTGAATTTTGAGTTAAATTTTGGATTTAATCGAGTTTCATTATAATTCATATTTTTTTATAAAAATATCTATTTCTTTATATTAAGTGTATTAGAATATAATATTATATGTATGTGTATATATATATATATATATATATATATATATATATAATTTCTCACTTATAAATTTAAAACTTAGAAATATGTATGTTTATATATGATAAAATTAATTTTGAGTTGAATTCATGTTTTTAGAGCTAATATGAGACATAAAAATTGAGTTAATTTTTAATTGAGCAAAATACAAAAATGAGTTTGGGTTTGTCGATCCAGAATTCGGGTAGGATCAACCTTGACCTGGATCTGAATTCATATATATTGGATCCGGATCTGAATTCATATATATTGGATCCGGTTATGGTCGATCCAGATCTTCTCAGGTCGGAAATCAGGTTAGAACTTGGGCTTTCGGGTTTAATTTATTTACAATAAAAGTTGTTATTTTAAAGTATTTTTTTTAATCAAAGTTAGAATAATGTTAAATTTATTAAAAATAAAAAAATTATATTTTTATGAGTTAATTGATTATTTTAATATAAAAATTAGTATTTATAATATAAAAATATTCAATTCAAGTATTTTGATTTAAGATATGAAATAAATAAATCGAGTATTTTAGTTGTGAAATAAAATTAATAATTTTATTGAAAATAATTGAGTACGTGAAATAATATAATATTTTTTATATTAAAATTTACATAAAATATAATAAAAATATTTATTTTTTATTATTATTTTTTAAATTAGCATTATTTTGGTATTGATTTTAATCCTTACACCAATAACACTGTGAATGCTGTAGAAGCAATTATAATTATACCTTTATAAATGGTCATGCTCTGCTTGTAAAAATTAATTTTAATAAAATTAAATTTAAATGAGAATATTTTTTATTGAGAACTATGCGTGTTATGAAATAAAATTAATTATTATGTTATCGTAAGAAATATGATATAAGTTGATTAATATTTTATTTAAAAATATCTATCTAATATAAAATATAATTAAATTTAATATTAAAATAAGACATATTTGATAAAAAAAAATTAACAATATTAATTTTAATCAGAAAAACAATTACACCCTTAATTTTTTTTAATATTAGTATTTCATAATCTTAATTCCAAGTCTCGTCTGATGGTTGAGCGAACCACAAACATTCTCGTGCTCTTCCAGTGTGTTCAAACATTTATTAATTATAAATTTCCATCTTTAAATTTTAATTAAAAATATGAATTTTATAACTCTGAATATTATAAATTTTTGGGAGATTTACATACAGAATATTAAATTCATCACAAATTACATATTTCACCATCGTTTAGTAAATATTTCGTATATCACATTCTACTTATGTTGACTATTGTTACAATAGAAATGTAAAACTCATAAGCAGAGTATAATATACATAATATTTATTAAATGATGATAAAATACATAATTTATGATGAATTTAATGTTCTATATGTAAATTTTCCTAAATTGTTTGTGCTCTAATCGTGACTTTGAATAACTATTAAAAAAAAAACTTTTGAATAACCATGATTAGTCTAGAATCATGATATTTTGATATTCTTTTATCAAAAAAAACAAAAGATTCATGATATCCTTTGAGAGAAGTTATTATAAAGTCCAACCAAACATATTTATTTAATTTCTTATGATTAAAAGTTTTTGTTTAATTTTAACATTTAGGTTTTTTACTAATTTTTTTATTATTAATTTTTTTAAAATTTTAATTATACGCTCTCCACTCTCTCTCCACTTGTGTAGCAAAGAGAGATGAGAGTATAACTATAATTTTAAAAAAGAATTAATAATAAAAATTAAAAAAAAATTAATTTTAAAAACGTGAATATGAGTATATTATATTTAAAATTTAAGAACTCGAATATAATTTACCTTATATTTATTATTATAATATGTGTATAAAATGTTGATCAAATGTGATGAAGAGTAGGGAGAGAGAGAAATTTTAATCTTTTTAACATGTTATTGATGACAATTGATCAAATAAATTGAATAGCGCGGAAAAACTATGACGTTAATAGACATATTTGAAAATTCTATTATACAATGAGAGTATAATAATGATAAAAATAAATATTTTGAATTGTGAGATTTTATTGAAAGAGTCCAATCGAATTGTAAAGTATATTATTCTAAAGAAGTTGAGGATTACAGAGCTTTTAGGCCCTGTTTGGTGTAAGGACCAAAACAGGACCAAAATGGTACTAATTTAAAAAATAACAATAATAATAATAAATAATTTTTTTAAATCATTCTACACAAATTTAAATATAAAAAATATTATTTTACATTACATATTAAAATAAAAATGTCAACTTTATTTCACATTCTAGACCAAAATATTCAAATCGAGTATTTTGATCTAAGATGTGAAATAAAGTTTATATTTTTATTAAAAATTATTGAGTATGTGAAGTAAAATATTATTTTTTATATTAAAATTTGTGTAGAATAATTAAAATAATTTATTTATTATTATTATTGTTATTTTTTAAACTAGTACTATTTTGGTCCTCGCGCCAAACAGGGCCTTAAGGTAAATAGAGTCAAGTATTTATCAATCTTATTAGTCGATGTTCATTCATTATTTCTAGTTTTTTCGCCAAATATCTAATATTATATTCGATTGTTGCAAATTTTAAGGTGAAAACTAATTAATTTTGTTTAGGTTGACATATATTTTATTGAATTATATGTGATTTATGACAATTGATGTCTTATAAATTAGTTTTCATTCGTTAGGTGCTGTATGTATTAGATATTTAATATTTTATTTAAAGTTAATTAGAAAGAATAATTTCCCATTATTTTAGATTAAATTTAAGTTGCTAAAATAATGATAATTTATTGTGTATTATATGTGTGTTATTTACCATTAGATATATTTCTAATTTCTAATAAAATAAGTGGATTACATAATTTTTAATTGTATTTTTTATTTTACCGGCGCATTTTATCATTTTTTTAAGCGTACGCATATAACAGTTCTTAAAACAACAGCGACTCGATGGCAACGCTGAGCATGTTTCTTGTGCCCAGCGCATCTAGTATTACGAAACTGCCCCTCGGAAATCGGAAATTCTCCGAAGAAGCCCACGGGCAGTTTAGTGTGGTGCTGCCAGGGCATTCCGTATTACGAAAATGCCCCTTGGAAATTCGGAATTCTCAAAGCGGTGGCGAACAAAGCGAGAAAACGAAAATTGAGAGAGAGAGAGAGAGAGAGAGAGAGAGAGAGAGAGAGAGAGAGAGAGAGAGAGAGAGAGGGGTTCCTGAAACTCTCCTCAGCCTGGGGTATATACCCTGCGTGGATTCGCTTCTTCTGTTCTCTGTAGCGACGGGCGAGCAGAGGACGCGCATAAAAGAGGGAATAGTTCAAGTGAAGCCATCCTTTTTTTCCCCCTGCAGATCTCAGGTGAGTTTCTTTCTTCTCTCCTTTGATGTTTCTCTGATCTTCTGATGGGCTTCATGGCACTACTCTACTGCATTTCTTCGCCATCGTAACCTCGATTCGGTTCTCGTTTTCATCTCTTGATTCGTGTTTGTGATTTTGTTTGGTATCTGGTGAGTCCACATAGCAATATGTTTTTGTGCCGTTTGGGGCTCTTCTTGCTTTTGATTTTCGTTTTCGACTTGCTTTTGGTGTGGATATCTGATTGTTTTCGGCATGCAATGCCGAGGAATGCGGATCTCGGCTTTACAAGTGTTTTGTGTTGATTGTGGTTTCTGCATTAGTGATGTGGAGTTTGTTATATCAATCTATGAAATTTTGGGTAGGTTTTTTATACAGATCGTTACTATGTTTCCTTTGATTGTATCCAGGTAAATAATTTGGTCATACATTATGGAGTTGTGGGCTGGGTTTGTATTATGGTAACACCAGTTAATTAGCTTGGTGAGTTGCATCATCTCATGATACTTTATCCTAAAGGGCTACTGATAAAATCCCATTGTATTTTGGTAGACTTTTGTTGCAAAATTATTTAAAGATGTTTTGCCTTATGCATTTTATACCGTGCTTTGGGGATTGTTTGCTTTTGTTTTAGTTTGAAAATCTCTTCTTTGGAATGACATTTTAGCATGATTTTAAATCATTTAGAAGGCTGTATACTACATAATGTTTAAATTTATCTTTTATGTTCAGAAGGTCTAGTATTCCTAGTTAATAAACTGCTACGTACAATAACAATGAACAGTATTGCATGTTAACAGCTTTGTTTTGATCAACAGACAAAATATCTTGGTAGCTTAAACCTTTCCTTTAACTTGCTTTGGTTTTTTTCCTGTGATTACATGCACTTGTAGTATCATCAATGGATTCAAGTAACATCAATTGTCAACAATAAGATCTAATTGTTATGAGGAATAAAAAATTCGCTAATGTGCTATCAAAAAAAAGTTGGATAATATGTCAATGTTCATTTTTAAGATTCTTGCAGATTTATATTTACCATTATATTTTGATACAATATGCGGAAACTTTTGTGCAGATATTTACCCTCTGTCTCAATTTACTCTAAATATTTTATCCCTGTGTTAAAAATCAGAATTGGTTTGTCTTTTTATCTGCTACTTTACTTTTGTTGTTTCATTTTGCTTTACCGTGAGCATTTTAATCGTTACTCTTTGGAGCTGCGCTTAATTCTTTTTTTTTTTTGTATTCTCAAGCTGCGCTTAATTCTACTTATGATGTTTTGCAGGATTCAACTACAAATGAGATCTTTTTGTTGCTTAACATATACGCAGACATGAATCCCTTTAAACATTCTAGAATTGATTGACAGCTCTTGTGATATAGGACTCAACCATACAATGGAAGACTGAGAATGGGGGATGATTCTGTTACGGCTTCAAAATGTTTAGTTCTACTTAACTATTTTTGTCAGGCAAGTGTTTGGAAAGTAAATTGAGGGGAACAAATTTGTTGAGGGTGGCTGGACAGTTTACATCTTATCAAATAGGAAATGTTTATAAAATTTGTGTTCAAGGAAATTCATATTAGGAACATATTACCATTTCAAGAAAATCATAAATAAATGGAGGGCTTCACAGCAACTTCAAGCTCAGTAAAGCAGACACCAACCCGAAAGTTCTCTCCAAGCATCTCTCCAAAGGATTTGTGGCTAGCTTCAAGAAATGGGTCTTTGTCAGAAGTTGATTCAGTTCTATCATCACTGAAGAAGAATGGAGGAAATATTGACTCCAGAAATGCAGCAGGACTTACTCCTCTTCACATTGCAATATGGAGGAATCATGTACCTGTAGTAAAGAGGCTGTTAGCTGCAGGAGCTGATCCTGATGCAAGGGTCTGTTAGCTGTATTGTCATTTTGTCATGCATTTTCTGCTTTTCTTACTTGCATGTTTGGATTTGCTTTGGGTGGTTTACGATGATACAATGGTTAAACAGTATTTTGTAACTGATTTGTTATGTAGCTTTTCATGGAAGTAATAAATCAGCAAATATTTGAAGTTCTATAATTTATAGTATTCATTTGCTATGTTAAAATTTTGTTTGACTCTTTGCAAAATTACACTTTCTTTTAAGTCTTTCTAGTGTGAGGAATAGAATCCAGGAATTAGCCATCTTTAATTAAGGTCCTCTAGGACATTATATAGTTAAAAATAGTGTGCAAACACCATATTGCACTTTAGGATGAGCTCTTGTTTATTTGTATTTTTTATGTTTTAATCAAATTTAACATTCAGGTCTCGCATTTTGCTATGTATTAATTAAGATTAAAACCAGAAATCATAAACCAAATTACACTTCATAAATAATTAATCATTATTCTGTATAGAACATACTAGGAGAAACTAATCCTTTCTATATTTTGAACTAAGCTTTGGTATTTTACTATTTTTGCTTTGACCATGTTTGTGGTTAGTGAAACGGGGGTGATGGAAAAATTGTCCGGTACCTATGTGGTTGAGTTTGGATAAGGCTTCTCTATCTTGAATACAATGAGACCAAAGCTGGACGGTAATTAAATAGTCTTGCATTTTTGTTTCCACTATAAATATCCATAGCAGATGTAGTTTTTGTCATTTACCTTTATCAGGTTTTGGCTATTCCATCTTTGCCTAGATGTTTCATCTATGTTCATCTGATTATGTTCTGAAAATTTTATTTTTCAGGATGGGGAGTCAGGCTGGAGCGGCTTGCACAGGGCGCTTCATTTTGGTCATATTGCTGTTGCCAGCGTTCTTATGCAGGCTGGTGCATCCCTCACAGTGGAAGACTCAAAATGTCGTATCCCTGTTGACCTTCTTTCTGGGCCTGTGTCACTAGTTGTTGGCGATAAAGTGGACTCAGGTAGTTAGTCCTGCACCTTTTATCAGGGATGGTGATTAATTTTTGCATGTTATCTTGGATTAAACTATATGTTCTTTGGAGCATAGGATTACCTTTTGAATATTTTCTTCTTGTACTTAAAAAGAATGCGATGTTGTAATTCTTGAATGTGTACTTTGTACTTCAATGCAAATACTATCATCCTATCCAGTGTTATGTTGAGCCATTTCTTTCTCTTTTTTTTCCCTCTCTCCAGCGCTTTTGTTGGTAGTGTCTTTTCTTGATTGCTCAAATTGATCGTTAAAATTCTATGGTGGGAATTGATTTGTAATCTCATCCTTTGCAGTTGCCACAGAAGTCTATAGTTGGGGAAGCGGTACAAACTATCAGCTTGGAACTGGCAATGCTCACATTCAGAAGTTGCCCGGAAAAGTTGATGCACTTCATGATTCTTATATCAAGATAGTTGCTGCTTCTAAGTTTCATAGCATTGCTGTGGGTTCCAGTGGAGAACTTTATACTTGGGGTTTTGGAAGGGGTGGCAGACTCGGACATCCAGATTTTGACGTCCATAGGTTGCTAATAATCCTTAATTACCTCCTGATCGCTATTGAAACTTAATTTCAATAGTCTCAGTTATTTGTGATACTACTTTTTTATCTGGAATTCTTTATCTGAGATACCTAACAATGTCTCCATGATTTATGATATTAGACTGTAGACATAAGATATGAGACCTTAATGTTAAAATGCGGATGTTTATCTTCTAGTGAATTGGTAGGGATAAAATCATCAGGATCTTGGAGAGCACCTTGTCATCATCGAACCTATTCTATTTCATTGATTGACCAACAGTTCACTTGTAACAGAAAATTGAACATCTGTCAAAATGGGTAAATTTATTGGTTGCTTTTCAGTACTTTCCACACAAGCACAGCGGCAAGTGTAGAGTGGAGTTGTTGCTTCTGGCTTCCAATGATTACTGAGGGATCTAAATCCCTTTAAAACTACTGCTTCCAATCATTGCTTGTGATGGAATAAAATGTAATCCTAACATTATCTCATCAGTTTTCACCTTGATATGCCCCCAAGCTCCTAGCTGGGAAGGATAGGCATGACACTGCCTTGAGCGTTTTCCTAGTAATTTTGATGATCAGTGCCTTCAGCTAATTGGGTGAAATGCACTTTGGTCCCTCAATTTTGAGGTTCATGGCACTTTTTTTTTTGATAGTGAGGCTCGTAACACTTTGGTTCTATGGTTTTTGGGAATCCATCCTATATTATTTTCAATACATTAATCTTTATTTCATATACAACACAATTTTTAACATAATTAACTTTATTTCCCATTATACATATTTTTCAAGACAAATCCACAAATTTTGTGGCAAGGCCAAATTAGTCTCTTTACCAAATAGGCCCTTAAGGTTCAGTTCCCTTCAATTGAGTCAATTTTAGTTTTCTATCAGTACATCGATCAAAAACCAAACCGGATTAGGTACAACTTTTGTTTCAATTTTCTATAAGTAGACCAATCAAGAACTATATTTTTTAAGCAAAATCTAATGGAAGGGAAGAGATTCTATTCTTTTGACCCATCCAATAGTAAAGTTTAAGGATAACATAGATTTTTTTATTTGTGAAAGGAAGCTGCAATTGAACACATTAAATAGACAAACCCAAAGAACTACTTGATAAAAGTTTAGAAATGACAGCTAAGTCAACTAAAAGTAGAAACCTCAAGCTATGTGTCGACAAAAACTAGATCAACTGAAATCCACCTTGGTCAACTTGACATGCCAAGATTGTATTGCGACTTTAATCATTGCTTAAGTTGCAGAGCTATTTTGCCAAGGATGTAATTTTGCACTATAATCTCTACATGAGTACAACATTATAGTTATAGATGAAAGAATGACATGTGGTTATCATCTCCCAACTTAAGTTTGGTTCGTTAAAGAAAGTTCTCATTATTATCATATGCAGTTTGTTCTTTCATAAGTGTATATTTTAGTTTCAAAAAAATTAAAAGCACCAAATTACCAAAGTTATATATTAAGCTTTGAACATTTTACACTCATTGACCATCATTGAAGACTTCCACATTTTACTTAATACAACAACAATAATAATAACAAACTAAGTCTTTATTCCACTAAGTGGGGTTGGCTATATGAATCTTTGTTTTCATTATATTCTATCAAATAACTAGTCTTTATTTAGGGAGCGTTTGGTTCAATGTTATCTTGATGTTATGTTATGTTATTTAGAGAAATTAATTGTTTGGTTTAATAACATCTACAAAAAATCTTCTATTAGATTATAAAATTATTAGTCAAAAGATGACATCTAGATGTCATGACATCTACATTACATAACATAACACCAAGATAACATCAAACCAAACGCCCCCTTTGTTTCAAATATATAAAATTATTTCTTATAGTTTTTTGTTATATCTTTTTTGATTTTCTTCTTTCTCTTTTTACATGGGTAAGATCTAATAATCAATTTTCTTTACTGAAACTCTATCGGCCTACGACTTATATATTTAAATCAACTAAGTTGATTTTTTCTTAGCTTATCTTCAATTAAGGCCATTCTTCTCACGGATATATTTATTTCTCATCTTATTTTTTTGCGTATACCCGCTCATTCATCTTAACATTCTCATTTCTGTAATACTTGTCTTATTTCTGTGTTTTTATTTGCATTCAACACCATATAATATTGCCTTATAATTATTTTATAAAATTTGTCTTTAAGTTTAAGTGAAATTTTTCTTTCACACAATACGCTAATTTAATCTTTCATTTTATCCATTCTGTTTGGATTCTGCTAATAACATTATCATTTATTTGAACGGTATTTTGTATGATCCATTTAAGATATCTAAATCATTTGCTCGTTCTGATAATTTGATTATTAATTGTCATCATTTTATTATAAATATTTTTTTTGGCTAAATTTATATTTTATATATTTAATTTTTGATTTATTAAGATAAAATCTTTAGATTTTAATGTGTTCCTTCATAATTCGAGTTTCGCCTTAACATCTTCTCTAGTCTTATCAACGAGAAAAATATCATTTATAAAAAGTATACATCAAGGCACTTTTTTTAAATATATTTAGTTAAAATTTTTATAACCAATGCAAATAGATATGAACTTAAAGTTGAATCTTGATATAATCCAGTTGAAATAAAAAAATTCTTTGTCAAATCCTTTTGTATTTGAACATATGTAGTAACCCCTTTATATATATCCTGAATAGCTTGATGTAAGCAGTGCATACTCTTTTTTCTTTAAAATTTTTTTATAGTACTTTTCTTAGAATTTTATTATAAATTTCTTTCAAATCAATAAAAACTAGATGTAGATCTTGTTTTATCTCCATAAACATCTCCATTAAACCTCTCAACAAATGAATACTTTTCATAGTAGATCTATTTAGCATAAAATCAAATTGATTCTGTAATACCCTAGTATTACAATATAATTTATGCTCGATTACTCTCTTTCAAAGTTTTAAAGTATTACTCGTTAAGTTAATTCCTCTATAGTTAGCATAATTTTGTACATCACGATTATTCTTATAAATATGCACTAATGTACTCTTTTTTTATTTATTTGTTATTTTTTTAGTCTTCAAAGTCATATTAAATAGACTAGTGAGCTTAAAAACTCTTTCATCTTTTATACATTTCCAAGCATCTATTGAAATATTGTCTAACCCTATTATTTTTCTACACTTCATCTTCTTTAAAGCTCTACAATTTCAGTTTTATTTATACGCCAGATATAAGAGTAATTTTTATCTTCTTTTTAATGCTAAAATTAGTAAGATTAATCATATTATCACAACTATCATTTACAAGCTTTTTAAAGTAATTCATCCAACTATGTTGAATATTTTTATTCTTAAAAGTACTTTTTGGCTAGTTTTGGTTCGAGCTTTTTTTTTAACAAAAGAAAAAATATTTATTTTTTAAATTTAATGGAAAAGAAATTTATTTTAATATTAGAAAGTGCGTATTTGTTGGATATGAATAAAGTTGATTTTTATTGTTGAAATTTGCGTTGGGTAAAAAAAATGCTTCAAACCAAACGAAGCCTTGAATACTCATTTTTTAATGTATTTTATTCTAATTAGGTTTTTTGTTTGCTTATCTCTTACTTTTGCATGCTTGTATATGTATTTTTTTCTCATTTTGTGTCTAATTCTTTATCAAAAGCTACACTTTTTACATTACAAACTGTTTTTTAGATTCTTATCAAGTAATTGTATACTTTTCTAAATTTTCTTTGCTTTTGCATTTAAATCAGTGTTTATGACAAACTTTTATCTTTAATAATTTTTTGTATTTTTTCAACTACTAAGCTTTTTTATTGTTTAAAATTTTTCTTTTAGATTATCCTAACATATTGTTTTGTAACTTTACAGGTATAGTTAACAACTCTCATCCACATAAGATCAACGTCTCCTTCAATGTCCAACTGCCCATATTGTAGAGCTCTTTTCTTAAAAATACTATTATTCTCATTTTTTAGATTTTAATATTGAGCTTAAGGACATTATTTTGACTTGTTATTCCTTCTCTAGCTCATCTTAAAATATAAGATCATTAATTGATGTTAGATAGTCAATCATTTACTTGGAATGATCTTACAATCTTTACAGTCTATGTGTTTATTTTCTTATAAGAAAATAATCAATCCGCATTTTTAAAAACTCATTCTTATAAATGATAATATGCTTAACAAAATAATAAGATAAGAAAAATTTTAAAATAGTTTTACCTTTTTTATTAGTCTTTTCAAAATTATATCCACAGTGAATGCTATTAAATTTTTCAGCAACACTTCCAATATGTCCGTTTAAATCTCCTTCGATAAATATTTTCTTCTCTTAAGTGTAACCCTACCAACTTTTCTAGATTATTCTAAACTTTTTCTTTATACTCACATTTAAACCAAATTGGGAGGTATACATACTTGCAATATTAATAATCATTCTATTGATAATAATTTTAAAAGCTATAATTTAATTTCTATTCTTCTTGACTTTCATTATATAACCCTTCAAATTTTTATCGTGAATTATATCTACTTTATTCCTAGTTTCATTCTTACTAGAGTACTTAAGTTTGAAGTCTAGGTTATTAAATTTTTTTTTACTCTCTCCTATTTATTTCATTTTCTGAAGGCACAAAATATTAATCTTCCACTAACTCCATTAGTTTGCTTGTTAGGGTGTTTATATTTCAAGTCCCTAATCTTATCCTAGTATCTTGAACTAGCTTTTCTAATCGCATCTGTCCATGATGTGAGAACCCTTATTCATTTATCACTACACCCGGGGGCTAATGCAGAGGCCCTTGCACACTTTCACTGTAATACAGCGCATCGCTTCCAGGGAACACTGTAGCTTTAGTATAATTTTTTAAAGGATTTATGTCATATTTGTTTGACAAGTTTTATGCTAGCTATTGATTGCCTAACACATCCCTCTACGTTTCTCATCCGAAACTTGGGACCCGATAACAACATATTACCACATTTTACTCAATATAAGAGTAAAATAATATAAAACTTTAGGATTCTTGATGTTTGATTAACTATTCTCGTTATGCTTTGCCTAGAGACCAATGAGCATTTTACTCTTGTTAATTTGGTTGTTGATATCTTGCATTTTATATTTTCAATTCATAAAGGTTAAGTTAATACATCATTGTTTATGGCTGAAATGATGGTCACAATTTGTTTTCAATGTGTTTGCTTGTGACAACTTCTTTGCTTATCGGTTATACAAAGTTAATAACTATCAATTTGTTGCATCTGTCATGCTCCTCTGCCTTTGGTGTAGAAAGTTGTCTCCTTGATTGTTGCACCCTAACTTTTACTCGTTTGCAGTGGTCAAGTTGCTGTTATTACTCCACGCTTGGTGAATTTGGGGCCAGGACCTCGTCGAGTGAAAGTTGTTGCAGCAGCAAAACATCATACTGTTATTGCAACAGAAAGTGGGGAGGTTTTTACTTGGGGATCTAACAGAGGTATCCCATAATGTGATGCATTTGTGCATGTTTCATTGTCTGATGGATGACACTCTGTCTTTGGATTTAGTTTCTGCAATGCCATGTCCGTCGTCCATATCATATATTGAACCATTTCATGAGTGGATTGGTGAACAATCTTATACATGCACAACATGGTTGCAAATTTCCAATTTTTTTGTCACCAATGGCAATGAAATCAATCTGTTTGCTCTTGATATCAACACTGCACTACTTTTAATTCTGTTTAGAGAATTGCATAGCAATCACGTTACTTTTTTTACTTCAAGCAGAGGGACAGCTTGGATATACTTCAGTTGACACTCAACCAACACCTCGAAGGGTGAGTTGCCTCAGAGCAAGAATAGTAGCTGTGGCTGCTGCTAACAAACACACTGTAGCTGTTGCTGATTCTGGTGAAGTTTTTACCTGGGGCTTCAACAAGGAAGGACAACTTGGTTATGGCACATCCAATTCAGCATCTAATTACACACCGAGGATGGTTGAGTGTTTGAAGGGAAAAGTTTTCAAAGGAGTATCAGCAGCAAAGTATCACACTATTGTGTTAAGTGCTGATGGGGAGGTAAGTAGTTATATATCTCACTATTTTGTGCTACTGATTGTTTTCATGGTCAATTCACATGAATATTGAACTGAATGGCTTTCACTGATCTTACTGAATCAATCATCTGCTTGACTGTCATACCCTGCACTTTAAGGTGTTCACGTGGGGTCATCGGCTTGTGAATCCAAGACGTGTTAATATCTTGCGTAACTTAAAGAAATGTGGTTTCATTCCACTTAAATTCCACCACATGGAACGGCTTCATGTCACTTCAATTGCTGCTGGAATGGCTCATAGTAGCGCTCTAACCGATGATGGGGCTCTGTTTTACTGGATCTCTTCGGATCCAGACCTTAGCTGTCAGCAGGTAATCCCAAAGCCAATTTGAAGCTAGTTGGGTTCAACCGCATGACTCTCTTCTCCATTGAGCTTATTTAAAATAATGCTTCTTGTAAATGTCAGTCAAGGTTGTGTCTCTTAACTGTTAAATGATCAAGAAAATATTTAGTTGATGGGACAGAGCATGAGTTTTGTACTTAACATCTTGATTTGCTACTTTTTCTGCTTATCATTCTTTTCATGGTATGTGCAGTTGTACTCACTGTGTGAGAGAAACATTGTCAGCATTTCCGCTGGCAAGTACTGGACTGCTGCTGTTACGACACAGGGAGATGTGTACATGTGGGATGGAAAGAATTGTAAGAATGCATTACCTGTTGTTACGCGCTTGCCGGGTATTAAGCGTGCTACATCAGTATGTGTTGGTGAAACACATCTACTTGCTGTCTGTGCCCTTTACCATCCACCCTACCGCCGCACTTTGGATTCAGAACATCAACCATCAATCTTAAAAGATACTGAAGGATTAGATGATTTAGATGAGGAGCTTTTGTTTAATGACATGCAACGAGATGTTTCAGTGCCAGTCACACACAAGAAAATTGAAGGTTATAAACCCGTACCAACTCTCAAGAGCCTCTGTGAGAAGTTTGCAGCAGAGTTTCTTGTTGAACCAAGGAACGCATTACAACTTCTAGAGATTGCTGATTCTTTGGAAGCTGAAGATTTAAGAAAACATTGCGAGGTTATTATTGATGCCTTGCTATTTATCTGGAATTTAACATTTTTTGTCTGATTTTAGTTATTTTCTGTTACTGAATAACTAGTCTTCCAGGACTTGGTTGTCAGAAACCTTGATTATATCTTCACCGTCTCGCCTTCATCTATTGGGAGTGCTTCTCTGGAACTTCTGGCAAAGCTTGAGAAACTGTTGGATGCAAGATCCTCCGAGCCTTGGAGTTACCGCCATCTTCCTACACTAACTGCTACTTTTCCTGTTGTTATATACAGTGAGGAGGATGGTGACAATGAGATTGGTAACCCCATGCCTCGAGATGATAAAAGGAAACCTACACCCAAAAATCATGGTGACTTTCTTATTGAAAGCTTTCTGCAAAGGGAGAGTGCAACTGATCAAACTATCTCTAAACAAGTTAGAGCCCTTCGGAAGAAACTGCAGCAAATAGAGATGCTTGAATCAAAGCAGCTTTGTGGTCATTCTCTTGATGACCAGCAAATTGCAAAGCTCCAAAGTAGATCAACTCTAGAGGATGCACTTGCTGAGCTTGGTTTTCCTGTTGTGGCTGGGCATAAAATGACTTCGCCTGGATTGACTGATGGGAAAGGAAACAGAAAAGTGGATAATTCGAAGAAACAACGGCGAAAAAGCAAGCAGAAGGTAGCGCAGCCAGAAGCCGCAACCATGAGCTATGATACATGCGAAGAAAACAATCCGATCAAGCATTTCCCTGATGAGAAAAGTTTTTCTGAAGGAACGGTAATCTCTTGAGGCATTCTTAATTAGACTACTTTGGCATTCTGTAATTAGAAGTTCTTTTCTTTGTACTTATATGATTTAGAATTGATACGTAAACTCTAATTTGGACAAAACTTTGTCAAGTTCATTTTATTAATTTTTAGTTTTTTTTTCCTTAACTCTGTGTATTTTCCCAATAATCTTTGTAGCAACAGAAAGACTTAATTGAACCAACTTCTCAAAGTAAGATAGTTGAAGATTACTTTCCTATCAGCTCAAATGTCAATCATAACTCCAGCAATGGAAAGTCTCTTGGGCCAAACTCAAGCAAAAGAAGGAATAAGAAAGGTGGCCTGTCAATGTTTCTGAGTGGTGCTTTAGATGATAGCCCCATAATTCCACCACCTCCATCACCAAAATGCGATGGGCCTGCTTGGGGTGGGGTTAAAATCACTAAAGGCTCTACATCACTTCGCGACATTCAGAACGAACAGAGAAAAACAAATGAGGCAAACATCAAGCCAAAGGAACCTCAAGGTTTCGACTCAATTGAGGCAGCAAGTTTTGGACAGGTCAGACTTGGCCCGTTTCTTCATAAGGAGGCTTCTAGCCCAATAAAAGTGAAACCAAGTCTAGGAGTTTCAACACCTGAGGAAGAAAAGAGTACTCCTTGGTCTTCTTCAGGAACCTCACCCATTCTGCATCGACCATCCTTGAGGGACATTCAATTGCAACAGGTATGCTAGTATTTTAGTTAGTAATGATTTAGTGACCAACATGACCCAGTGATGATTTTATTGAATAAGAAATGATTTTTTCTGCGAATGAATGATTGACAATTGGCATTGCTAAGACATTTGCTTTCTTTCATGGTTTTTTCCGCACTTGAATTGTTGTTTTTATAATTTACTTGCTATTAGTTTTCTTTTCTTTTGTTTTTGTTAACAACGTGGGGTCTTGGACCTAAAATCCTCAAAATTACCATCTATAGTCATAAGATTCTCGGTCCTCTACTATGTATGAAAATGCTTCAAGAGGAAAAACCTCAGGCCCTGTTTGTTTTCAAGTTGAAAATTATCTTGGTTTAATTTTAACCTGACATATCACATCACACATAAAATTTAATATTAAAAATTAACTTTATTTCACATTCTACACACATTACTAAAATAATAATTAACTTATATCACATTTCTCACATATCCCAATATAATAATTAACTTTATCACATCCCTCACATATCCCAGTATAATAACTAATTTTATTTCATATCATTCACAACTTTCAATAAAAAAAATCTCTATTTAAGTTTAATTTTAATCTTATTAAATTTTACCTTACAAACAGACCCTCATGTTATATCATGTTGAAATCTAGTTGTTTAAGGGACCATTTAGCCATATTGTTTGCACTCTCATTTTGCTGTACATTGTTGTTAATTATAACCCATTCTGGACTTTCAAATTTGTTAACCGATACTATAAAAGCTTTTTGTTAGTTTTAAAATGTTCTAATCAGCTACGTTAAAGTGGGGGATCTGTTTTATATTCAGCGTAGCTGATTAGTTTGCTACTAGTTTTCTTTTTTTATTTTACTTTTGTTATTAGTTTTCTTTTTTTTTTCATTTTTTAACAATGTGGGGTCTTAGACCCAAAAAACTCAAAATTATCATTTATAGCAATAAGATTTTAACTTTTCCATCTGTGATGATGCTTCAAGAGGCGAAACCAAGTGGTATATCATGTTGAAATCTTGTTATTTAAGGGACTATTTAGCCATCTTGTTTGCGCTCTCATTTTCCTATGCACTTTGCTATTAGTTATAACCCATTCTAGATGTTTAAATTAGTTAACCATTACTATAACAGCTTTTTATTAGTTTTAAAATCTTCTAATCAGCTGCGATAAAGTTGGGGATTTGGTTTATGTTTACCCACTTGTTTATAAATAAGATAATATGTATCCCTTTTTTTTGAAATTGGTTATTCCCTTCTTGTAATTGATTTTGTTTCTAAAATTCATTTTGTATTAAAGAAAATATCAAGTATTAAAAGTACTATCACCTTAAAGGTTGTTACAAAGTTTAGTTGGAAGAGACATGCTCCCAACCCAATTGACATGCTCAAAAGAAGCATGAGATGCTATATAATCAGGTGCCTTGTTGATGATTCTATAGACTCATGTAGTCTTCTATAGTCTTCGAAGGTAAATAGAACATGTACAAAATGGATATTAGTGTCATGTAGATCACATCCTCTCACTACTTTGGACATATCTGCAATGATGATGGAGGAGTCAACTTCAATCCAAAGTTCATGAGCTTTATTCGTTCACTTTGAAGCACAAACATGATGCATGAATATGGGGATATGACACAAGATGACATGCTAACATGACAGCTTCCCAAATTACAAGACTGATATAGCAAAACACACTAAATAATATGAGAATTAAATAATAAATATTTATGTGATAATATAATTTATCATAATTTTTATTTAATATTATAGAAGCAACTAGGAAGCACGGACACGCATGGGGGACACGGGGACATGACATAACACATTCAGATGTAAAGAAGTGTTTGTGCGTTCCTGTTCATCCATTAGCTTGGCAACTTCAATGATTCCTACAGTCCATCTCTCTCTGACACTCTTACCACCTTGGTGTGTAGCTTTAAACCTTTTGTTGCTAGGAGTTTTCCTTAAAGTCCTTGACAATTGCTCTAGCTCCCACTTGATGCGGGACAAATAAGTAATGATGCAGTTTTACGGATTAGCAAAATTATATATAGCAGAATAGTCGCAAATTAATACTAAAATTTTCAGGGTTCAATTTTCCAAAGACTGAGAAATTAATTAAACCTCTTATAAACTTGGATATGATGAATGAGGCTTCAACAAAGAGTTCAAACAGGAATGGTGCTTTCAACATGAACTTCGTTTACAAAAAGAACAATGTTAGTAATATGAATAGTTTTAAGATGAATTTTGGGATCACCAAGTACGCAAATAGCATTTCAAACAAGGAGGCAAACAACAATAGCTACATCAGCACTGCTACCAACAACAATAACAATGGAAACAACAATAGTAACAATGTTGTTGACAAGCGCTTTAAAACCCTGTCTATGACAGAGATGCTGCCTAGGAATGAGGTTCTTGGGGGCTATATTTTTGTCTGCAACAATGATACAATGCAGGAAGATTTGAAAAGGCAGCTGTTTGGTAAGCTCTTTATCACCTACTTTTGATGAGCGCGTCTGCTTGCATTTTTTTGTGCCTGTTAACCTCGGTTTAAACACACTTGTTAATATTAGTTCTCTGTGTTCATCAGCTAACAAAATTTTAAATAAATTAGCATAATGTTGGGACCACCTTATTAAAGATGCGCCAAAGATTATTAACTGCTGTCGAGGTTTGATCTTCCACTCCCAATTGGACTTGCATTGGTTGTCAATAAACTTGTTTTTGTTTAAGAGTTGCTATTGGTGCCTTAAAGGAGCTGATTTTACACCATACCAATTCATCCCTCGTGTCAAGGTTCAAACGAGGGAGCCTTGTGATACGTTGGACCAATGTTTACCCAAATATTTGTTGAATGTTATGCTCATCCCAGTTCATCATTCCCTATGGAGAAGATTCTTGACTATAGTGGGTAGTGGCTTAGTATAATTTCTTTGGAGTGAGGATCTTCATAAATGGTTATTGCACTACATCTCTTGGGAAAAGGTTGCCAAATCTAAGAATGCTGGAGGCCTTGGCATCCTTTTCCTTGGAGAGTGGGGAAATGCTTTGGTGGCTAAACATGCAACACGCTTCCTGGGTAACGCGGATTCAATTTGAAGCATGAAAGAGGAATAACTCCTATGCTTGGAGGCTCGTTTGACTGGGAGGGGAGCTAGCACCAAACTCCATCATGTGGAAAACAGAGTCCGAGGAGCTTTGCCTGACGCTTGAGGCACCTTGGATTGATTCTATCCCCTATCCAAGTGGTCTCTAATGAGCTTCTTAACATTATGTGAGTGAACAAATGAGGAATACATCGGTGTTGATGTGAGTACACTATTAATTATGGCGACCCTCCCCACTAGTGATTAACTTGTGGAGTTTTAAGAAGCTATTCTGCCCCTCACTATTTCGATGATGTGTTGAAAATTCCTCTTCATGGGCTCTTTATTGATTAACAAAATCCCAAGATATTTCTCCTCAGTCTAAGTCCTGATGCCCAACTTGTTGGCGATCATTTTCTTTTGATTAACTAAAGTTCTACTAAAAAAGATGAAGGATTTGGCCTTGTTAATTACTTGGCCTGAAAGAGAGAAATATTTACAAAAAATGCCATTGAGCATTAGCTACTTAGGTGGTGGCCGGTGAAAATAACATAATATCATTTGCAAATAGGAAGTGGGAGATCTTCTATTGAATGAGGAGTGATAGAAGTTTGGAGTACATGATGGATAAATAATGGGATGATAAGCACTCTTGTCAAAACCCACATGTGGTCTCGGTCTAGTCAGATTTATTACCATTGGTTAGTAAGGTAAATCTCGGTGCTGACACAAAGGTTAAGATTCTATTGCATCGTAGTTCGAGAAATATGAAGTGAGGAAGCATTAACAATAAGAAATCCCATCTCATTTTTTGTTAGCTTGCTCTATGTCAACCTTGATTGCCATCATTACAGTGGTGGACTTCGAGGTAGCTAATATGTGCATGTCTTCTTGAGCAAGAAGGCAATTGTCTACAACTACTAGGCACAAATTTCTCTCCTGTTAAGGAAATGAGTGGACTTAGTAGGTTATTTATACTGTTGATGATGATTTTAGCAATGATCTTATAGACTGTTGTGCAAAGGCTAATTGGTCTAAAGCTAATTAGCTCCTTTTGTTCTTGGGACCTTAAGAATAGGCATAACTAAAGTGTCCTTCCATCAGCATCACATGGCTCCCGTCTAAAAGAAGTGCAAGATTGCTTGTGTCCTCAATGAACTTGTAATTCCATCAATGCCTAGAGCCTTGTTATTACCAAGGGAGTGGTTGCTTGCGTGGATTTCCTCCATAGCAATCACTTTGACTAGTTTTTGCACTGTTATTTAGGGGAACGCTACTGCATGGAGGGGGGAGTGGGATATTCAGAAGCGTATTTGGAAGCAAGCTCAACTATGGTTTCCACTTGGTTGGGAGGTTCCCCACAAGGATAGATTGAATGCTTTGATCATCTTCAAGTCTCGATTGTCGAGGAGGAAGATAATCCGGTAAAACACTTCCTACGGGTAGCCATTCTGTGGAAGAATATGGTATTGCGATCTCCTTGGATCATCCATTGGATTTTGGCCCTCTACAGACATCAAGTCTCTGTGGCTAAGCACTTATTGTATCTAAAATGAGGTTGAACAAGTAATCCAGCTCATCTATAGTAAGACTATCACCTTCGATTTTTTGGGCTTGTAAAGTTGTTATCATCTTGTCTAGATCACGGGCTTTAGCATTAAGGTTACTTCAACCACTTTGTCTTTACTCGATTTCTCGATGGCCTGTAGTGTTTAAGAAAATCTATGATTAAGGGATGAAGGACCCATGGGTGGTCGAGCCCTTAGCACAATATTCCTTGATTACTCAAAAGATAGCCAAGCAATCCTCAAACTTGAGAAGACTACTTTGCACCTTAGAACTCTACTTCTCAACTTGTAGCTAGATAGGGCAATGATCATAACCAATCTGAGTCAGTGGGACTTGGGATCCTATGAGGGTTGTTGAGTTGAACACCTTTTCGAGTTCTTACTCGCATGGGGGCTTTGCCAAATTGATTATTACATCACGTATAAGCTTCACCTCCTCTCCATAAATTGTGAAGTTCTTACCCAACAAAATCACGAGAGGTCGACCTTTGTTAGAATGGCTTACCTCCCTTTTCTCTTCATATGCATGTATACGGTTGAAGTCACCCCCAATGATAGCAGGCATATCATCTATGAGTACTGAAGAGACAATTCCATGCTTCCCATTAATTAGATTTTTACCTTCATCGTACACAACTCAAAGATGCCATTTAGCTTTTTCTATGAAGGTACTGCTTGTGAGTGTGGAGTGTTCTCAATTGAATCAAGTCTCCACCCATAACACAGTGATGCCTCGTAACTTGCCAACTAATGGAACATAGCAAAAATCCCTTTGTTGGCCTGCCAACCTATGTGTTTTCTTGCAAGAAAAGGTCTTAGCATGGGTTCAGTGAGTCAAATTACCACTAACGAGTGAGTTTTAATTAAAGATTTGAAGATGATTACATGATGCTACCTTCTTAACCCCATGTATATTTCTAAAAAGGTCATTGATCATTAGAGCAAGGGTGCCCCCCTACCAACCTCAACCACTTGAGTGAATCTTTCCTTTTCATCTCTTCTATGGTTGTGGGCCACAAGGTCATCAGTAGCTTCAGAGATATTAACTTGCGGAAGCTTAAGGATCTTAGTAATATTCTTCAATTTGTTTCTTTTCTTTCTCTTTCTTATGGCTAGATTTGAGGACAGAAGATTTTATAAGGTTGTTGCCTAGACAGGTCCCATTGTCATCCAAATCCACCATCATTAACCACTAAAATCTGGTGCAATTGAAAAAAGAAGAGAAAGATAGTATTTCAGAGAAAATAGAAAAGATCAGACAGTAAAGTAAAAAGTTTTTTTCTTTTTAATAAATATTTTAGATAAATCACAGAGATCTCAAGAGAATTTAAGAATCAAGCATGATCTTGAACTAGAGTTCGCATAGAAGACATGAACTAATGGGGAAGAAAAGAGAAAATAACTAGTGCTATGACTTATGTTTGTATGAATTGTTGATATATATATATATATATGTATGTAGGAACTTGCTATTGTTGATATATATATCTGCAGGAACTTGCTATGTAACTTTTAATAGAAACTTAACCTGCAGGCACCTGTTACATATCTTCAGATGCTTATCACATACCCATTTACATGAAATTAACCTAAAGTAGCTGTTGCCTGATCGTTTTACACGTAATTGTCAAACATTCCTACCCAATATAAAATTTGCAAATACTTGATATTGAGTAGGTGAAGATCCGGTTCCAGTTTTGAACTTGGATACCAGAACCTATCTATTTGATACTTCTTTTTCTTTTGGGAAGCCGAGGTTTCACAATCTGGCTGATCTTGCCTTTTTGACTTTCCGACTTTGGAGGTTTTTGCCATCGAATCTTCGATGTGGATTTTTTTCTCTCAGCAGCTGAAAGATAGAGAGCTTAATGTCTTCGTGAAAACTATTATTGAGGCATCATTGATCGATCGTCGGAGGTGTTTATTGTATTTACATTTAAATGTGAGAAACAATTGGTATAGTATCTAACTATCTAAGGTTTCATCAAGTCCCTGCTTGGTCTTCACTAGTTTTAAAATTGTTCTTATTTGTCGTTTGTATGTAGCAAACTCTTATCTTAAAGTTCCTAGAGTGTTGGTTGAAGCTTTGAATTGAGCCTGGTGCTAGTTGATCGAACCATTCTGCAATAATGTCGACAAAAGTCGTACCCAAACAATCGGCACTTTGTAAGTATCAGAGGGTTTTTCCAGTCCATAAGACATTATCAATACTTCTTTCACATGTTGGGCTAAATTGTTCTTCCCATCACAATTCTTAAAGTTGGGAGCTATGTATCTTTGAGGAATAGGAGTGTTTACACATGAAATCCCTGTTGTATCGGAACTATCACACCATGGGCCCTCCAAGGTCATACGCCTGAAGATTTTTTCCGACATCAGTGCTCGTTGCTTTCAATGTTGACAACATCTTTTTATCTAGTCACCCTTTCAAACTTTTAATATGAATAGTAACTTTATCTGTTATTGTGTTGTTTATACTTTTTTATTAGAATCCTTTAACTCCATCAAGTAGTGGATTTATCCCATTGGAAGATGAGATATCACTTACCAAAATGATGAGAGGTGTTCAACAGAAGTTGTTGGTTGAACTGTTTTAGTTTGACAAACTTGTTCACCAAATTGTTCAACAGTCTTTTCTTGACTTCTTCATCAATTTGAGTACCATTCACGTGTACAATCCATATTGAATTCCCAAAATTGTGATCAACATAGTCTTTGGCTTTTTTTTCTTGCGCCAAAGTGATAAACCAAAAATGACTCATCAAGGGTGATTGTGAATCATTTGAGTATAGGGTAAGTTTTGCGTTATGTTGATCTGAATGGAGAAGGGAATCCCTTGTAGTTGACCTCAAGTAGTTGGAGATTGATATTCAGTTGTTGTTTGCATCAATTCATGATTTAGCATATGACCGATGCTTAATAGATAGTAAGTTCATATGATTGAAAATTTCGCCTTTTATGAACTTTAGACATAAATAAAAAGTATAAATATATAAAATCCCACATAATATATATATATATATATATGTTGATGGAAAAATTGAATATTCACCAAAATAGGCTATTACAAAAGGGGGGTTGAGATCGGGGAGCTTAAGGTGGGAAAGACTAACTTAATCCGAACAAAGAGCGAGAGCTCCTTTATAGGATTTATGTGGCCCTATTTATGGCTGAGGTGGATGATTTTTGACTGTTGGATGTCTTTGTTGATATGTTGACATGTGTCCCAGGGGTTCTGGGATTCAGTAAGGGGAAGATCCTTATTGGGGCGTATTTCATCTGATTTTCCCCTTATCTCTACCAAGCACGTGCGCGGGGCAGAGTTCTTTGTCATTCTAGGTTAATGGCACGTGCCCCCATGCCTAATTTCGTGCAAGGCTTGTTGAAGAAGATGTGGCAAGAAATTGGCTATAGCTTGACATTAGGTGATATCCTCGGGTGTCTGTGGGCAAACATTGTTGGGCATGGGCTTTTGTAGGGCCTTGAGGCCCACGAGGCCCAGGGCGTGGCCTTATAGCCCTAGCCTACCCTTCTTCGGCTACCACATAGTTAGCCCAGATGTCGTTGGGACTCTGTGTAAACTATGTGTGTCTGTATATATGTATATGTGTGTGTTATGTGTGTGTTGTGTGTGTGTGTGTGTGTTTTTGTGTGTGTGTGTGTGTGTGCATGCGCGTGTCACGTACATATGCATACATCTTATAACTTCTCTTATTTCTGACACAGTTAATTATTTTTGACTATTCATATTCCTTTAATTTGCGAACTTTGGCTTTAAGTCAGAACGATAGTGAAGTAACTACTTATTTAGCAGGAAAAGAAGCAGCAGAACACTTCTCACAGCCCAAAAACTGGAACATCAGGCTTTGCCGTTCCCCATGGTTCGCCGTCAGAGTCCAGTGGTCCAGTCCCAAGCCGTTGGTTCAAGCCAGAAAATGAGGCTCCATCGTCCATCAGATCGATTCAGATTGAGGAGAAGGCAATCAAAGAATTCAAGCGCTTCTATAGCAATGTGAAATTGGTGAAACCCCTTCCTCAACCATTGTGACCCTTGCTCCAAATAGATAAACTGAAATTGTTCTCTTATTATGTCTGGCTTCTGTAAATTATAATGTACAGCTCACTGCTTGTTTCCAGATCTTTTTTCAGTCTTTCAGATAATATTATTTAGAGGCTGGATGATCAAAAACAGTTTCTGTTCTGCGTGAGTATATACTTCCATCAATCTTTCATCGTCCCCACATGGCATGGTTGCTTAATTTTTGAACTGGAAGTTCAGGTATTGGAAATCTGAATAACAGATGCGATTAACTTACTTCGAATCTTCCTTTTATAAGCATTTGGTTTTGTTTTAACTTATATCAGTTCCCAACCTTTGGATCTTATTGCAAGTTTTATCCACGAGAAGCTCATATTTCTAATTTCTCCAATGCTTCACATTCTGTACAAGTTACTACTTATTTATTTGTCAAGTTAAACATCATACATGCATACTCTAAATTATATGTGCTACCTGCATCCCAAAATTAATTGGTCATTATTTTGATATAACTTTTTTCCAAGTGTTTGTAATTGATTTCGACGTTTTTGTTTTCTTTATGCTTAACTATGTTGAGTTTTGTTTAATGTCTGCATAGTTGGTTCCTGGCCTGGAAGGAGTGTTATGGATGGATGGAATTGGATCAAATTTGTTACTTCTAACTTGTTTGAGGTAAATTGAATTTTTATGTACAGCCTTAAGACTAAATTTTTAAATATAAGATTT
Source organism: Apostasia shenzhenica (assembly GCA_002786265.1). Lineage (NCBI taxonomy): Eukaryota > Viridiplantae > Streptophyta > Magnoliopsida > Asparagales > Orchidaceae > Apostasia > Apostasia shenzhenica. Next base: position 2,924,170 of record KZ451888.1, on the reverse strand, counting down.
GTCGCTTATTGGGAAATCTTTCGATTGAAAAATTTTTCTTACTAGTGCTGAGTTTTGATAAAAGTGAACTTATTTTGTGAGTTCTTGTTGATTCAGATTTTAAGGTTGTGCTGCAGTGAGTTGTAAAATAGTTATGGGGTTGGCTACTTCGGCCCTCTCTGCAGTGGCAATGGAGGCAAGAATGGCTGAGCTGGGCATGGTAAAGTGGAAGAGTGCACTGCTCAACTGTAGGGGGATCTATCAGAACTTCTGGGAGGAGTGAGATCTCAGACTTTGGAGAGCAAATGAAGGTCCTTCAGACGAAGAATGAGACCTGTAGTAGAGCGAAGCTCGAGTTCAGGAGTTTATTGAGACTCAACGGAAGAAGCATAAATTAAGGATGGAGAATGCTGCTGTTTGAGCTTGGCTCTTGGAGAGTAAACTTTGGCTTAGCTGGCAGGTGGAGCATGTCGAGGAGGTCGTCATTCGTGCGGTTGAATTGTTGTCGGTGGCATCTCTTGGTAAGCAAGCGCAAAACCAAATTGCCTACAATCTTTTGAGAATTTTTTTTTATCACATATGTTTCATAAAATATCTCATACGTGACAGATTTTATCATATATGTATCATAATATATTTCATACGTAGCAAGTTTGCTCACATATATATCATAATATGTCTCATACGTAGCAATTTTTATCACATCTATATCATAAAATATTTCATATGTAGCAATTTTGGTGGACTATTATGATACACATGTGATAAAAATTGTTACGTATGAGATATATTATAATACATATATGATAAAATTTGTTACGTATGAGATATTTTATGATACATATAATAAAAATTGCTATGTATGCCGAGCCGTGATGGTGGGACTCGCACGCAGGTGTCGCACGCCGAATGGCTGCTGCAAAATCTGTGTTAGGCTGTCCGACTGCAACAACTTTTCCTATCATAGAGAGGACCTGTGCTGTTGTGCCTCTACTCAAAAAAGTGAGCAAATATCTCATAATGGAGAGGATCTCGTAACGGAGATGATGAGGTCCTCCCTAACTTTTGAAGACATGCAACAACACAAGCTCATCTAGTTGACGCTTGTGACCCTACGCCTTTGCCTTCAAACGTGGGGGAGGACTTCGTCATGGGGGTGCTCATGTTGCGCAGTATCCTCGGTCTCTCGATGAAACTTTTGGCTTTTATCTATCATCTAAAAAGGGTTTAGCAATAGATTAGTTGGGATAACCTCACAATAGTGGTGACATTACGTGCAAGGACCTTGTGTGTATGTGTGCCCCTTCTCAAATAATAGGGATTATGTACTCGGTTGGAGGGCGAGTTGGCTCGAAGGAAGTTTGGGTCTAGTCTCCTCCAAGGGAACTCATATACCATAGAACGAAATAGGCTTTATGGATCCACTGTCTTGAGGGTGAAGATTCGCTGCATGAAAGGACGGCGATTGACCTTTCTAAGAGAGGAAATAGGCATGGAACTCCTGGTGGTCCTGCCTAGGGAACGAAGCTGAATCCTCGATGTCACATGTTGACTCTTAAGTTTCCATAGTTCATAAGGCAGTAAATGTGGTTGTTGTAGCGAACCTTTAACTCCATTTTACCTGGGTGTTGTTCCTGTCAGCCTACATGCAAAGTAAAAGAATATCAGTTTCTTTTTGAATCCTCCTTGAGCACCAGCTGACGCGGTGAGATAGGTCAGGTCCTGTCTCGCTTAGTGAACGGCTCTCGAGTCTGCATTAAAAGGAAAAGCAAGAGGGATTAGGGATCTCGTGGATAAAATTTCTTCAACAACTTGGAACGTATGGTTTTTTTTGAATCCATGAGATGGTAGGTGTTGGGTTCGACCACACTCATGGAGATGAAGGGGCCTTCCTACTTGGTTCCAACTTTTGGATGCCTATGCTACCGCTTGCAAGGTACCATGCATCGAGGGAGGATTAGAACTATAGGTTGTAGTGCTTAGGGCTTGAAGTGGCGGTTATAGTATCGCTTCATTTGGCTGTTTTACTCCAACCTTTTAAGTGTGCTCGCTCCTTTAATCATCCTCTGAGGCTCAAAACTTACAGACTCAAACTAGATGGTAGTTTCCACCTTGGGGGAGTAATACTAAGGAGCTGTTTGTCGAAGAGATCGATTTGGTCTTGTCATGAAAATTGTGAGTTTATCTTGAAATATACATATGATAGAAAATGAAGTTAGTTATACTAAAAATTGCATTGGATATGAAATAAAGTTAATTGGTGTATTAAAAATAATATGAAATAAAGTCAATTTTTTATATTCAAAGTTATGTAAGATGCAATAAAAATTAATTTAATATGTTTTATTTTTTATAATGAATAAATTTTTTTAATGTTAACATAATCAAAATAGTATGTGCACTAAATAGGCCCTAAAGCTCTATAGGGATAATGGCCTCGACTCTCATCATTAATGAGAATGGAGACTCCTGAGCAACCTTAGATGGAGTTGTGTTGAAGGCTTATAAGACACCAAGAAGTCCATTAGGCCACCCCACCTTTATGCCATTTAGCTTTTTCTTTCAAGCATTAAGGATACTTTTATTGGCCACTTCTTGCCCATTAGTTTGGGTGTGTGATACTGAGGCAAAGTAGATTTAGATACCATGCAAGTTACAGAAATGATAAATCTGTGTATTGGCAAGGGGGTACTTTTTCCCTTGATGATAGTAATAGAGATGTTATATCCATAGAGGATGTTAGCATGAAGTCCTCTACTTATTAAGACAGTGCTGAGATCGACTTAACTTCAACTGACTTGGTGAAATAATTCACGGTGACCAACAACCACTTAAGATCTCGAGTGGCTGAGGGCAAAGGGCCTACGAAGTTAAGGCCCCAAACGATGAAGGGCTAGGACGAGTTTATGGGTCATAGGAAGCAAGCTGGTTGGTATTGGAGATTACCATAAAACTAGCATTGATGGCATCTTTACATGAACGCGTAACATCCTCCTTGTAGGCTAGAAGTAGCTTTGTAGTAGGATTTTAGAGACTTAGCTGCGTCCTCAGGCATGTGTCCCATGCTGCATCGTGGATTTGCTGAAACACTTTAGTAGCTTTTTTGAGTCTCAGACACTTCATAAGTGGCTGAGTATAGGATTCACTAGTACAATATATGCATTTTACAACATATGTATAATGGCGGTTAACGAGAGAAATCGCTGCAAAAAGTTTCCGACGCACTTTAGACGGCGGTTCACTGAACTGCCGTCTAAAGTCAGTACTTTAGAGAGCGGTTGGACGCGTCAACCGCCTTGTATACCTAGGGTCGACCTCAGGTCGACTTGAAAAAATCACCCAAGATGACCAAAGTTTCTGTTGAGGGTCGCTGCGGAAGGTCGACCCCGGGTCGACCTCAGGTTGACCTTGAAAAATCCCCCGTATATATACTTTAGACGGCGGTTGGCTGTGTCAACCGCCGTCTATACTTTACACGGCGGTTGACAGAGCCAACCGCCTTCTAAAGTTATTTATACAAATAGCTCATTTGTTTCAAGCGAAAAACCCTAGATCTCTCTAAGCTTGCATTTTTAAACGTCGCGACGAGAGGGTTGCTCGTCGCCGGTGGACTTCACCTAGCCGGATAGCCGGATCAAGCTGCGCTACGATCTCCTCTTCCATCTTCCTCTTCTTTGGTTGCCATTCCCCCTTACCTTCGCCGACGCCAGATATACCACGTCGACACCGAATCTAGCTGCATTCGCGGCCCTACTCCCTCGCCGACGCCGTCCGACGCTTGATCTAGCCACATTCGCGGCCGTACACCCTCACCAACGTCGGATCTAGCCTCATCGCGGCCCTACATCTTACCCGACGCAGGATCTAGCCGCAGTCGCGGCCCTACTCCCTCGCCGACGCCAGCCGACGCCGGATATAGCCGCATTCCTGGCCCTACATCCCCGCCGAAGTCGGATATAGCAAACTTCACTTTCTTCCACCACTTTTTTCTTTTTCTTCTTCTTCATTTTTATTTTTGGCCGAAATATTTGGATTCAAAAATTTATTTTTTAAGGTAAATCTACTTCTTTATTTTTTAATTTTATTATTATTTTTCCAGGTTGATTGCAAAATATTGGGATTCAAAAATTTCAACTATCGTTTCTGCTTAATTTCACGTAAGGTAAATAATAATTATTCTATTTTTTTCAGTTTATTTATATGTTCATTTTGATGTATAAGTAGAATTATTTTAGTATCTAAATTGAATTAATTAACACACATTAATTATATTATGTCTTATCATATAGGTAGTTATATATGAATCGATCTTGGATTAAAATGGATAGACGATCATTTGAATATGATAATGGAGTAAATTCCTTTATAGATTTCACACTGAAAAATGAATGTTTAGTTAATGGCAGAATAAGATGTCCGTGCTTGAGATGTGAAAATATAAAATTATTTGAAGCCAAATTGTGAAAGATCATTTATTTTTTCATGGATTTGATAAGACTTATGAAAGATGGATTTGGCACGGTGAATCTTTAAGAAATGAAATGAATAATATTGGGAAAAATATATCATCTACATGTGCAGATGCTAATGTTAACATTGAAAATACAGTCGAGAAAGATAGAATGGAAGATCTAGTTTGGGATATTGAAAAAAATTTATCAGAAGCTCCAGAACAGTTTGAAGAGTTGCTTCAAGAGGCTAAGAGTCCATTATATCATAACTGTAAAAGTTTTACTAAACTTTCTGCACTAATGTGTTTGTTTAACTTAAAGGCAGCAAATAGTTTATGCAACAAGTGCTTTACAGAGTTGCTTATTCTTATAAAAGATATATTACCGGCTCCCAATCAACTTCTGAATTCAACTTATGAAGCAAAGAAAATGCTTCGTAAGTTAGGAATGTATTATGAGAAGATCAATATATGCCCTAACGATTATATTTTATATCAAAATGAGTATAGTGGATTAGAACAATGTCCAGAATATGGGAAATCAAGGTGGAAGTTGTGTGCAGATGACATTAAAGAAAAATATAGTATTCCAGAAAAAATTTTGTGGTATTTGCCCCTGATACCACGCTTTGTAAGACTATTTCAAAATAAAGAATATGTTAAAAATTTTACTTGGCATGCTGATGGTGAAGGACGTGTATTTGATAGAATGATGTGACACTCTGCTGATTCACCACAATGGAAATCTTTCGATATTAGATTTCCAAATTTTGCTGAAGATCCGAGAAATTTAAGACTTGGGCTGTGCACTGATGACTTTAATCCGCACAGTGTTCAAAGTAGTCAGCACAGTTGTTGGCTTGTTTTCTTGGTTATTTACAATTTACCTCCTAATTTATGCATGAAATGTAAATTTATCATGTTGACTTTGTTGATATCTGGACCGAAGTAACCTGGAAATAAAATAGATATTTATCTTTTTCCACTTATAGATGATCTTAAAAAGTTATGAAAAGAAGGAGTGCAGACATATGATGCTTATCGGCATGAGCTATTTACATTAAGGGTAGCACTTATATGGACTATGAATGACTATCCAGCCTATAGTAATTTGGTGGGATGCAGTGTTAAAGGTTACTATGCATGTATTATTTATGGTAATAAGACTAATGCACAGTATTTAAAACATGGAAAGGAATTATGTTACATGTGTCACAGAAAGTGGTTGCCTCGAGATCATGTGTTTCGCAAAAAAAAGAAAGCTTTTGATGGTAATTCTGAGTTTGAGAAGGCTCCACGCCCACTTAATGAAAAAGAGTTGATACAAGTTCTGAGCATCATAGGTCAAGATCCTCTAAAAATAAATTATTGGAAAAGAAGATCAATATTTTTTGATCTTGAGTATTGAAAATATTTGCATGTGCGTCACAATTTAGATATCATGCATATAGAAAAAAATATTTGTGATAGTATTATTTGTACACTATTAAATGTCATTGGAAAAAGTAAAGATAATATAAATGCACGATTAGATATGATTAGTATGGAAATTCGACAGCAGCTTGCTTCCACATGCATATTATACATTCACGAAAGAAGAGAAAAAGCGATTCTGTAAGATTTTATATGAGTTAAAGGTGCCAGATGGTTATTCTTCAAACCTGAAAAATCACGTAAATCTCATAGAATTGAAATTAATTAATTTGAAATCGCATGATTATCACGTGTTAATGCAATAATTGTTACCTGTAGCTATCAGAGGCAGTTTGGATGCTAAACTTCAGAGTGCAATAACGAGTCTATGCTGCTTCTTCAACTCTTTTATGTGCTAAAACTGTAGATCCTCTCAAGTTAGATGCACTTCAAGTTTGTATTATTGAAACAATTTGTGAGTTAGAGATGTTCTTTCCACCTTCATTTTTTGATATCATGGTACACTTAACAGTTCATTTAGTAAGAAAGGTACAACTCTGTGGACCTATTTTTTTGCAGTGGATGTATCCTTTCGAGCGATATATGAAAATACTCAAAGAATATGTTCGTAATCGTTACAGACTAGAAGCTTGCATGATTGAGAACTATGTCGCTGAAAAGGTCGTAGAATTTTGTAATGAATAATTACATAATATTAACCAAATTGGAGTTCATATTGATCATACCGCAGTTGACAAGTACGGAAGGGCATTACATCAGGGAAGTCTCATGTTGTAGATATTAACATGTTAAGGCAGGCATATTTGTATGTTTTGCATAATTTAGTCGTTGTGGATTCATATATTGAAGAGCACAAAGAACAATTACGAAGTTAAAATCCTTTAAATGCACGAAATGAGATATGGATTCAGAATAAGCACATCAAAGAGTTCGTTGAATGGTTTGGCTGTCTTGAAGTATGTGGAACAGAAAGTGCTAACATTGATAAGTCATTGAAGTATTTAGCATTTTTACGAAATCAATGTGTGGTGAAGTATGATGAATATATTATTAATGGATATCACTTTTTCACTAAAGAACGGGACAACAAACAAGTTGTTCAGAATAACGGGGTTTCTTTAATTGCTCAAATGATGCAAATATCAAGTGCAAAAGATAAAAATCCCCATATGAGTGATTTGTGCTACTTTGGTGTTATTGAAGAGATATGAGAACTTGATTTTATTGATTTTTGTATTCCATTATTCAAATGCTTATGGGTATATAGTAATGGTGGGAGCAAAATTGACGAGATGAGCTTTACATTAGTCAATTTTAATCGGATTGGTCATAAAGATGATTATTTTATTCTCGCAAACCAAGCTAAACAAGTTTTCTATGTTGAAGATCTTACTAATCCACAGTGGTCAATTGTCCTCAATCATAAGCCAAAATTTATGATAGATGAAGATAATGATACTACTTACGAAGAGTTGTTCGGATTTACAAATGAACCGCCTATGACTATGTATGATAATTCTGATGAGGCTCCTACCTACGTAATCGAAGGTGAAGATAATACTGAGTTAGTAAATAAATTTGGAAATAAACGAAAAAAGAATTGTCAGAAATACAAAGAATAGCAAATGGTAAATTTTTATTACATTCGTATTATTTTTTCTTCTTCTGTAATTTCTCATTGATCAATGTATGTTACTAATATAATTATAACTCAATGGTCGATCAATCATCCTCTACAAGCTCGAAGAAAAAAGAGACTTGACTCAATTGTTGAAATTGACAATAAATAAAAAGGATACTGAAAAAATAATAATTGAGATAGTCAATGGCTTACCAATACCTATGAGAAACACAGATCAGTTGATGAGTTATTTGGGAGTCGTAGTTCGACATAAAGCCCCTATCTTATGCATTAACTGGCGTGAAGTCCCAGAATCAAATAAACAGTTAATGTGGGAACAAATAACGGTAAGGTATTTTCTTTATTTTTTTAAAAAAGTATTTAAGTTAATATTTTTATTATTTTGCTTGCAGAATAGATTTGATGGAGTGGATGAGCTGCAAGGCAAATTATTTGTTCATATGGGGAAGATGTGGAGGATATGAAAATCTTTTATATACGAGAAATTTGTCAAGGAGAAAAATGAAGAAGCTCGATATGTTATTCTTGATGACTATAATTTTATCTCCCAATAGGATTAGAATTTATTTGTCAACTATCATATCTCTGAAAAATTTCAGGTAATTTTTTTTCTTTGAAGTCATATGTATTATTTGAAATTAATAATTATAATATATATTAATATCTTATATACAATAAAAGTCGCACAGCTGTAGAGAGGGCAAAGAGTCAGAAATATCATCATACTACCTCAATGAAGGGTTATGCAAGCTTGGAGCATGAAATGGTACATTAATATACTAATATTTATTTTTTATTTGTATTTACCATAAAATATGATTATTTATATTATCTTATTTTTTGTAGCAAAAAGAAATTGGAACTGAGGATCCTATTGCTAGGTCAAACCTATGGAAAGCTGCACACAAAAGAAAGGATGGTCGTTATATCAATACAGCCTCTGAAGAGCTCGGGACTAGGATTGTAAGTAATTAATTTGAATTTTGCTCGTATACAAATTATAATAATTGAATATGTATATTTAAAATTCTTTTGTTTTTGTATTGAATGAGTTGGCCACACAGGCTACCCAATGCACGATTCATCCTGAAGGTAGGAGTGATCTATTTGCTTTGGTTTATGAGGAGCCAGAGCATCCTCGAAGAGTTAGAGTTGAGAGAAAATTTCAAACAATAACTTTTTTTTAAGGAGAATAGAAGAGGAAGATCGTCTAGTTCTACCACTGTTGCTGATATTCAGCAGTTGAGAGAGGAGAACATTAAGCAGCACCAACATATCTCTCGCCTCGAGGAAGATATGACATTGCTAAAAGAAATAGTAATGAGAGGGTAAGGATCTACCTAGGCAAGTCTGATGGCGAGCATATTAGGTTCTTTTATGAGAGGCAACTCAAGCTCACCTCCTGTATTAGTTGATGTATTATTTATATGTTATTTTTAAATAAAATTTTATTTATATTGTGATTTTAGTTACATTTTATAAATTTATATTATAGGGAATGCATTGCTTGATTGCTTGTGTTACTCCTAATAATGTGGTCGCCCATGAGAGAGTGGTGAATCCAGTTGCCCTGCCCGCAGGTGCGCGCAGGTCGCCGGCGACCCGCTGGTGGCCGGCCTGCGGGCGTTGACGCCGGTTCGGGCGGCTTCCTGCGTGCTGCCGGTCGTTTGCGCGCGCATGCCGATGTGGTGGGTAGCCAGAAATTTGAAAAGATATAAAAGGTATTTTCGTAATTTTAACTGTATTTAATAGAAACTATCACAGAAGGACCACAATGACCTATACAATAAGTTTTGGAGACCTGTTGGGCATGTTTTCAAAATTGTGGACCTGCGTGGCAAGTCGAGTACACCTCAGGGGCCTTAGTGGAATTACCCCTTTTTTATATACAAAAGTTCATATAAACCATATATTAGTCTCATACTTATAATTTAGAAATTACCATAAATATTACTATTAAGACTAATTTCATACTTCTTAAAATTTCATGCCTTTCATTTTATTTAATTTACTATTTTAGAAAATCAATTATTTCTAAACTTGCATATTCTACATTTAAATCTCTTGAGTTTAGGTCAATTAAGTGAAATCCAACCCGGCCAGCACGCATATAATTTTGGTATGATTAACACATTACATTATCATATATGTTAATCTGTAAAATTTGAATATAATTATTCTTTCTTTTAAATGATAGGATTAGAGCTTCAGAAAATAAATTCTGCATTGGACATGCAAAATCAAATGTCCAGATCTGCTGAACATATTGGGCTCCAGCACACATATTATTTTAGTATGATTAACACATTACATTATCATGTATGTCTGATTCAACTACATACAACACTCTTATTTTGATTTATAATATATATATATATATATGTGTGTATTTGTTAATTAATAATAATAATGATCCTACAGGTAGATGACAGTGTAGCATCCAAGCAAGGAATTCGTTTTGTGTTCACAGATGCCTCAATAATTATATTTCGCTTATCGATATGCATCCTCCAATCATTCTTACAACCGAGAATTAATTAAATATTTGTGAATGAGATTTACGCTTTTAGTTAATTATTTCTGAACATATTGGATTTAAAGTGTCCTCATTTCTCTTTTTGTAGTATGACCTTTGTTACAACTATTCATTTTTATTTCTTAAAGCTACTTTTGCATACAATATGGTATTTATATATTTTTTCTTTCTACAGTCATTCAGCATAAGTATTTTTGAGGCCATGAAACTTGTGGAGCAGTTTTGTTTCATGAATTCAGATTCAAAATAATGTGGTTTTGATTCTTGTTTTGTATTTGCATTTGTTTTGCTATGTAATATTAAAAGTTCATGTAATTGAAGTTATGTTTTATGTGATCGATGTTGATGTTTTCTTTATGAATTCAATGACTTCTGGATGTATATTACTGCTGTGTATGAATGAAGTACTTTTTAATAACAAAAATTTTTGAATATCAAATATTTTTAAAAACAAAAAAAACTATAGACGGCGGTTCTTGTTGGAGAACCGCCGTCTATAGTTATTCTATAACGGCGGTTGACTAATATCAACCGCCGTTTAAAGGTTTCTTTTACGGCGGTCCCAGTCACCGTCAAAGCCCTGTTAGCTATTACGACGTTTGAATACGCGACGGTTGTGTAATATTTGAAAGCGGTTTTTAACCGTCGTAAAACAGCTTTCCTCTACTAGTGATTATTTGTAGAGTTGCCCTTCTATGACAAAGTACGTGCTACAGAACGTTAGTTTTCATGCTTCTCTGTGATTCATTACAGTAGGTTGTGGTCTCAACCATCCAACAAGGAGCCACATCAAACGCCAGGACTCGAGCAATTCATAGCTAGCCCACTCTAGGATTTGTAGCTAATTGAAGTCCTGTGCTCTAAACTTAGAGAACTAGTCCACGATTTAGTTCTGTTCCCAAGGAATATGGTCAACGAGGAACTTGTTGAAGCGGGAGATGAGAGACTTCACCTTCGTCAAATACTTCTTCAAATCTCGTTCTTAGTGCCAAAGATCCCTCGGACTTAGAACACAACAAGCATGGAGTCATTATGACCTGTAGGTATTCCATGTCCAGACCCCAAGCGAAGTCCAAGCCTACTGGGAGTGTAATAACTTGCTTAAAAAATACCTATTAATAATCATATAAATTTTTTTCCGTGATCTAATATATATATATCTATAATCTGAGGACTTCAAAATAATTGTTACATTAAAAATATTATTTTAATAGAATATATATTTTTGAAACTTCTTGGAAGCTTCCCTTTACCTGTCTATTAAATCCACCTCCCCAACCACCAGCTCGCCTATTATATTCACCTCCCCAACCACCAATGACCCCGCCTATTAAATTCACTTCTCCCTATAAATAGGCCCCAGAGCTCTCAAATAGAACCCACAGCCTCTAGCTCATCTCTGTATCCTTAGCCCATCTTGGTACGACTCCCCCTCTGCTTCTCTAGCGGCGAGACTCTGCTTGAAGAGGTAAGAATCTTAGCCTCACTAAGTTTAAATTATATTCTGTAATTTTCTTATTGGCTCTATTTGATTAGTTTAAACCTGAGTCCAACTGGTGATTAACTTGTTTAACTCATGTCAACTCATTTAACCTATGGCAACATGCTTAACATATATCAAACCTAAAAAACTTGTGTCGACTCGTTAAGCTCGAGTTAACTCGTTTGACCAGAGTTGACCTGAGTTAACCCGTTTGACCCATGTTAACTCGAGTTGACCCATTTGACCCAGGTTAACCCGAGTTGACCCATTAACTTGAGCTAACTCAATTTAACTCGATTTGACCTAGTTCAACCCATTGAACTTGGTTTGATTGATTTAGCCTATATTGATCAAGTTTTGATCCTCTTGATCTGTTTGACCTATTTTGCCTGAATAGACCCATATAATCTAAGCCAATATTTTGAACTATTAAGCTCAATAGTGATTATTTCATATTGAACTTAATCAGTATAATTTTATTCAAATCAGGAAACCCGTCATCCACCGGCAAACTATTATTGCCTCTCATCCAAGTAAACGATTTTCACTGATCCTAGGACATTTTGATTATTAAATTAAAATAACTAATATATAAAATGATATTAATTATATTCTGTGAGCTATATTCTGTATATTCTGCATGACTTTATGTCGCGATATTATATTGGGTTACATTGGGCCCATGTATCCTGAGATATATGATGTTATGATGCGCTGGGATATTTTATCTTTCTGTATTCTAATCTAAGATTACTCTGAGTGATCTGCCTAGTGTTTGAACTTATGTAATTCTGTATTGAGACTAATAAAGATATTTTTTCTTATAATCTGTTATGTGATTCTGACTGTAAGTCGTCTCCTTATTTTATGGATAATTGATCATTGAAAAATGAGGGTGTGATAAGGAGTGCTACGTACTGAAGTCGATTGTTTGTCATAGAGAGAAATTTTCATAGAGTAGTTTCGGTTCCTCGAGATTGATGAGGAAGAAGCCGATCACCTGGGACTAGCATCTAGATTCTCCATCTAAAAAGAGGATTTGCAAGACATTTTTTGTTAGAATGAGATGGTTCTATTGTCGTCAGTTCTGTTAAAGTTGGTAAGGACTTGTGATTTAATGCCTTCCTCGAGATAAATGTAATGTCAAATTTGCTAAACTCGATATACCATTTAAGCAATCCATTGAAGACCTCAGGGCATTGAAGGAATCAATGACCACCTAAATGGAATGAGCATGTTAGTATTAGAAGATTCTCCAGGCAGTCGTAATTAAGGTTATCGCTCTAAAAGCCAGAGCAAGACTAAAATAAAGATTAAAGCCCCTTTTGATCGAAATCGGATTTCCTTTTCGTGCCATATGAAAAAAGTAAATTTCCTTTTTCCCCTTTCTTCCCTTTCCTTTATTTGTTCTCTCAGGTCTTCGTCTCCGTGTGGAAGCAAACTCTCCAAATTTATGACCAACCTTTCCTTCAGTGATCCGACAACGAACCTTCTCTAATGTAGCGCATCTGGTCTATCATGGACCAGGACATAGATGGTGTAAAACATCAAGTGTTGGGAGTCATCCTCTTCATGGACAAGGACGTTGAAGATTGTTGAGTCATATGCATTGAGGTATAGATGAACGTAATGTTGAATTCGACAAACTTGATAGACCATTTAAGCAATCCATTAGAGACCTCCGTGCAGCGAAGAATGTGTTGATGGGGTCATTGACCACCTAAATGGAATGAGCATGGAAGTATGAGCAGAGTCTCCAAGCGATCATAATTAAGGTGAGTGCCACGAGTTCTCTAATGTGGAGCACTTAGTTTATCATCAACTAGAACTTCGCTAATGTAGAACAACGGGCATTAGGAGTTGTCCTCTTCACAGATGCGGACAGCAAAGACTGTTGAGTTGGATGTGTCGAGGTATAGATGTAGTGTCTCTCCTATTGTGAGCCCGGCTAATATGTGGTACCTCTTTTGGAGGACGAAGGCTTTCAAGCAGTCTGATGTTTTTTTGAGCTCTTTGTCGTCTCTAAGGTATTTAAAGAATGCCTAGCATTTTTTCCCAATCATAGAAATGAATTGAGTTGAGTGCAACAACTCGACTTGTGTGGCATTATACCTTTATTGATGGTGCTCAAGAAAGGCATATTGAGGATACCTCATTTGGGTTTGCCTCTATACCTTGAGCAGAGGCAAGATATCACATGAAGTTACTAGTGGCTTCCCCAAATGTGTATTTGGTTGGATCGAGTTTTATTTGAAACTTCTAACGTTTTTTAAAAGTCTCTTTAGATCTTCCAAATGCCCCACTATGGAGGAGTTTTTCACTAGGATGACTTCCATGTATGCCTCGAGGTTCCTACCTTTCTACTCCTTGAAGATGAAATCCACCATCCTTTGATAAGAGGCTCCTCAATTGTTTAATTCGAACGGCATGACATTTTAGCACAAGGTGCCGAAGTTGGTGATGGAAATCGCCTTTTTTTCATCCTCCTCTGCCATCCTTATTTGATGGCAATTCGCAATCCTATCATCTAGGTTGTGTCAATGTTGTCAAAACCAGCCGGACCAGCCGGTTTGACCAGTCGGACCGTGAACAGGTCTCTAGTCCGGTCCGATTCTATGTTAAAACTGAAGAATGATTGAACCGGTTTAGACCGGATTGAACCGGTTTAAACCAGATTGAACCGATTTAAACCGAATTAAACTGGTCAAACCGTGAACTGATTGAACCAATTAAATGACAGTTAATAAATTTTTTAGATAAAAATTTATGTTTATGAAAAAAAAATTAAGAATAACTAAGCTTTTTTTATTTAAATATGAATCTATACTAATTAGTTTCATATTGAATATATATAATATATATTATTTAATTTTTGTTTGTTATATTAAAAATTATATATATATATATATATGTTCATCAATTTTTATTAGTAATACTAAATATATGTTAATAAATTTTTATTGGTCATATTGGATATTAATTATTTTATTATATTTATGTAATAAATAGTTTATATTATATATATTCTATATTTTTATTATTAAGTGTGTGTATAATTATATCATTTTGTTATATTAATATCAGTAATTGGACCGGTCGGTTAGACCGGTTCGACCGGTCCGACCATGAACCAATTGTTGTTCCGGTTTGATTACCAATTCGGTTTTTACAACATTGGGTTGTGTAGCCGGATGAGAGAACAGGAGCCTTTGGGGAAGGTGTTGTTCAGCTTGCAAAAGTCGATGTATATGCTCCACTTACCATTGCTCTTTTTAACTAAAACGGTCCTCACTAGTAGGGCACTACTTGATAGGTTTAGAGCCCAAGATCATGTTTAGCTTGTGCTCGATCACATCACTATCGATTCTCATTATGTTTTCGAGACCATGCGAACACATTAATATACTCACAAAGGTGGGCATGAACGACGCCCGCCCTCTACCTTTTGTTAAGTGATGTGGAGATGGCTAATGCTTTGGAGGTCCCCGCCCTTCCTAGGGATAACAATGATGGTCATTCTTCTTAGGCTAAGGCATCGCATCATCTTCGCGAGGGTCCAACTCATCCACTAGGTGCTTGGTAGAAATCTGAAAAGCTAGCAACGCCTAGGCTGGGTTCGATGACGACAACTCTAATCACGGTTAGAAACTTGACACAAAGCAAATGAATATATAAAATTAAATATAAATTTTAAGGTTAATTTTTTTTTATATATTTGGTGATTTAAAGTTTTACTAAATAGTTACATAGTTATTAATTTATATGACATTTAAATTACTTGTGATTGATTTTATTAAAAAATTAATTTATAATTTTTTTATAATATTACTTTAAAGATTACATTTTTTTATAATATTTATATATATTATAGCTTTTATTTTAATATAT
>KZ451888.1:2891141-2907859 GCA_002786265.1 Apostasia shenzhenica | reverse complement strand
TATATATAATATATATATATATATATATTATATATATCCTAACTACAAGCAACTACACTTGTGTAAAAATAGTAAATAATTATATTAAATTAGTAAATACATTATTTATATTTAAAAATTATAAATTGAGCTAAATTTGATCTGATCCGATCTGATCACGTTTTATAGCTATGTTTAATATTAAATTTGAGTTGATATTAATTTGAGTTAAATATTAACTTCAACATTAAGTAATCATTGATCTTTTTGCAAAGTATCTTATTCTAGATAGTAATTGTTAATTAGGGGAAAAATATTAAGAGATTAAGTTGAACTCGATACGTAAATAAACATAGATAATATTATTTATAATCTCAAAAAATTAGATGCTGTTTGGCTCATAGAAAAAAGTTTGCAACACGGGAAAAATCATTGCAATTGTTATTAATATTTTTTTTCATGATCTTATGTTTTAGTTTTTAGCCATAATTAGTTTGCTTAGTCATGAGGAAAATGGAGCTAGTGGGTTAGAATCACATTTAAATATTAAAAACAATAAATTATTATTAATTATCATTAAGAGATAATTAATCTTATACTTGTGGAGAAAAGGTGTGGGTGACGAACTCCCCTACATTAGTGAAAATTGGAACCATTAAGGCAAAAACAACTTTGAAAATTTTTTTGGATCTATATAAAATAAGGTCTCTTCGTAGGAACCTTGGGTGTAATTTCCCCTTAAAAAAATGATTCCAATTTGATTGCACGCATTTTGAAGTCTTAATTCTTCACCAATTGTGAATGATTATTAGGTGATGGATATCAGTGATTGTCACGATCGAGATGGACGGTCGGATATGACAATGAAATGATTCTCAATAATATCGATTTGCTAGGAATGATTGGTCAAAAAGAAGAACTGGAGAGCACCAATCATGATCATTTCAATCATGAAGAGCTCAAGTGGAAGAAAGAGAAGAAGAAGAAGATGAAGAAGAAAGAAAGAAAAACAGAGAGATTGCTGAACTGATCAGAGAAAGAGAAGAAGGAGAAGCAGGAGGAGAAGAGAAGAATTAAGAGAGGGAGAGCTCATGAGGTAAAGAAAGATATTATAGAGAGAGAAGGTGAGAGAAGATCATAGAGAGAGACAAAGAGAGAGAGAGAGAGAGGAAAGAACAATGCGTCTGCATGCCTCAGGTACTGATGCATGCATTGGAGTAGTGGGAGTAATTAAGACACCATATCTTACAATTCATTCATTGCTAATGATGCCAAGCTCAACATAAATCTCTCTCTCTCTCTCTCTCTCTCTTCTTCCTTGTGTGCTTTGATCAATATTTACATTAGTACTCAAATATTTCTCAATTTCCATTTATATGAACATATTGTATATGTATTAGTGACTTCAATAAAACTGCTTAAAATAGATCATGATATATATATAGTATTCTTGGTTGATCAATCTTTAATCACATATCAATTTTCCTTAATGGTTTTTCTTTCTCTTTTGCCTCACTTTGCTTTTCTTTTCTTCTTTTTATTGCTTTCAGATTGCTAGCCCTCCAACCTTGTGAATGACTTTTCCATAGGGCTTACATATAGTCTAGTTTGAGAGGGAGGTAATTTACTAAAGGAGAAATCTAATTAAGCTTTTGATTTAGAAGTGATAAAAAAATAATTTTGAATATTGCAAGTTAATTGATGTTTTAGATGATATGAGAGTCAATTAATCGCTCTTTAATTACGTCTTCAACTAATTAAACACATCTAATTTTTAACTGATCATACATATATGTATCTTATTCTTTTTATGTACATTTATATATTACATACACATTAGCATGTGTGTGTATATTGATCAATGCATTTTTTTGATTGATTTACCTAGATTAATAATTCTAGTAGCTTTCAACTTGATCAAAGTTAGAGCCAGCATATAAGTTTCTAGCATGATTGCAACCTACTTTCCATCTAGTACTTTTCCATATTATAATCCACAAAAAGAAGACTCTCCCATGCTCTCCACATTTCTTCTTCAATATTTTAACCTTTCTTTTTCTAAGCTATAGCCTGCAAAAGCTCATCACCCTCACTCCCATAAAGAGCTCTCTTAGAAGAAGACAACATCTTCTCCAAAACCCATCTTCTTGGCCATTAATTTATCCTTCTTTGTAAGCTTTCCCTCCTGTTCTTTTAGACTAGAATAGCCTTATTCCCATTCCTTGAGAATATAAAGCCATGGTGGGATTGATTGAGGAATCATAAGCTGCGGATTGATGGAATAAGGAGAAGGAGAGTGGGTGATGGGAATGAAGTTTGATCCAAGATCCTCCTTCTCTCAGATCATTATTAGGGTTAGATCGATCTCGGACCAGGCTTCATTCCTCACACCTTGCTCTCCAGCTATTAATATGGCAGATCATTGAAGAACAAAGGAGTGTGAAAGCTTTAAGTACTGAAGGTACCAAATGTTGATGCTAGCTCTCTTCTGCAAGCTTCATGAATATCTCATCTTCATCTCTTCAGTTATACGTAGACTAATTAATAAAGTTTTACAGAATATGAGCTATCTATCAATTTATCTATATATCTATCATGTAAATTAACCAAGAGAGAGAGAGAGAGAGAGAGAGAGAATGACTATATAGAAGAAGAAAGTTCATATATAAGTCTAGCAGCTGCAAATTAATTAATCAAAATTTTTTCAGATCATTTCTTTATGTAGTTCCTTAATATTTTCTGCTGTTTTTCCTTTAATATATCTGCAGATAGTTATTCTAGACCCTAACCAGCTTCATTATTAATGATCTGTAGAGATTTATAATGAATCCCAGTGCTCATAGATCTACATATAGTGTTATCTTCATTAATTTTGATCCTAATTAAATGATATATATTTATATATATATGTATGATAATACCTTTTCTATAAAACATACATGCATTTGAACTTAATTTAATACATTGTGATCATCAACTGATAAAATGAAGAAGAAATTAATGCCATGTAAGTTTTGCTGCTTCCCATATTAAGATCATTTCTAGCTAATGCAGGTATTTGGAGTTCATAGAAGGCAGATGAGATTTTTTTTTTTTTTATCATATGATCTGATGGAAGCAATTAATATATGATCACCAGGTTTCTGTTTTTCAGTTCTAAGTTCTTTTTGAATATAGTGGAAATTAATTTTTGTTGTTTTTGTTAGTTTTTTATTAATTGCTGAGTGAGAAATTAACCCTCTCTGTTTGTTCTACTTCAAGAGATCTTAGTTTTTTTTAGCTAATATTTAATTCAGTTTTAAGTAACTAGGTAGGGAAGTTAAGAAATTTTTGAAAAAAAAAATAGTTCAGTATATTTTCAACGTCAAATAATTAATTATAAATAATGATAAGAGTTACAGAAAAATGAATAATTTAAATTAAAACGTAAAGAATATGTTCTTAATGAAAATATAGAAAATGAACAATGTGTCCACGTGTTTTTTTTTTTTTTTTTTTTTGAGCCGACTGATCTGTTGTTCCGTATTAGTGTCGGCTTTACTCGATGCTGATAGTTCTCAAAGCAACCACGGCCCAACACTGAAATGGGCAGTTGAAAACTAAAGGTGACGATAAAAATCATTTCAATGCCAGTCGATCAGTTAACATTGATGATCAATTTTGTTGTAGTGGAAGTAACAATCAAAGGAAGAGACAAACTTGTTGAAGAAAATATTATTTTAAATCTAAGTTTCGTCTTAATGGTGCTCATTTAAGGATGAAGAACATAGAAAGTCTTCTAGAATATTGTAGCGTTCTTCGACAAGATGCCCCACAAATGGGTTCATTACTCTGATCAATATAGGTGAACCTAAATGCATCTAAGAAGCATTGGAGAGCAATTAGAAGGCAACAAATAATCGCAAAAGATATATAAAGGAGATGAATTCTCTACATAAAAACCACACACCACACCTACGAATTAGTCAAGTTGCTCAAGGGAAGTAAAGTGTTGATAAATAAGTAGGTGTATAGGTCTAAAATGAGAAAAATGAGAACTATTGATCAGATACTAGGCAAAGACTCATTGTGAAACACTTCAAGTAAAAGTAGTGGATGTCAACCTCAAGGAGATCTTTGCACTTGTGGTGAAGATAGCTAGCATCGATCCAAAGTCCTCGGCCCAACAAGAAGTCTTAACTTGAAAATCGAATTTCTAGATATCAACAAGACAAACTTTACTCGGAGAATTGGAGTAAAAGATATATGTAATGCAGCCTGGAAGGTTCAAGTTGAAGGGATACCTGAGAATTGCCTCTAATTGTTGTCTCCATGTGTTTTGGTTGTTGCGGGAAACTTTTGATCAACAAGGCTCTCTAAATATTCAACATAAACAAAGCTAAGTCAATTGTCACCCCGCTGGGAAGACATTTCTGACTATCTATTATGTAAAGACCTTATATTAAAGAAGAGATTAATATAATGATAGTTGAAATTTCCTACTGATCATCAATGACATGAAGCCTAGCTAATGTATGCTATGGTGTGCATGAGGCACGACAATGCTCATGTCATCGATGTCATCTGTAGATTCGCTCAATTCCTATGATGGAACACTGAGTAACAGTAAAATGAATCATCCTCATCTTAAAGACATGTACAAAGATAGTGTTGTGCTTAATTTTGGAAAGAATAAGCTAGAAGTTGATGACTACTTAGATGTAGATATAACTAGAGATGTAGGCTAGGCAATGTCAACTTTTGGGTATTTTGTCGAATTTAGAAGAGAAGCTGTTGCATGATGGTTGAAGCTATATACAAAGTGCATAGCACTCTTTAGATGGTTCAAATTAATTGAGCTAATAACAACAAAAAAGGGTTAAACAATGAAGAGGTATTACTCAAAGAATTGGGACTTAGACAAGACAAGAATTCCTTTTACCATGAAAGTTAGAGTGCTAACCACATGGATAAAATTTTGAGTTTTCTGTCGAAGTGAAAGCACATCGAAATCCACTATCACTGATAAGAGATGTACTTTAAGGGCCTGTTTAGTGCGAGGATCAAAATTGTACTAATTTAAAAAATAATAATAATAATAAATAAATTTTTCTAATCATTCTACACAAATTTTAATATAAAAATATTATTTTACTTCACATATTCAATAATTTTCAATAAAAATATTAACTTTATTTCACATCCTACACTAAATTTATTATTATTATTATTATTTAAACTAGTACTATTTTGTTCCCCGAGCAAAACAGGGCCTAAAAGAAGACCTTATTATTGAAAAAGATCTATATTGATAAAAATCTAAAAACTTGATGACGAAGCCTAAAACAACTAAAGAAAAGCACGAAGTCTATAGAACTATAGCAGGTTTAAAAATCTTTTTATAAGTTGAGAGGAGTTTCTTGGGGTGTCCATCATCATGAGGATAAGGAGACAGAAGCTAATCCATGGATAAGGAGAAACCCTTGACAAAGGAAAACCCGAACATTGGTTTAAGCTTGCAGTTGGAAACCTCGATGAAGAATTGCCATGAATGATGATAAGTGATTGATATACACGAAAGACCTCGAAGGTGTAAGATCAAAGACATTCTAACAAGCAATTGAATAGATGTTTATTTAAAAAAAATTTAAAGTAACATGCACTAGTACCTAAAAATAGTTATGAGTGCAAACAAAAGTAAATAGTAAGCACAAATATAAAGGAACATAGTGATATAATATGGTTCAGCACCACTTGTGCATACATCCATCCCGTTGTCTCACTAGTAGCCCCCAAAAAATTTTCTACTATAATATCTCTTTTCTACTAGGTAAATGAAAAAATTAGCCTTTTATATCGTCACCACAGTCTTTCCTCCTACAAATTTTACTCAAGTAGAAACGCTTTATAACTAAAGGTTCCCCACATGGACAATCTCTCCTTTCTAAATAATGAGAAAAAAAGGAGAGCAAGAGAAACAATACGAGAAAATTAAGTCACAAGATCAATATCATATCTCTTATCCTTTGAATCTATCTTGAGTGTGAGATGATTGAAGGTCACCCATTAGAGTCAAGCATTAGCACCTTGATCATTTAGAATACCTTTTCAATCACTTAGAAATTTTTTTGAAATGATTTACCGTTCTCCCAGTTAGGGTACAAAACCTTTGTACAAAAGTTCAAACAATGTCATTGAAATTGGTAAGAACACCCCATAATAGAATATAACTAGTTGACAAAAATCTGCTAGAAATTAGAGAGTTGTTAGTCGACATATATGTCATGTAGCTCGATAAGCCCAAATACTCCATAGTCTTATAAATCGACCAATCTTAGACAACCAACACACCCTTTGGTTGACTAGATGGTCGACTTACACTACAAAACTACATAATTACTCACCAACAAATTTCTAAGTTCACTTTCGAACGATGTAGACTCAAACCCATTAATCCTAACGTGTCCTTAATACTCAGAATTCCATCCATCATTCACACACATACTCAAGATCAACTTTATGACAAGTTCATGCGATATATAAACACAAAGTTTATAATATCAAAGAAAACTCTTTGGGTTGTTATCTTGAGTCATCAAAGATCTAATTGAGTACTCTAATGCTTGAATTTATCTATGATTGTGATGGTCCTTGCATATCCCCAACTCATTCGTTTTGCTCCTTCTATCAAAACTCAAAGATTTTGTCCAATAACAACTAGCTTGACACCACTCAAACATGTACGCAACTAAAGCATATATTAGTCACTTACTAATTACTTAAATTTATTATTCAATATCGAAACAAGATTATCATTATTATTAAGAGAGAAACCAATAGAAGAAAGCAATCTTTGATGAGTAGCACCAATCTAATTTACAGAGACATTGCTACATTCAGAGATACTCATTCATCCATTCATCAAGAAAAGATATCCTCGATGAATAGAATGTGTGTTTCTAGAATGCTTAGAGAGTGTGAAACAGTTATAGAGTAGCGGCCACATATTACCGAAATGTCATTGGGGATTACCTGCATCAAGACACTAATACGCAGAACATTCTTAGATATTCATAGTCTTATTTTCCCAATATAAAAGAGATCGAGATGTGTGATGCTACAGCTAATTAAGTATACTGATGCTAAGACAAATAACACTATACTAAAGCCGAAGGTCCACGAAGAACATCTAAAGATCCACCATCGAAGGGAGAAATATAATAGTGTGGATCTAAAACTAGGTAATCTAGCCTTCGAAGATATTCATTACGAAGAAGACGAAGAACAACAAAGTTTTCTATGTTACTTGCACTCCAAATTTGCATTATTTTTGTTAGTTGTTAGTCCTTCAACAAAAAATGCATCACCATAAGATTTTCAATAAAGATAGTTCTTAAATTCAAACTAAATGGATGGGACAGAACAGATAAGAGTCACCTCACTGCAATGTTAATGATGCAACTTTATTCATAAAAAGCAAAGAAATTAAAAGGAAAAAAAAAAGTAAAATGTAAAAGAAAAGCAGTGTGTGCGTCGCATCCAATAACCTACTGCTACGTTTCTGCAACAATTACAAATGAAACTAGAAAGAAAATCAGTTTCAGTGAAATTTAAAAACATGCTCCAAAATCTGATTCTGCAAACTGTGATTTTTTTTTTTTTCTTTCTGAAGAGCAAAACTGTGATTTTGAAGAGCAATCCCGTGAAGGTAATGGGAAACACGTCAAAGAGGTGAGATAAAAAGGAAGATGATGGCCGGCAAGAGGAAAAGGAAGATGATCCAGAGCGGATCCCTTGTTCACTTTCCCCGTCTTCGGTCATGGGAGTCGTCCCCTAGCATGCTCAGGCCATACTGCCTAGGATTGCTCAACGCCGGCCAAGAAGATAGGGGTATCTCCACAGAAAGTGCCAAAGCAAAAAAAAGTAGCTCCTTTGCAGCCTTGCTCACCAAGTTTGGAACCTTAACGTCGTCTTCTTCCTCCGTGTGAACAAGAAGCAAAAGAAACCCCACTTCCACTATAAAGGCTTCATCAACCGCTCTCTCGTTCGACCGACCATGTAAACGCATAGGCACGAAGCATTAGCTTGAGCTTTGCCATGGCGGAAATGGCGCGGAAGATTTTCGTGGAGGTCGTGGAGGCCCGCGACCTCCTGCCCAAGGATGGAACGGGGACGTCGAGCCCCTACGTCGTGGTGGACTTCGATGGGCAGCGGCGTCGGACGCAAACGGTGTGCCGCGATCTGAACCCAATTTGGAATGAAGTGCTGGAATTCAATACCAGCGGCGCCGGCGAGATCGCCGGAGATCTGATGGAGGTCGACGTGATGCATGACCGGCGGGTCGGGCCGAGCCGGAGGAGCAACTTTCTCGGCCGCGTACGGCTGGACTCCAGGCATGTTGTGAGGAAAGGAGAGGAGGCGCTCATCCACTTTCCGCTGGAGAAGAAGAGCTTTTTCAGCTGGGTGAGGGGCGACCTGGGCCTCCGTATTTATTATGATCATGTGCCGATCGCTCCGCCGGAGCCGCAGCCGGAGGAAAAAAAGGCGGAGTCGCCGGTCGAAAACAAGGTCGAGGCAGCGCCGCCAGCTGTTTCAGTGGAAGAGCAGGACCGAGCTGTAGCTAAGCCGGAAACAGGGGATCCAACGGCGACGGACGTCAAGGTTGACAAACCAACTGAAGCAGAGACAGCGCCGCCCCAGCCGCAAGCGACGCCGGAAAATGAAACAGGGAACACCACCGAAGTTGATATCCAACCACCCACAGAATGCAAAACAGAGACCCCACCGCCGCCGCTGGTGACGGCAGCCGTAGAAAAGGAAGCCGGACAGAAGTTGGTTCGGCAACCGGAGACACGCCATCCGCCAGTGCCAGAACTTGTGGAGAAGTCCTCGTACGACCTCGTGGACAAGATGCAATATTTGTTCGTACGTGTTGTTCGAGCTCGGTCCCTCCCAGCCAACGCCAAGCCCCACGCCCGTGTCGTCGCCTATGGCCGCCGAGCTTCCACCCGTCCTGCCATGCGATCAGTCTTCTTTGAATGGGACCAGACATTCGCCTTCACCCGCGACGCTGCCGCTGGCGACTACTCAAACTTGGAAATCTCTGTCTGGGACCTTCCCCCAAATGCAGACGCTTCCGGCGCCGACGAACGCTACTTCCTCGGCGGCATCTGTTTTGACATAGCGGAGGTGGACATTAGGGGTTCGCCGGAGAGCCCGCTGGCCCCACAGTGGTACCGCCTCGAGGGTGGCTACGCCTCCACCGGCGACCTCATGCTGGCGGCATGGAGAGGAACCCAATCTGACGAGGCCTTCGCAGATGCCTGGAAAGCAGATTCCATCCCTTCGTCCCGATCCAAAATCTACCTTTCCCCCAAGCTCTGGTACCTCCGCGTCACCTTGATCGAGGCGCAGGAGACCCCGTCGCCAGCGAGGGAGTTTTCCATCGCCGTCCGAGCTTCGCTCGGCTTCCAGGTCCTCAAGACCCGCGCCACCATCGCCCGCAACAATTCGCCCTCGTGGAACGAGGACCTCCTCTTCGTAGCTGCTGAACCATTCGGCGAAGAACAGAGCCTTGTCCTCTGTCTCGAGTCCCGCCATGGGAAGGAGACTAACGTTCTCGGCTCCGCCACCGTTTCCCTCTCCTCCATCGAACGTCGCGTAGACGACCGGAAGGTAACCTCCCGCTGGCTCGACCTCCAACCCTCAGCCGGCGGAGGACAGCGTCCGTTCGGCGGGAGATTGCAAGTGCGATTGTGCCTCGACGGGGGATATCACGTGCAGGATGAGCTGCTGCAAGCGGCAAGCGATCACCGGCCATCGGCGAGACAGCTGTGGCGGCCAACGGTCGGAACGGTGGAGCTTGGTGTCATCAGTTGCCGTGGGATGCTTCCGATGAAAGCCATCGACGGCAAAGGTGCCACCGACGCCTTCGCCATTGCAAAATACGGCAACAAATGGGCTCGTACGAGAACTGTAGCCGATTCCTTCGACCCTGCCTGGAACGAGCAGTTCACCTGGCCGGTCTTCGATCCCTCCACCGTCCTCACTCTCGCCGTCTTCGACGACGCCGGCGACTCCAAGGAATTCGCCGCCTGCCGCCCCATGGGAAGGATACGGATCAGAATTTCCACTTTAGAAACGAATAGGGCTTACCGCTGCTCCTACCCATTGCTCCTGTTACTTCCATCGGGATTGAAGCGAATGGGGGAAATCGAGATCGCGGTGCGATTCGTCGGTTCTGTCTCGTCGCTGGACCTTCTTCACATTTACTCGCAGCCAATGCTACCAGCGATGCACCAAATCAGGCCAATCGGGGCGGCGCAGAGGGAGGGGCTGCGGATTGCGGCGGCTAGGGTCGCGGCAGGCCACTTGGCCAGAGCAGATCCTCCGCTTCGGCGGGAGGTGGTGATGTGGATGCTGGAAGCGACAGAGCCGACGTTCAGCATGCGACGGATCCGGGCGAGTTGGGGTCGGATCGTCGCGTCGGTGGTGTGGATCGGCGACGGGATCCGATGGGTAACAGAGATTAGGGATTGGCGGAACCCTACGTCGACGGTGATGGCGCATATAGTAGCGCTGTTGCTGATATGGTTCCCGGAGCTGATTGTGCCGGCGATTGCCGTACATTTGGGGCTACTGGGGCTATGGAGGTATCGGCGGCGGCCAAGGTCACCGCATGCGGCGCCGGCGGCGAGGGAATTCGGCGCGGACATGGCGGAGAGGGAGGAACTTGACGAAGAATTCGACGCGGTGCCAAGTGCGAGAGGGGAAGAGACGGTGAGAGCGAGGTACGAGAGGGCGAGGGCTGTTGGAGCGAGGCTGCAGGCGATGATCGGCGACATGGCGTCGCAGGCGGAGAGAGTTCAGGCGCTGGAATCGTGGAGGGATCCGCGGGCGACGGCCGTGTTCGTGGCCGGCTGCTTCCTGGTGGCGGTGGTGATGTACGCCGTGCCGGCGAGGATGATGGCTGTGGCGGCAGCATTTTACTTTCTAAGGCATCCGGTGTTTAGGAGCCCGATGCCGCCGGCGGCGATCAACTTCTTCCGAAGGCTGCCGTCACTCGCCGATCGGACCATATAGAACGTTGGCCCATTGAAATGCTGGGCTGTAGCTCTTCCATGTATTAGGATTTTCGCAGTAAAATAAATTTATCAGCCTATTTTCTTGGTGAATTAAAATTATATATTTTTACATTTTATTTAGGAACAACAGAGTGGATATGATGAATGAATTCAAAAAAGCTTGTCTTTCAACTTATCCTACAATTTTAATGATTTTTTGGAAATAATTCAATGTTATTACAATGTCATCAAATATTATTTAATAAAATTAATTATTTGATTTAATAATTTACTTACATAATATTATAAAAAATTACAAAATTATCACTTTAAAATAAGAAATAAATATCACCCAAACTCTAATTATAACATTATGAAATATGATTGAATTGATTTTCTATTATTATATTTTAATATAATAACATTGAATCAATAAATATTAATTTAGAGGAAACATAAACAACTAATAATAAGAATACCTAGATAATATTAATATCTGGAATTTACAAGTTCCAAGTAAGGTACGATTATTCACCTGGAGGCTCCTTAAAAACTTCATTCCTTCTTTCAGCAATCTATGTAATCGTCGAATGATCGACTGCATTCCACATTGTCTGATATGTGGTAAAGAACCGGAAACAAATAATACCATTATGAATTTACGTAATTAAACATGAAAAAATGATTTGTTGATATTCGATGTTCATGTAATGAATTAAGAATATGATATATGTATGCGACTACTAATAAAATAAATAATAAATAGCATGGAAATGTTCATGAAAAAATATTGACATACAACCGTACTATTCATATATACGAGTATTCGTATTCTACATAGCAAACATCACACAAGGATGGATACCTAATTTATGGCCAAATCTATAGGTTGCATTAAAAAAAATTAGAAAAAAGTTTTGGCTCCATTATCATGCTATTGCAACATCAGATTTATCTCCTTCTTGTACCATTTGTTTGGCTTGAGCTTCTTCAGCTTCCTTGATCAGACTGATTATATTAGCTTTCTTGGCATGCAATGCTTCCATCTTAGCATGTATCTTTCCCAGCTTTGCCTTCAGCTTCCCAAGATCCATATTCTTCTCTTTCTTCTCATCACCCTTATTCTTCTTCTTTTTTTCTATCTCTTTATCCTTCTCCTCACTCTCTTTTTCATTCATGGACTCTTCGGATTTCTTCTTCTCCTTATCTTTTTTTTTCTCTTTCTTTTCCTTCAATTTCTTCTCCACCTTCTCATCTGCATCATTTGTAAGCTTTTTCTCAAGATCTTTTCCCTGCTTATCATTCGAAACTTCTGCGATTTCACCTTCCCTTGTGAGAATAGTTTTCTCAACCTTGTCTTCAGTTTCTTCTCGGACATCCTCCTCCTTTTTCTTGTCTTTCTGTTTATGCTTCTTGTCTTTGCTACCCTCATGCTGTACTGCTGGGTCTTCGTCTTCGCCCGTGTCCTTTTTATGTTTTTCTTTTGCTTTTACTTTCTTTTTTTCACCCTCCTCCTCCAAAGTCTCAACATCATTCTTTTCGACCTTCGATTTTTTAAGTTCTTCCCTCTCATCCTTTTCCACTTTCAAGTGTTCTTCTGCATCATCTTTCTGGTAATCCTTTTTATCCTTCTTTTCTTTGCCATTGTTCTTTGATCCTTCTATATCATACTCTGCAGTGAGTTCTTGATCTTTGGTTTTTTTCTTGTCCTTGTCCGATTTATCTTCCTTCTCCACACTTTCAATTTTCTCAGTTTTCTTCTTCTTCTTGTCCTTTTTCTTCTCATCCTTTTCATTGACATCTCCATCATCATCCTCTTTGTGCTTAACCTTCTTCTCCTTATCTTTTTTACTCGATTCTTGATCTTCCTTCACATTTTCAATTTTCTCGATTTTCTTCTTCTCTTTGTCATTCATTTTATTGACTACCACATTATCGTCCTCTTTGTGCTCCTTCTTATATTTTTTACCTGATTCTTCATCTTCCTTGACATTTTCGATTTCCTCGATTTTCTTCTTCTCTTTGTCAGTCTTCTTCTCTTCTTTTTCATTAACTTCTACATTATCATCCGATCTGTCCTTGTCCTTATTTTTCTTATCCTTTTTACTAGATTCTTCATCGTCCTTGAGATATTCAATTTTCTTAGTTTTCTTCTCCTCTTTGTTCTTTTTCTTTTCTTTCTTTTCATCAACTTCCTCAACGTCTTTCTTTTCATGCTTGTCCTTCTTATCCTTTTTACTTGATTTTTCATCTTCCTTTACATTTTCAATATTCTTGGATTTCTTCTCTCTGTCTCTTTTCTTCTCCTCCTTTTCATCAATTTTCTCCTTATCTATCTGTTTGTGCTTGTCTTTCTTCTCCTTGTGCTTTGTATCCTTCTTCCTCTCCTTCTCTTCATCGTTCTCATTT
The DNA here is from genome assembly GCA_002786265.1 of Apostasia shenzhenica. NCBI lineage: Eukaryota > Viridiplantae > Streptophyta > Magnoliopsida > Asparagales > Orchidaceae > Apostasia > Apostasia shenzhenica. The sequence continues at coordinate 2,894,429 of KZ451888.1, read as the reverse complement.
TTTTCTTTTCCCTTGATCTTTGTCTTGACTTCCCCTTCAACCTTATTTTCTTTCGTGATATCAGCTTCCTTATCCTTGTTTGCAATTTTCATGTAAACCTCCTCCTTTTGATCCTTCAATTCCGAATCATTACTTAGTTCCCATGTTTCCGCCATCTTTGGAACCAACTAGAAATGCCAACCTTCTCTCTTCTTTTCTCGGATTCAGATTACCTTCATAAAGGAAAAAACAAACGTTGAACATCAACAATCTATTAAAAAGAATTGAAGCTTCTGATGATTTTGGGAGCAGACAAGCTACACCATAATGATATAACTAAGTTACAGAATAGGTTTACGAAAATGGATAAAGGAGCAAACTACACGTGTAGTACAGACCTTGCCTGCATTTGAAACTGTAATGTGCTTCGTGTTTAAATCAACCGAATTAAGTTTTGAACAAATGCATTCCCATGTTAGCTTGAATTTAATCAAAGTTGGTAACTATTTCAAGTGGATGTGAGCTTCAATTCATCCCAAGTCTAAAAGCATAAGAAGGGATGAGTTTAAAATGGTTGTTTAACAGAGAAATCTGGACGACAATCACAGACAGCTCTGATCTCTTAGTTGAGAAGACCGTAACTCGCAGTGAAACGAACAAAACCAAGTGTACAGAGCAAGAGAGCAAGAATAGAGAAAGAACACAATATTTATCTATAACATCTTTGAAAGGGACAAACCACAATGCCCAATGTCTAAGAAGATAGCTTCACTAATCAAAATAAAACCCTATAGCAGCTACAAGAAAACAGATTACAAGAGGGCACAGAGTTTTTGCTAGAGGAATGCTAGCTCAGAAATGTTTCAAACTTATCTCCTCCGGTTCTAGCTAATAGTTATCTGAACGGCCGCAGAAGGATAGGCCATAAGTCAGCAACGTAGGCTCCAAAAATTGATGATAAACGGGTGGCCTTCAGTTCACATGCCAAGTTGCGGGCAATGCGTTGAACACCTTTGGTTGGAATAGATTTGACGTTGCTCTACAAGTCAATCCTGATTAAAATCTTGTTTGAGTTTGATACACCCATAATGAATTCCCTTGGATATCTCAAAGCACACAATTTAATCACTCTCAAAATTACTGGGTTCTGATTGTGCCCTGGGTACCATATCTCAGGCTACCTGGAATATGATTCTCTGTACTGCATATATATCTATTAACATAGGTGTAGTGGGCTGGCCCGACAGAGGGGAATCAGGGATCGCCAGGTCTAAAGGGGAATGAAGAAATTCCATCTATCACATTTTGTGTTATGCGGACGGTAGAGATTTACATGCAGACTGCACAATAGTTATATGTATGAATTGTCCAATAGACATAACAACATTCATTGGATTACAGCTAGTTCAAACCCAATTTAAAGCCCTTAATACCTAAATGAACTGGGGAGATAAGGGGCTGACTTCTGAATTCTGATAAGAAAAGGTTATGAATTGAAAAAAATGAGAATACTTTAAATCTCCATCTCTTTTCAGTTCAAATCCTTTTGCTTGATATCCTATACAAAAGCTTATATACATGAATCAATTGAGCATAAGCAAACATGACTAGCCTCAACGGCAGCAAACGCGACATCATATAAAAAGAAAACTATCCATCCCAAAAGCAGAGAAAAAAACCTGAAATACAGCAAATTAAAACCATAGAAAACCCTTAAGAATAGTATTTTCTGCACAGATTCTATGAAGAAAAGGTGAAATCTCCATTCGTCTGCAACAGAGATCGTCATCTTTCTCAACAAAAAAAAAAACAGTTCTAACAATCTACAATCGATTAAAGACTGGAGAAGTATTGGAGAAGCATCGATAACATAAGATCGAGTCTGAGATTCAAAGATCATACCGTTTCTTGCAGGATGAAGTGGCCAATCGCCGCCCCGATCTCCCCCCTCACCTCTCTTGATCTCCAAGCAACGAATTTGTAGAAAGAGAAGAAGAATTCAGTGCGACGACCACGCAAGTCGCCATGGTGTTCTCCGGAAGTCGCCTCTGTCTCTGGCTTTGTCTCCCGGTTCGGCCGGTTCGGCCGGTTCACAGACTCGACCGGGTCCACAAAGCTGGTCGGCAATCGGCTTACATAATAAAAATATATATATATAAGTTATATAATATATAACACTAAAAAAATAATAAATTAAATACTTCTTAAATATTTTTAATTAAATTTAAATTTATTAAAAAATTGTCTAAGTTTCAAATGTTTTTAAGAATCAGATCGTGATAGATTTTATATTCAGCTCGGAAATCTCATCTTTAATTTTAATATTACATGTAAGTCCTCCCAATTTTTTTAAATTTTATATTCAGCTCGAAAATCTCATTTTTAAGGTAAATTGCATTCGGGCCTTTGCGATAAAAAGTGCATTATAAATTGGTCTTTAACTTTTTAAAAATTTCAATTTAATTTCTGAGGTAGAATTATGCACCCAATTAAAACATAATTATTATTTTATTATTAATATATTGTAAGATTATGTAATTTTGAAATATTTACATTTGTTAATTTTTTAAGTTTTTATTATGTAATTTTGAAATATTAATATTTAGATTTTTTGTTTTAAATTTTAGTGCAAAAAAGTAAAAGATGATAAAAATTAAATTTTTAAAAAAATATAAAAATAGAAGAGAATAAATGGGTCGGGTTGGCGGGTCGACCCGACCCGTTTATAGAGTATTTTTTGATAAACTGTAATGTTGTGCCGGAGGCGGCGATCGACGGGCGAGGGCGGGACAGTGATAGGGGTGGCAATTTGTACCCGTACCCGATAAACCCGCCCCGCCCCGCCCCTAATGAGACGGGTATTGGTACTCAAATTTTACCCGGAACACCCGCCCCGCCCTGCCCCGCCCCGTACCCGATTTAATAAATTTAAAAATTTTAAAAATTTTAAAAATTAATACCTAAATAAAAATAGTTCTTTGAAAAGAGAATGCATGTACTCTTTACTGTAGAGTTTTTCTTACTTGTGGTAGTTGATATTTTCAGTTGGCTCTTAAATCAATTGATACATGTTACCTGCAAGGGTCTTATAACTGCCTCATATTTAATTTTCTCTTTAATTGTCATATGCTTGCTTTATATAGGAATCCATGCTAAGAAAGTTGACAATCTGAAGAATTTATATGAAAGTTATTGATTATTTCTGATCTTGTTACATATATTTACATACAAGGAATGATTTCTATAGAAAATGTCACTAACACCATGTGGTTACGATTTTTATTGTTTCAAATAGAATAAAATAATTCG
>KZ451888.1:2716429-2886185 GCA_002786265.1 Apostasia shenzhenica | reverse complement strand
CTGAATAATAATATTTTGCTGGTAGCTTTCGTGCAAACTCGGAGCAGATTTGAGCAAATTATGCCCTGTCGAGTTAGTCACACATTGTTCTTTTACAAGAACAGCAACAGATGATGTCATCAAGGGCAGAAAGGCTGTAACACCAAAGACAAATCTGCAATAGAGGGAGGCAGACGACGGCGGAGATGGCGATGCGGGCTATGGAGGCGGCGGCGGAATGCAGCGAGGGGAGGGCGGCGATATGCAGAGACGCGGAAAGCTGCGTGCCGGCGGTGATGGGGAGGATGATGAAGGTCGGGAATGAGGGGACAGAGGCGGCGTTGGCGGTTCTGTGGAGCGTTTGCTGTGCCGGAGGAGGCGATCGACGGGCAAGGGCGGGACAGTGACAAATCAGGACACACATACCTTATTTTCACCAGAGCCAACTGCACGTGGAAGGCGGACGACGGAGGAGGGGAAGGAGCGACCGAGGTAGCGCGCAGGCGGCAATGGCGCGGATGACGGAGAAGCCGGCAAGGATGGCGCAAGCCTACCCCAGGCGACAAGGGCGTGGACGACGGAGAAGGGGAAGGAGCGACCGAGGTAGGGCGCAGGCGGCAAGGGCGTGGACGACGGAGAAGGGGAAGGAGCGACCGAGGGAGTGCGCAGGCGGCAACGGCGCGGAAGGCGGAGGCGACGATGTGAGTGGCCATTAGAGATGATACGGTGGCGGATTGCATGAACATGGAGAAGCATGATTATCATTGCATGAATATGGGGAACTCTGATTATTTGTCCAGATACTCATATCTATCTATATAACTGGCATTAAAGATAAATCAATTTTTAACATGCATATAGGACAAAAATTTTAGACAGACATTCAGACTTTTTATATATAGATAAATATAAAAAATTTAAATTTGTCAAAAACATATTTAAAATTTTACATTTTCTATCATAAAAATCAATGAAAATCGTGAAATTCAGAAATAATGACAAAAAAATGTAATGTTTTTATAACATTAGGAATCTAAATTGATATTTTTAAACAGCTAAGAATAATTTACAATGCTTTTTTTTTTATCTCAAGACCCAGATGAGATTTACCTTTTAATTTTATTTTATTTACTCAATTATTTTTAATAAAATTATCAATTTTATTTTGTATCTTACATCAAAATATTTCACTCATTAAAAATGTGAAATAAAATTGATAATTTTATTGAAAATAATTAAATATATAAAATAAAATAATTTTTTTATATTAAAATTTATGTAAAATATAATAAAAATTTATTTTAATAATAATTATTAATTTTTTAATTAAATATTTTTTTGATTTTTAGTAGGATTAAAATGATTTTGGGCTCCTAAATACGTTTAAAGTAACGGTGAAATGAAAAATAGACATCGAACAAAAACAAAAGTGACATCTACATGATGAACACAAAAATTAGGCTAATTTATAAATTTCATTATAAATCTCAAAATATTACAAATATCATATATAAAATAACTATTTTTTCATTTTCACATCCTGCAGTATCTTTACAGCTAAGGAATCAAATTTAATCATAGTTAAATCTCAACAAAATCTCGGCCACTAATCGCATCGTTTAACCATCGACCTTCATGTCAGGGCATCGCGGAGCTGCATTGGTTCCGACGGCAATATATTCATGCGAGGTGGCAGCGTATTCTCGCGAGGCGACAGCGTATTCACCCGAGCATCATTATTTGCATCTTCTTCTTACACGGGTGTCACAAGCGGGCATCAGACCTTTCTGATATTTAACTATGGTTAAATTTTCTGATAGAATTTACTGCAGGATGTGAAAAACAAAAAAATAGTTATTTTAGATGTGATATTTGCAATATTTTGATATTTATGATGAAATTCATAAATTAGTCTAATTTCTGTATCTAGTATGTAAATGTCTCAAAATAAAAAATAAAAAATTGACATAAAATTTTAATCAAAGTAAAGTGATGAATTAGCCCAAAATCTTGTCATTCGTGAATGGTCAGCTCTCGGACCCACCTGCATAAGTATAACAACCACTTGCGTTAAATTGTACCTTCGGAATAGCTTAAACAGAATGAAACTCCTACTATAGCTTATGGGCCAATCGTGAGCGAGATTATTACCGTCATGAGAAATTATTGTGTGTGATGAGCGAATCAATTTACTTAACGATTACAAGATGCTACTTCGGATAGCAGTCTCATTGCACTAAACCAGACTTCTCGATCTCTGCGATGGACTGTCATTTAGGAGAGATCGAGCAATTTGATAGAAAATTAAATTATCTATCTGTCGGATCGATCGTTCTGAAGTATTATGTATGTATAACTTGAAATTATCAGATATTAATTGGTGATAATGCAAATAACGTGATACATGCCTAATTTAAAATTATGCTTATTTTTTTAAAACAAATACATACTTTTTTAGTAATATATTGAACCATCTGGTAGACATAAATCAGATAGTTTATTAGACAAATGAACTAGCTGTTCATGCCTACTGAACAATTCATCTAACCTTAATATCATTTACGACACTTTGTGCAGTAAGTAAACAGATGACATGTTCTATACAGTCAATGCAATAATTTTTTTATTTTTTTAGGAATAATCTCATAGGCGGTGGGCCTCATACTCGAATCGACTTGTGATGTAGTAACATTAATGTGTAGCTAATTGAATTTTTAATTTGTATCTAGCAGCTTTTTATTCATATTTAATAATTTTTAATTTATATCTCACAGTTTTCATCTTACAGATAAACTCTTTTAATTTAGTAATTTTTAGTACATACTTATTCAACACATATCTAATAATTTTCAAATTATTTCAATTCATACCTATTAACACTTAAATTCAGATCTCAGCCATACACGTGACATTTAAAGTCTTTTAAACTCTATCTATCGCCATACATGATGTTTAATTCATTGGCTACAATGTTTGACTAATCATACTTTGCTTTTACAGAAATCTCTAACTATCAGCGACGATGTCTGGCTTCCAGTAATATTGGCCATGATATTTGGTCCAAGGCTATTTAAAGTAATATTGGCCATGGCCACGATATTTGTTCGCTCACAGCATCCTACCTGCAATATCGACCACGATATTTGTTCATCCACAGTTGTTATCCCACCGCCTACTAGAGACTGTCACGTCAATATAATTTCTACTAAGTTGCAGGTTCCGGTCACCATAGGCGGTCATCCGGTTCTCACCAGTTACACAAATCAAGAATTCATGTGCCCTTGCCACTATCAATAGTCTTCCTAAAACTGATAAATGTGGGGTCAATAGTTATAATATTTTGGCCCCAAAACCCATTAAACTCCATTATAGCTTATTTATAAATACTTCTAAGCAGAGCTCCGAAGGAGAACTCACAACCAGACTTATGATCATCGAAGACGATCAAGCTTACAATCGATCGTCATAGATAGACACTAAGCTTGTATTCTTTCTTCTTCTTATATTAGTCCTCTGATCAAACCTATAATATTCTTTGATCTTATTATAGAGGTATTATCCGCTTTGACCTTAGAAAAATTGTGTAACTTGAGTACTTCCCAGAAGGTCACCCATCTCCAGTGCTACTCTAACCCAAGCACGCTTAATTGTGGAGTTTTTCATCATTAGCCTCACAATTTTGCCCCAAAAAATATCTTTATCATTTGAAAACACATTATCTACTTATACAGTTCAGGATCTCCCTCCCTTTTCTATATGAGATGATTCATTCTTGTACCTCTCTTACCACTCATTATTCAGCTAAGAAGCCTGCCGAAAGCCGCAAAGTCGCACTTTGCCTAAGTGATTTCTTTATCTTAGAATATTACCCGACGATCATTCTCCGCCCTCTTCAGCCACGGGTATCACAAAACCTTTTTCAGCATTAGTAAAATCTTTTTTCTCTGACTCTCTGTTGAACGTAGGGGAAACTATCCCTGAACCACTTTATATTCTTGTGTATTTTTCTGGATGATTCTTGGCTCTTCCTCTGCTCCAGCGTCCTGAGATAGAAACATTGTGTGCCGCTAATTCTCAGGACTCTATCTCTTTCCATCAACAATGCCTAATAAGTTTCGCCTCATATAAGTTAACAATGTGCATTAACGCAATTATGTTCGTGCATGGCCCGCCACTCATATGCTATGCACGAGTTCATTCTTTTGACATCTGATTCACTACACACCTAAAATTTGATAATTTTTTAAAATATGGTGGGCAGTTACTCTCATCCTCATTCATTATTGAAAACCTTCATATTTAAACTTTTAAGTCTTCACATGATCACATTTATACGTTCTATAATATAAAATTAACGTTTGTTTTCACTACATAGAAAAAATATGATTTAAATTATCATGTCTGATACGATAATTTAAAAAAAAATCTAAAATAAACAATTTTCTTAATAATTTGTGACTAGATGTTATTTGTTCATTGGTTAAATCTTCAAATAATTTTAAATCTTCAAATAATTTTGCTAAATAAATTTCGCTTGAATATTTTTGTTTTAATATTTTTTATATAAATTAATATCCAATTATAAATATATTTAAATAATTTAATGATAATTTTTATCATTTCGAATTTACAGAAGAAATAAGTTTTTTTTTTGATAAAAAAAAAAGAAATAAGTTAACGGCACCTTAAGCCTATCCTCTCTCTCTCTCTCTCTCTCTCTCACCTTCGGCCCTCTCTCTCACCACCCGACTGATCAATCTCGCGTTCACGGATCGAAAGCCTCACCATCTTCACGAAGATGAACAATCTTCTAACGGTAATGTCTACCATGTTCTGTCTTCTCCTCGATTTCGCCAGATTTTTGGCATGATTTTTGGTTTGCCATGCCCTTTTTCCTCTGTTGTAACGATTTAGGGTGGAGCGAGTGGATCTGCGCTTGTTTCCTGCTTCTCTACTGAGAGTGACAGCTGGGTGTTGAAAGATTTAGGGTTCGGTTTTTGGCGAGAGTGAGAAGGAGGCACTGGACTGAGATTTGGATTTTGAATTGAGTATTTTGTTTGGGGTGGGGGACGGATGTTGTGGAGGATGTATTCATGGCTATTAGGAACTACGGGGAAAAAATGGCGTTTGCTGTCTTTGTTCTAAGCTCCTTTTGTGAATTTCACTTGTTTGTTATGCGAGTTTTTACAAAACGATTGCAGCTATTAGGGAATCTGCAAAAATGCCTTTAATTTGCGAGAGTTTTGAATATTGATATTTTTGTAAATATGCATGAGGGATTCATGATTCAAATAAAGCTGCAGTGTTTCGACAGTCATTGAATCATGAAAGTAACTTCCGTACTTTGTTTATCAAGTGACATTCCATTTGCTTTGGATCAAATTTGTGATATTAATATCATCTATTTGTATGTGGAGACTTTATATTTAGTTGTTTCCTTAATTAAGCATCAATATCCTCTAAATGCATTCATTCTTATTTTTTGGTTTATAAATCACAGGACTCTTTCGAGCTTCCTCGAACCCAGCCTTCTGGAGATGTTGATATTGAACAAGGACTGCAGGCCCCCATGCATTCTTCAGAACTGGGAATGGAAGGTTTCTTCAAACAGGTAGCCATGTTTACTACTCCAACAATAGGGCCATTCTTTTATACATCTATTCACTATCTTGTTCTATGCTGTATTACAGGTTCAGGACATTGAAAAACAAATTGAAAAGCTCTCAAAACTCTTGGCAAAGCTTCAGGTATGAATTGAAACATCTTCTTATAAATAACAGTCGCAGAATCCACACAAATTTTGTATATGGTACATGCATGTATTTAATTCCATCTTGTATTTCACAATGTTAATAGATTTTTAAGTCTCTTATTGCCATATTCTGGACTGCTGTCTCAAGAAGAACCTAATTTTCCCAGTGCAGTTCTGGTAAAAAAGAATGTTCAAATGCGTATTTTGACTTATGCTAGTAAAAAAGTTAATGGTTTTTATATTGATGGAAAATTAATTCTTAAGAGAATGGAAGACTTAAGTGCCATTTGATGAAGGATTTGGGACTTTGTCAATCTATGGAAAATGGAAAGAATAGGAATGATTTTGTTAAGTTAAATGATTATTACGCAGCTTTAGGGGAGCACTTAGTTAAGAAGGAGAACAGTTTTGAATGTCTAGATCTCTTCAATAACTGATTTTCTGAAATTTGTTATGCATATTGATTTTTATCTTTTATTTCCTCAATTCATCTTATTAACTATATTATTATTATTATTATTATTATTATTATTATTGATATTTCTGTATGTATATTCTCATTGTTCTAAACTTGGAAGGGAGATAGCGCAACTGAAAACAGATAATTAGCAATTTACAACTTGATTATATAATTTATGGACATATGATACTGCAATTCTGCTGTTCCTCCTCATTTTAAGTCTCATAGAATTCTTATATCAGGGATGTATGAAAATATGATTCATCTGGAACGAAGATTCTGAAATCAATTTCTATTTTAGCTTCAGTTTCCTGACTGCTTTAACTCCCATGGTTATGCGTGCAGGATGGACATGAGGAATCGAAGGCTGTTACCAAGGCCTCAGCTATGAAAGGTAACCAACTATATTTGAATTTTCTGATGATCCAATGGTCGTACAGGTTGACCATGCTTTTACCGAATCTGTGTACCTGTCTAAATTGCTTGCAGCAATCAAGAATCGCATGGAGAAAGATATAGATGAAGTGCTTAAAATAGCTCGCATAACTAAGACAAAACTTGAAGAGCTAGACAAAGATGTATGCTATTTCTTATTTGATTTTCCTTTTGTTGGATGTCTTTGAATGAGGAATATGTGTTGAATTTAATTTAATGAAGTAAAAGAGTAGGGTTGTGTGATTCTACTTGAAATTGTTTTTTACATCCAAAATCACTCATTTATATTTATCCTTCGGTGTAGAATCTAGCCAATAGGCAGAAGCCTGGATGTGGAAAAGGTTCAGCTGTCGACCGATCAAGATCTGCAACTACTTTGTATCTTATCAGTATATTTGATCAATATACCATTTTAATAAGGAATTTCTTGGGTCATCACATCTGATGTAGTTGTATAATATTGTTTACAGGTCATTGAAAAAGAAGCTAAAGGAGAATGTGACTGATTTTCAGGTAATGTTTTCTTGCCTTATATATATATACATATTACCGTTTAGTTCTGTGCAACATAATTTGTTATAAGTTGTCAGTAACAAATGTTTAGTTGAGATGAGGATTCTTAGATGGATGAGTGGTCTAATAAAGTGGATCATTTACATGGTGTAGGTGTGGTACCTATGAAGGTTAACATAAAGGAAGGGCATCTAAGATAGTTTAATCATATCCATCATTGATCTATAGAGATCCTTGTACATAAATATTGGTAGATCCATATGATTACATTAAAGAGAGGGAGGGGGGCAACCAAAATGACTTGGGATTTAATCATGACACATAACCTTGACTTATTTTGCTTACAATGAGCATTACTTTAAATATGATGATTACACATGACCTTGACTCACTTTTACTCCCAAAGAACATAAATATACTTGAATGGAGAAAACCATGTAGCACTTACTATATTGTTGTTGCTGTGTATGGGAACTTGCTATAATATCCATTTGATTTCTACCTTGTGACATTGTTTTCCTTGCTTTTGGCAGACTCTTAGGGAAACCATAAATCAGGAATATCGTGAAATTGTTGAGAGAAGAGTCTTCACAGGTTCCAACTTCATCAATATAATTTTTTCATCTTCTATTGAATGATCCTAGTGACCCTTCTTCTTTCTTGCAATGAATGGTTCCTTTTGAATAGTAACGGGTAATCGACCCGATGAAGAGGTGAGATTGTCATTTTTGATCATCAGACTGGCCTTAATACTGTATGTTGTAAGGATTGTCTCCTCACTGTTGGTTTATGCAGACGATTGACCAACTAATCGAGACGGGAAATAGTGAGCAAATATTTCAGAAGGCAATCCAGGAACAAGGACGAGGGCAGGTTCTTACTAATGAAACTGCATTGAGAATCCAATAATATAGTTTTGCCCAGTTCAATGAATTCATGAATTGCTTTATGCATGTCAAAAAATGATTTACGCTAGACAAATGATTCTACTTATCTGCTTTTTGTAGGTAGTTGACACTCTTGCTGAGATACAGGAGCGTCATGATGCTGTGAAAGATTTAGAGAGAAAGCTTCTTGAACTGCAGCAGGTATACCTTCTAATATTTCAAGCAAACAGTATGAAAATTTTCATTACAACTTATGGCTAGAGACTATATACATATACTGAAGCAATATGCTGCTAGATTTTTAAACTCGCAGTAGTGGTATTAAATATTAATCGGGTGTGTTTATGTTAATGCAAGAATTCTAACCCTCAACCAACTCACTTGTGCCCATTGTATGCCAGGATTTGATTTATACATAACTCTAGTCGGCAACTCGCTGTGTCCTTGCTGAAAACATACTCTGCCTGCTCTGTAGCTGCCCGTATAGTTAGAAGTAACTCAATTAGTAGAGTTTGAGCTACCCAGCCCGCCTGAAGTCAACACAATAAATTAATTGTGACCATAAACTGAAAATATGCAAATCTATTTTTTAAATCTATTATAAGAATTAGTATTACTTATGCGATAGAAAAATCTCATCCAAAATTAAGGGTAAATTTTATAAAACTGTAGTAAGACCAGCGATGATATATGGTGCTGAATGCTGGCCTGCAAAGAAGAAACATACAAATAAAATAAATGTTGCAGAAATGAGGATGTTAAGGTGGATGTGTGGATATACACGAAAGGATAGAATGAGAAATGAGTATATCCGAAAGAAAGTTGGTGTTGTACCAATTGAGGATAAACTTAGAGAAAGTCGGCTTCGATGGTTTGGACATCTAAATCGCAGGCCAATTGAAGCTCCAGTTAGAAAAATTGAGTTACTGGATTTTGCCCATGTACAAAGAGGAAGAGGGAGACCAAAGAAGACATGGCAAGAAACTATAAGGAGTGATCTTAGTTACTTAAACTTAGAATTTGGTAACTGATAGAGCGCAATGGAAACAAAGGATTCATGTAGCCGACCCCACCTAGTGGGATTAAGGCTTGGTTGTTGTTGTATAAGAATTAGTATTACTATTCATATTTTCATTTGATCTAGTTATATAGGATACATTCAGGGCGAAAGGACCTACAATGAGATTTGCAGACCTAGGGGTGGCCCTTAGCATAGGTCCTATGCATGAGACCAATAGCTGCTCTACATTTATGAAACTATTTTTCATTCCCATCTCTTTTAGAGTTTGTGTGCTACTGGTCATGACTTTCTTATTGAGCTATTTCGGGATCAAAAACACGATATAATACATTTTCTATTCTTGTCGTTAAGATTTTCTTCGACATGGCTGTGCTGGTCGAGGCTCAAGGCGACATGCTGGACAACATTGAATCTCAGGTATGAGCCTAAAATGCTCGATCTTTTTCACAAATAATTTGTTTGTGATTTTCCTCAAAATCTGTGGCAGGTCTCGAGTGCTGTTGACCATGTTCAGTCTGGAAACACTGCCCTTCGCAAGGCCAAGGCCCTGCAAAAGAACTCTCGCAAGTGGATGTGCATTGCCATCATCATCCTCCTCATCATCGTCGCCATTATTGTTGTAGCCGTCATCAAGCCTTGGAACAAGAGTTAGATGTCATATATTTTTTTTTTCATGCTTTGATTGTGTATTGTGTTTTCATTTTTTATGGTCTTCCTTTTCCCCTTCATTGGAATTTTAGGTTTCTGCACTGGAAGAGGTCATTCATTGTATTATAGGAACTAGTGTAGATGAAATTAAAATTGCTTGTTGTAAATTTTTTTTAGGATGGTCTTTTTTTTTGTTTTTTTTTTTTGAAAAGATTGGTGGTTTGTTTTTTTGATTAAACTGAGATTTCTTTTTTTGAATAAACCATTGGAGTTGATTTCTTGGATGTTGATGACCATATATATAACTTCGATATCATCTTGAAATGTTGTTTTATTTTGGGGGGGGGGAAATTGTGTACATGTTCTCGAGGTCTTAAACTTTGTTTGCATATCGGCCTATAGATTTTAATTCATGCCAATTGGCACTTTGAGATTTTAGAATTTTTGCATGCTAATTCATAGATTTTGAATTGCAGGACTAGAATTTTAACTCTGTTTTGGCGCAAGGACTAAAACAGGACTAAAACAGGACCATAATGATACTAATTTAAAAAACAACAATAATAATAATAAATAATTTTTGTAAATTATTCTACACAAATTCAAATATAAATTTTTTTTTTACTTTACATACTCAACAATTTAAAATAAAAATATCAATTTTATTTCATATTCTAGACCAAAATATTCAAATCGAGTATTTTGATCTAAGATGTGAAATAAAATTTATATTTTTATTAAAAATTATTAAGTATGTAAAGTAAAATATTATTTTTTATATTAAAATTTGTGTAGAATAATTAAAATAATTTATTTATTATTATTATTGTTATTTTTTTAAACTAGTACTATTTTGGTCCTATTTTGGTTCTCGCGCCAAACAAGGAGACTCTGAATATTGACGATCTATTGTTATTTAATCCTTCTGTATCTTAATATTTTGCATGTGTAGTTCAAATTGAATATAACATTAAAGGTGACAGAAGGATCACATGATAATAAATCAATCTTAAGGATTGATTCAAATCCGTGGACACGCAAAAGCCCTAAGAATTTAGAAATTCAAGTACAGTGATTTAGAATTTATGAACCAATACGTAAAGGTCCTAATATCTTAGAGTTGTATGAGTTTAAATCATATGTCAACATAAGCATACATCTAATTGATTCATGTTGAATTAATTTCACTCGAGTGAGCTGACTCGAGTCACAAGTGTTATGTAGTGTAATTCGAGTAGCTCTAATTAGTCATATATCAGGTATATTAGTTAAAGAATTCAGTTTAAATAAATGAAAAGATCGTAACGGATGGAGAATTTTGCCGAATAATAATATTTCAATACTAATGTAGTCTTAATTTGTTTACTATACTTTTTTTTTATCAAGTTTACAATACCTTCTACATTAATTTGTTCAAGAAATTAAAAAAAAAAGGTAATGGTAGAGAGCAAGATTCCGAGTTTCACTTAAACCGATAGTTTAATTAATTTTATTTCAATTTCGATCAAGATTGATTCAAAACTCATTAGTTTTACTTTAATTGAAACTCTTAGAACTTTTATTTTTGAATAAAAAATGAAATTTTGTGATATATATTATACTGAAATCATCGAAATTGAACTGTCAAAATAATCGAAATTATCGAAATCAGTGAAACCAAAATCGAGTTTTAAAATTTTGGCAGAGGAGTAGTTAGTCAGATGATAATATTTCAGTAGTAAATGTAGTCAAAATTTACTTAAAAACATCTTCTGAATTCATTGGGCTTCTTCCTTGCTATGGTTTTCGAGATCCAACGGCTTGAAATCCTTGCCGTCTATAAGATACGTGCCGATTGCGAGGCGGACGGCCCATACGTCTTTGGGCCTTCTTGACGCAATCCTGCAATTGGGGTTTAAACTTTAGTTCACTGTAAGTACATTAATTATAAAAAAAAAATCTAAGCATAAATTTTAACTATAAAAATTAATTTTATTTCACATTCAATATAAATATAAATATTAAAATTTAAAATATTTCATATTTTATATGCTTTTTAATATTAAAATAAATTTCTTTCACATTAAACTTAAAAAATAAAATATTTTTTCTTTTATCTAAAAAAAACTCGAACTAAACTAGACGTAAGTGCAATGTGTAGGTCCTACAATGAGGCAATGTATTAAAAATCGAACCAGTAATCTAATCAGAACAGTATTTGGTTCATGGTCGGACCAGTCGAATCGGTCTAACCGGCCAGTCCTGATATTAATATAACAAAATAATATAATTATACACACATTTAATATTAAAAATATAAAATATTTATTACATAAATATAATTAAATAATTAATAGTCAATATAATCAATAAAAATTAATTAATATATGTCATATATTCAACATAATTTATAAAAATTTATGAATATATATATATATGATTTATAATATG
Source organism: Apostasia shenzhenica (assembly GCA_002786265.1). Classification (NCBI taxonomy): domain Eukaryota; kingdom Viridiplantae; phylum Streptophyta; class Magnoliopsida; order Asparagales; family Orchidaceae; genus Apostasia; species Apostasia shenzhenica. The sequence goes on along the minus strand of KZ451888.1, from coordinate 2,874,060 downwards.
ACAAATAAAAATTAAATACTATATATTATATATATATAATATACAATTAATTAATATATACACATATTGAAATGAAAAATTTTAATTATTCTTTAAAAAAAATTAATGATAAATATAAATTCAATATAAATTTAACTTTCCTATAAATATTAACTAGTAAAAGACAAAATATAAATTTTTCTTTTTTTTATTCAATTGGTTAACTCGATCTAAATTGGTTCAATTCATTTTTCAATTTTAACATAGAACTGAACCGGACTAGAGACCGGTTCGGGATCCAACCGGTTGAATTGTCTGTCCGGTCCGATTTTTATAACATTGCACTAAAGAGGAAGAAAAAATCCGAAAATAGAAAATCAGAAAAAGCATGAAAGATTTACCTAAGTTGAAAAAATTCTGCTACATTCACAAGCTAAGTCGAGCAAAGAATTCTACAACATAAAATGAAAAAAGTTTAGCGAAGTTAATTACCAAAAAAGGTAACCCGAAGAACAATAGAGATGTTATCGAGGTTTGTGAGAAGGACATCACACACTTTCTTGATTTGTTAAGCCATTAACTAACTATTATAAAAGATATAAATTAAAACTTATGTTTTTGTTTGATAACAGGATAAAAATAATAATAATTTGATTGAATTTTTTTTTTAATATTTTTGAAAAATATGTATAAAATAAAATAAAATTAATTATATTAAAAATTATATTAAATATAAAATAAAAATATTATTTAATATTAAAATTTATATAAAATGAAATATAAAATATTTTTTAAATAAAATTAAAATTTTAATTATAACTAAAATTAGCTATGAATTTTAGAACATTACCAAACAGAGTCTTGTTAAAGTATTTCTTGAGCAATAAACTTAATTAATTAGACCAAGTAATCGACTTTTATTATGAATTTGGCTGTAAATATACATTATTATTATTATTAGTATTATTAATTGTAGATATTTATTATTGCTAAAACTTAAATATGGAGGAAAATTTTATGCTCTAACACAATCTTAATTCACGTCATATCATGTCACACAATTGAATTATTAAATTATATACACTAATTTTTAAGATGAGAGCTGCTTGATTCTGTAGGAGTAATTTTTTTAAAAAAATAATAATTTATAATCAAATTTAATGAATTTATATAAAAAAAATTCATGTTAAAAAATTTTTGATAAAAGGGATCCGAGTATCATGTTTTTATTTTTTTAGACCCAGATGAAATCGAATGTCAAATTTAGAGGCCAAGATTAAATTACACCAGAGAAAATACCTTCTTACATCACCAGCCTTAATCTGGCCAGTGTTCACCTTCAGTGACGGCATAGGGGCGGCGGTCTTTAACGCCGGCGGCGCCGCCACGAGGACCACCGCAGAACCGATCTGAAGCCCGACGTGCTCCTCACCGCCGGGATCTGGCTTGGACGGCGGAGGTACCGGTGGGGACGACTGGCATCTAAAGGCAATCAAGCTAGGGGTCGGCCGGAGAAGAGGGCAACATGCGCCGGCGATCATGGCGGTGGCTGCTGTTGGCACGGGGGAGGCTGCCGAGCTTGGAGTGGTTGGAGATGAGATATTATTTCAGTGGTTGTTCCGCAAGAACTGCGTTTATTATTTATGATAAATTGCATCCAAGCCCCTGTGGTTAAAATGATATTACAAATTGATCTTAAATGTTTAAAAATTTTAATTCAAATCCCTGAAGTTGCAGAAGAGTGGTCATTTAATCTCGTTTAAAACATAATTGTTAATTTTTTTATTATAATTTTAAAATATTAACATTAACATTTTTAATTTTAAATTTTTAAAGTGAAGAAATTGGATATTGAAGAAATGAATTGTTAAAGAAAATGCATAATGATTATTTAAAATATATAAATTATTTAAACTAATAAAAATAATAATATTTCATATTTTCTATTAAAAAGAAAGAGTGAAAAAATGCTAAACACTTACCCTATTTGACAATGGGCTAAAAATCATAACTAAAATTACCCATGACTAGAATCTTAAATTTATTTTAAAAAAACTTGAAAAATTATTTTATATCTCATCTTACAAAAATTTCAACATTAAACAATCACTTTATTTCACATCATATACATTTTTTTAAAAAAAAACTAAAAATTTCAACCAAATTTTCTTTTTTTTTCTTATTACCAAACAGAACCTAAAAGAGAAAGCAAAACGTCATCCATTCTATTTATTTTTTGAAGATTCAATTAATATTATTATGTTTTGTTGATGCAATTATTTCAATGAAAAAAATATGCATTTTAAATTTTAATAGATCTGCATGAAGTAGCCTTTTAGGAATTCCATACAGTTAGTAGCTAGTAAGCCTTCCATTAAATTTATGTATTGCCATCTTTTATCCAATAATACTGTAAAGTGCAAACCTTAAAAAAAAAAAAACGTTTTAGCATATCAAGCTAAAAATGAAAGTATTTAATATTTCATTAGTTATACTCTTGAAAATATAATTCGAGAAAAAGAAATCGCAAACATCTAATCTACGTAGATAGAGAGCCTTACTGGTACTAGTAATTGTTTCGAACACGGTAGAGTATGCTTCCTCCAATTGTTTCAGCTGATAACTGGTTCAAGCGAAGTAGTAGTAACAAGTATGATCTTGCCTTCCTCCCTGCATTACTAAATTAAATGAGATTGCTTTCAATATTCAAACATTTATGATTAAGGATGAGGAAAATTGGTGAAACTTTCTCCTTATTCATAGTATAAAATTAAAAAAAAAAACACACAAACTGTTACATAAAACAAGATTACATGATTCATCAAAAAGAAAAAACCAGGCTACATGATTGAGAGGGATTCTCTTATATCTACCAAAAAATATACACTGATTGCCTGATTATTGATCTCTAATGACACAGAGAAAATAGATCATTTAATTACAAGTTGGATGATCCAGATTAGCTATTAAATCACCTTTATAGTGATTAGAAGAAAAAGAATATTATTTTGGGGTCGTGGGAGAAAGTAGTTAAAGAAATTAGCGGACCAGACACCTAAACCGGTTCGATGCAATCAGACCTGCTTTAGACTAAGCGGTCTGGAAGGGCAGGGAGGAGCATATGAAAGATTGAGAATACTGAAAAGAAATATACAAAATGAAATTTGATCATTCTTCTCTCTGATTCTATTTCCTTCGACTTGTCTTATTTCCTTTCTCATCTTGAGAGACGAATGACTTGTCTCTATGCCGAACGGGAATCCTATTACAAAAATGGAAATAGTGAAACAGTTAAGAGAAAGGGAAGAGCAGTGGTGGGAAACAATTCTAAAGTCAAGAAAAAGATTGTAACAATGATACATTCAGAACCAATAAGAGGACATGAGTTTATGGAGCATTCCAACAGTTCAATGCCAGTGTTTTCTGGAGGGGGTTTAAGAAGAACAGTGCATTAAGTAAAACTTGAAGGAAAACTTAAATGCAAAAACACTTGTATCTCCAGGACTTCTACAGGCCTTGCCAATTCCACACATGATATGTACACATTTTCACTACATTTCAGGGCGGATTGCTACAATCCAAAAACACTATTTTAGCAGTCTTTGATCGTTTGAGCAAATATTCCCATTTTATAAAGGTTTCGGATCTTTCAATACATCCAAAGTTGCCATATATGTATGGATCAAATATTCAAGCTTCACTGAATGCCAGGAAGAATCGTTAGCAGGAGGACCCTATTACGGGTGCCAATTTTATGCAGAAATTGAAATTTGCTTGGAAATTAGCTTGATTCAAGATATTTTAAGTTGAATTTCAATTGTACATTTTGACTCGAAAATAATTTCAAGTTGAGCACAAGTCAAAGATAACAGCTTGGAAATATTTTCTAGTTGATTCAAAATCAATATATTTATAACTAGAGTAAATTACATCTAAGTATTTGATATTAGGGAATAGTATCATGTAGATCCATGATTTTAAATTTTTAACACATAGGTCCTTGAGATAGGCTAACGTTCTCATCTAAGTCCCTACCGATCTTGTGCACGCGCGAGGCTGCGCGACCGCTGGCCCATGCACTGGCTCGGGGATTGGGAGGAGAGAGAGAGGCAGCCTCTCTCTCTCCTCCCGATTCCGTGAACCCGCCGCCGGCCGCGCCGCCTGCTCGTATGCGTGGGATCGGGAGGAAAGAGAGGGGCAGGGATAATTTTAAAAAAATTTAATAATAAAAAAATAAAAAAGACCCATTTGATAATTTATTAAAACTGAGGGACCCCGATGTTATAATTTAAAAAACATGCACCTCTGCATTATTAAGCATTAAACTCAGAGACCTGAGTGTAATTGCCCTAAAAATTATTTTTAAATATGAAATTACTTTTATACCCAAAGAGAGAGGAGGGGGCGGCCCGCCCTCTACCTCTACCTACTCCCCAACAGAAGCGAGCAAGAGAATTTGGAGAAGAGAAGAAATGAGGGTAAAAAAGGTATTTTACTAAATGTTAATGATAAAAATTATAAAAAGCCCTAGATTATAGATGACTCAAGGACCTAAATATTAGAAATTTAAAATGATAGACTTGTATGATATTATGCCCTAACATCAGGAACCTGAATGTAATTTACTATGAAGCACGGACACGACACGGGGACACGGGACACGACATGACAGGACACGGCGACACGGTTATTTTTCAAAATATAGGACACGGACACAACATGACACGCCAAATACAATAATAAAATTAATAATTTATACTTAAAATATATATATATAATATAATACAAATTTAAATTTTTAAGTATAAACAACTTGTAAGTAGCACTGAAGTCTCATAGAATCAAGATGAAAACTTGAGAACAAACGTGGTCAGCATTAAAAAGATTTGAGATATAAATTTAGGGTTCACTTTGAATAAGAGAAAATATAATTTTGCTTATTAGAACAATCACAGTGAGCACGACAATAAGAGAAAGTAAGAGCTATCGGTGTTGAAGATGAAGAAAGGATAAAGGTGAAGCTAGAGTTCTAAACTTTTTACGATTGGTTCATTTTTGTAAGGCTTAAGGGCAACAAAGGAGGAAAATTTTGATTTAACTTGGTTAACTTAAAATTTTGACTTATATTAGGTAAAATTTTAACAATAATAAAAAAATGAAGTAGATATATTCATAAATTTTATTAAAAATATATAATATTAATAAATAAATTTAATATTAATATTAAATATGCTAGAAGTGTCCTGTATCTCTGAAGTATCCTAGAAGTGTCTCAAAAGTATCCTAGAAGTGTCTTAAAAGTGCCCTAAAGTGTCCCAAAGTGTCCTCACGTGTCCAAGAAGTGTTCTTTAATTTTTTTAATATTATTTTATTAGGACACGTCACGTGGTGTGTCCGACACGGTGTCCCCGCGTGTCCCCAAGTGTCCGTGTGTCCGACACGGACACGGCGTGGTTCTTGAAGTGTCCATGCTTCATAGGTAATTTACCTTCACCTTAATGTTATATTAACAAATATGTAGCATAGTGGTTGAGTATATGAATATAAGAACCAAGAGGCCTTGGGTTCAAATTTCATGCATGTTGCCTGCCCTAGACCCGATTTTTGTGAGCAAATTTTGAAACGAGCTGTTCTAATTACAAAATGTCAATGTTTCATTTTTCAAAAAAATATGTCAATCTTCAAATGTAACAGCTTATCATCCCCGATCAATGGGCAAAAATACCATCTTTTAAGTGGTTGTTAGGAGAACAGACTAGCTGGCATTGGCAGAATGGAGTTGCTATACTCGTTATCATACATATACAAAACTAACAACAACCCTTTATTATGATTAAAAAAAAAAAACCACCACCACCTCTAGAATACTTCGAACTATCTCATGTAATTGGGAGGATAGGGAAGGTCGCCTACAAGTTTCTTCTGCCACCCTATTTTTCATCTGTCCTTGAGCTCAAATAAGACAAGGCAGACAATAGATAAGTTAGTGAACCAGACTATTCAACTGAACCAATGTAGTGTCTGGAGAGGTGGGCATGCAAAATGCTGAGAATTCTTTAAAAAAATAAACTCTAAGTTAAAAAAAATAAATTAAGTGCAAACAAGAGGAAAAAAGGGATCTCATAATCAACTTTAGGAAATTCACGTGCAACTCTACTATACATTATCCAAAATCTGCCTCTTCTCCATGTAGGCTCCATTTGATTGGAGGAAAAAAAGATTTGGCAAGGTTTTGTGAAACTTTTTGAAAAAATGTGTATGATGTGAAATAAAGTTAGTTATATTAAAAATTATGTTGGATGTGAAATAAAGTGATTATTTAATATTGAAGTTTGTGTAGGATGAAATATAAAATATTATTTTAATATTGGCTAAAATTTCTCCCAGCCAAACGGGGCCTAAGGGTAGCTAATGAACCACTAAATTCAATTCAGTATTGGAACAAATTCCAACCTCCTAAAACCAATGGAACCAGTAGAAGTTGTTCGTTATGGAATAGATAAAGGATTAGTAAGAAAACGTTTCTTTTTAATTAAAATAGTGGCACTTAGGCGTAAAATACAACAATAAAGTGAAAACAATTTTTTTCATTTGAATGAACTTAAATCATAAACAAATTAAAAAATAATTCCCTCTATTTATATTAAAGATCATTGTTACTTTACAATAAAAGAGAGCAAATAATAAAACATTTTTGTGACTATACTATCGTCTTGGAGAAAGACCCAAAAAATGATCAACTCCAAAAAAAGAGTCGAGTTATCATCTTCTTCGAGATGTAGTTTCATTCAATTACAAGAACCACATTAGAAGAGAACAAGAAGTGAAAATGTCATTTGGATGCAATGGCGAATTTATGAGTCTAACTAGCGATATTCATCGATGATCAAAACCTAAAGGATCAACTCAGTCTACACCTTCAAGTAAAACAAACCTAGATAGAAATCAATTTCATTACAACCTCTTATATAACAATTTAAATTATCAACAATTACAATCTATTAGATAGATAAATGGCATCCTTGAAATAGCTCTTAGTTTTAGCCTCCAAAAGACATGAGGTTTTAACAGTATAATCTTCAACAGTCATATCCAAATCAACATTCTCCAAAACAAGAGGAATAATTATTTTCAAAAGGAAATAAAGAGAATAATTGAATAATTGAAGATTACCTAAGCCCTTGATCATTATACATGCTTTTTGTCTAGAAAATTGGCTCAATGAAGAAACTCAGAACCAACCATTAAATCAACAGATAAGTTTCTAACGAACTCCGTGAACAAAAGGAGATTGCAAACAAATTATTGTGTATTATGAAGAAAGTTATTTTTTTCTTTTCCTTTTAAAAGAAAATTGAAATTTGTATAGATGATTTTTTTATTTATTTCCATATTTAGTTTTATTTTTTATAGAGATAAAATTTATATTTTTAAAATATTTATAACCATATTAATTATGTATGCACTTGTTCACATAGACTGGCCATTTTAGTTATGAGAAAAAAAATTAAATGATGGAATTAAAACTGGTTGAAATTGGTTCTAGCTAAATCACTAAAAGTACTGGTCTAGAACTAGCCCAGTATAGAACATATTCGGACCAACTGCAGCCAATGTTGGAACCGAGACCAATGGGATAAGTTCAGAACCACTCCGATGTAGTCCGATAGCCACCCATACTCCAATCTCTTCACACCATGTTGCAAAGTGGCCTATTAAAAGCCAACATTCAATGAAGAAGTAAATTGTTTAGAATTAAGTGGAAGCAAGGGGGGAAAAGGTAAGTAAAGAAGAACAAATTTTGACCGGGCAATCAAAGCAGACCACTCAAACTAGAAGATACCTCATTTGGCGTTCCATTTCACAGAACAATGCTCAACTCGGTTTGAATTAGTTTCGGAAAGAGTACAAAATTATGTCATGCTTTTCGATTCGTTTGATAGGCTAAATTTGGGTTGAGTAAATTGAATCCTACCAAACTTGGGTGGAAAATTAACCAAATAATTGACCCATTTTAACACACCTGACTGTAATGTAATCCAAAAAAGTGAATAGGTGGCATACCAAGATCCAACATTTCGAGAACATCATTATCAAGTGCATCACTTGCATTAGCCCCATCATTCCCACATACGTAAGAGTTGATTTTTTCAATAGCTAGTTGCAATTCCTTCAAAAGAAATAGGGTTTCAATCAATATTTATAGAAAGCAAACATTTTAGTAATTAAAATTTTACCAAAAAATCTTTATGATATAGATTTAAAATCCACAAAAATGCATTACCAGCAAATCATGCAACACTGACAAGAACTATTTTTAGGGGAATTTAAACACACACCCAAATCATCTTTTTTCCCATATTAACTTTAGCGACAAGATTTAAAATATTAACAAATTAGCAAGCAATTTTATATTTCAAATATTAATTTAAAAATATTAATAAGAATAATGTAAATTCTTCATCTTGTTAATTTTATCAAATTCTAAACTAAGCTTCATTTAGCTCTAAGCATGCTAGAACATTCTTTATAGTTTATTGTCATATTTTTTTTGGTCTTCCTCTTATCCCAGAATTAAAATATTAATTTGAATTAGGATGCAATTTTATATTGCAAATATTAATTCAAAATATTAATAAGAATTATGTAAATTCTCCATATTTTAAAGTGCTCTTATTTTTTTGAAACTTTGGAGTGCTTTTATTTTCTGCATAACAGTTTTGCTCAATATGTGCGATTATAGAAAAAATAATTCATGTAGAGTAAGCTTGAAGCTAATTATTGATATTTCTACTATAAAACAATAACATCACTGTGATAAGTACTAAATAATTTAAAAAAAAAACAGGTATTTCGTACCTCCCATGATGATAAACCTTTCATGAAAGCTGGAAGTTGATCGTAATCATTCTCTGAAACCTCTATTACAGCCTTCTTAGAAACTTTATTAGCTGTTAAAATCATGTTCTAAATAAGGAATAAATGGCAAAAGAAAATTGATCCAACAAAAAGCTTGGATACAACCTAAAGACTTGTCTTAGACTCTGCGTGCAATACCTGCTGAATTCACAGCATCCACTGTCGATCCATTTGCCAACAAATTTTGACTACATGTATATCCACAATGACCAAAAATTAATAAATACTTCATGAAAAAAAATGGCATAAGGAAACAGAAGAAAAGAACCAGCACAAAATTCTTACTCAACCTCATCAGTTTCTGTGAGGACAAATTTGAACTTGCTGCTAAACCGCTACCTGATAAATAATCCAAACAATGTTTAAAAAAATGCAAAACATAACGTCCAAAAATAACTCCAGTTGAGCTAGTACTAGTGTGTGTTTGCATTTGTTTTCAGGAATAAAGATCTTCTAACCATTTCTCTAAAATTCTAAACTATCCATCTAGAGAATTTCTGACTGCCATTGCACAGCAATGTAACTCTAATTTGGGTGAGCCTCATTAAATCTTTGTGTTTACATGCGTGCATTAATCTTTGTTTGAATTGACTTCTTATCAGTAGGTCATCTTTACAAAATAATTACATATTCAGTCTGCATAATAAGCATTATAAGTTGATGGCAAACTCAATAATAGACTAACCTTCAAAGGCTAAAGGTGCAATGCTTGCATCTGAAAGTCCAAGGCTTTTTAAAGAGAGAGCATCATCAAATCTCCATAAGAGTTAAAGTATAAAAATATGAACGCAGATGATTGGAATCAACGTTTGAAGAATTCACAGTACTCAAAACACTAGAATGTTCTTTCCAGAAAATCTAAACTAACTAATTAATTTCTTATCTCAGTTCTTTCAAAATTTGCATCCAAATAATAGAGAAACTGTCAGATAAATTTATCAAATAAGGATTAGACAGCATTCTTTTGCCAAAAAGTAGTTTATTGAGTACAAATTTGAAATGATATCTAAAAGTCCCAGAAAAAGAAATTAAGAACTACCTTCACGATTCTGGTTTTGGCAAAGAGTCAACCATTCAGTTAGATAAAACTATAATTTCTGTATTGTATCATGTGCATTGATGATGAATGTTGTGTCATGATAATACCACTAATTGTTTTTCATATCTTGAATGATTTTCAACAGCTATTCCAAACCAATTGTCAAAATGACTAAAAAGGAACAGCATTGAGTTTCGGAGAGAAAGAAATCTGAAATATAGCTAATCTTGCACTAGCTGAATGAATAAAAAACATCAAAAATAGCTAGGCCAGAATAATTACAAAGAAAATTCAGAACTAGAAGCCAACACCTGCTTGAAAAGTTTTGGCATTCAAAGTTCATCAAAAAGAATTATTTGAATAACGTGGGCTTTGAAAAGAAATAAAGGATACAGTTCATCCACCACTGGCCGCTTCAAACTTTTGTCAGTTTTCTTGCTAGTACAAGAAAAACTAGAATGCTCGTCAAGCTCGTGGTTTTCTTCGTCATCCATCTCAATCTCTGAAAGATGTTTTTTTTGAAGATTCTCTTTACATGAGTAAGAATAGGAAGACGAAATCACAAAATCTTGCCCTAGCATTTAGGAATAGGGTACCGGGAACGCATCCGAAGCTCCTTAGGCGATCTTTGAGTTCGGAGATGTATTTATGGTTCACCTTGTAGACCTCATTGCAGTAGCCGAGCAGCTCCTCGAAAGAGACCGTGTCGAACGCAATGGACTGGAGCAGGTTAAGATCGCTGGCTGTGGCAGAGATACGGCGATCCAACGAACGGAAGAACGCCGAAGCGGCAGAATCTGCAAATAATATGACGGGATAGATTTTAAGATCGAGATCGGCCTTCAAAAAGTGAAGATCGGAATCACTGTGAACATCGAGAGAGAGAGAGAGAGCATACCAAGGGGGATTGGATTCCTCTGAACTGATTCGGAGAGCTCTTGGGAGCTGGATTCGACGTGCTTGCAGAAGGCAGCAAGCGATTTGCAAAAAGATGAGATGATCGAATCCATCGTGCTGAGATCCCGGCCGAGGAGAAATTAGGGTTAATCTTTCTCTCGCTCTCTCCCTCTGCCCTTCAGTTAGAGCGGGAAATGCAAAAACAAAAATTATAACGTGACTCACTCAAATCCATAGTGAAAATTTATATATTATTAAATTATTTGAAGAAATTTATTATTTCAGAAAATAAATTTAAATAATATTATAAATATTTACATAATTATTATTCTAAAATGATATCTAAATACTTTAAATAGAAAAATTTATGCACCAAATAGTTCAAAAAATGCTTCTCTTACATTGTTTTTTATTCTTTAAAACCAATTAAAAGCAAATGACACTATTAACCCTAAAGCCAGATGTGGCTTGAGGTCAAGACTTTAATAAGAAAAAAAAAAATAGTTGAAATTTTTAGTTATTTTTAAAATAACTAAAATTTTTTATCTTACTAAATAGAGTTAGCTACATAAAATTTTTATTTTTATTATAATATATCAAATAACAAATTCCTAATTAATTTTAAATATGTAAAATATTCTTTATAACTTCTTGCTATGATTTTTTTAATCTTACTTTTTTTTTTACACAAGTAATTCTACTTTTTTTACTGAAGCTTCTGTCGGCCCACGACTTATAGATCCAAACCATTTTGAATCGACTCTACCTAAACTTATTCTCATTTAAAATCACTTTCTTATTCGCAAATATACTTATTTCTTATTTTATCTTTTCACATATACTCATTTATTTGCTTTAATATTCTAATCTTCGTAGTACTTATTTTATTTATATATTTTTATTTCTACAACAAGTGAAATATATAAATAATAAACATCTCCGATAAAAAAGGTTAAGATTTTTATCTAATTAAAAACAAAACAATTAAAGAGACATTTGATTCACCAAAATCTAAATATCTCTATTATCTAAATATTTATATTATTTAATAAGTTAACTTTAAAATCTAAGCCTTTCTTTCCAACTTCTCTTACTGCCATCACTAATTTTAAATGTCAATTTTAAAAAATATAAATAATTACATACATAATATCCTATATTACTATAATTATATATATCACACTCATTTTTAAAAAATTACACTACATCTTTAAAATAAATATATAAAATACAAGAAAAATATGTGATATATAATTTAAAAAAAAAATATTTGATATATAAATATAGTGATATAAAGTATTATGTATGTAAATATCTTTTTAAAAAATAATTTCATAATATTTTTTGCAATGTTATCATCAAATTAAGCAATTATTTTTTCAAAATAACATAAATCACAACAACACTGAACCAAACACATCCAAATTAAACTGCTTAAGAAAGATCTACTTAAGCCTAAGGCTAAAAGCAAGCTGAAAACTCGACTTCATCACATTATACAAGTTAAAGCTACAACAATATTCATATAAGTTTTTTTTTATGGTAACAATGTTCAAATAAGTTAAAGCAACAAAAATTAATGTTCATATTGTTTCAACTAAAAATATACAGAATCTTTAAATACTACATGTATTATTTTAATCAAACAACAAAATAGATATATTAAATATACTACAAATTAGACATATGAAATAAGGCAGCCTCAGTTATGAAGAGAAGTGCATATTTCATGAAATAACATAGCTACATTTCTGGAAACTATCTAACAAGTTAGCAAATGGTGACAAACTTCCAACTTCGAAGCCCCGAAAGTTGAAATATGATCTTTCATCAGATCGAAGTCAAGTGAGTTTGCCGCAAAGGACGTCGGTAGCCCTTTGGATAGCACGCGCTACTCTCCAGATCTCGTGTTGGATATTCGCGTGCGCTTCTGCGGCAGAGTCGTTCGACTCAGAGATTGCGTCCGCTATTCCAGGAAAGAAAGAAAGCTTGCTAGCAGAGTCCTTCGGAGGAGAATATATCTGTGGTTTCAAGAGTACGAAGAAATTTAGCTTTAGAACACTTCTCAATTTGAAATGGTTCGAACTTACTTGAAAATCAAAGCAAACAAAAGTTTAATAGTTTCAACGCAGGACTACGTCCTCGCACAATAACACACATAAAAAATTCACTATCATCAACAATTTAAGATCAGAAAGAGGTCAACATACTGCATTCAATGTCATCTTTTTTTAATCCCCACCCAATCAAAAGACTAATATGACGTTCTCTTTAGCCTCAAACTATAAGAAGTTAACTGGTCACTGAAGTTCAATGCATTTACATTGTTACATTCATAAGTAAATTGTTTCCACCAAGTCTTCCCATTTTCTCTCCCACCTCTCTTAACGACATCAAATGGCTACACAAACACACGAACTCGTGTGAATCCTTGTTGAATGATTCAAAAAAATTTAACATAAATAAATATGAGCTAAACCACAATGACCTGGGTGTAATTTAACTTACATTATAGTAGTTCTGTAATTAAAACCTGTAAAATTATAAAGTTAGTTGTTGTGTTTTAACCTTGAGCTTTGCAGTCTACATATAAACCAAAATGTAGTACAAAAGCACGTTTTTTCAAAAATTTTCCCAAAAAACTATATCTAAAATGTAATACACTATTAAGCTAGTCCGAAAAAGTTTGGAAGTAAATGCACGAGTGATTCATGTCAACGTTTACCAAATGCTTAAACCAAGGCCGTCCTCTGAGGCCCTCGGCCTCCAAGAAAGCTCTCTCCGTAAGCATTAGCCTGTCATTCAAAGCTCGAAGCCTGAGTGCAGGTAGTTCTGCTATTCCTCGTCCTTTTAGTTCCTGCGTGTTTTTTTCCGATTTAACATGTGGCAACGAAATGATTAGTAATGGAATAGTGAAGCGGTACAGATAGAGCTACAAATGAATCTTGATGGAAAATTTACACATACCACGCTACAACAACAACAACAACCAAGCCTTAATCCCACTAGGTGGGGTCGGCTACATAAATCCTTTGTTTCCTAAAGGATTCATGTCATGATTGACTCGACAAGTTTTACGCTGGTTGTCGACTGCCTAACGCAACCTTCCGCATTTCTCATCCGGGACTTGGCGCATTATGTGCTCTTAAAATACATGGCATAATGATTTCAACATGACAGTGACTATAAGCATTCGGTTATAATAAGAATATTTTCACTCTTTGGCATTCCGAATTATGTAATAAATGTAAATATGCTCAAAAAAATTGAATACAGAAAAGATCTGGAAAAAGAAAAAAAATTAGTCAGATGGAGTTTCATTTTTGACTGACCATTGATTCCTGCTGAACTTCTTTAGCGGCTGCAGCAAATTCCTGTATGGATGCACTTACGGGTAGTACAAACTCCATGCCATCAACCAATTTACCAAGTGCAGTTTCATGTTCCTGAAACACAAGAAATCGAAACAAATCAAACGATGCAATAAAACATTGGAAAATTTGGTCTGTTCAAATACATGATGTGTTATTATACCTGCAATTGACTGGCATAGGAGAGATAATCAAAAGGCAAGAGCTGATCATTGGCCAAGCGAAGGCCAAGTAGCCCCCAAATTTCTGAAACTGAAGCAAGAGTGTACCACCAAGCAAGTTAGAGAAACCAAGAAATCAATTGATACATATTATACTTTTTCTTTTCTTAAATTCATTAGGTGTACAATCCTAAGGCACAGTGATGTAGCAGTCAAAATGGCCAACTGGAAAAAGAAAATCGATACAATAACAAATAGTTTTAACTAAACATAGATTGAATATGCAGAGGGTTTGCTGGCAGGATCATCACTTAACAGCATATAGAGACTTCATAAGAAATTGTGAATGTTATTATATTTGGGGAATTGAACTTCAGTTCTGTAAAACCCACTAGTTACATGTCGATGAAACAGAGGATCTCCATGCTTCTGCATCCACTCATATGTGTCAAGAGCAGAATGGTAGACTGGAAAATCTGAAACTGATGGAAGATTAATGATCATAATGTTGATGGTAACCAATTCAAGTAACTACTATTCTAAAGAAGAATGAGAAAAGAAATTCAAATTTATCATTCCCAAGAAAAGTGTGTTACTGTCGGTTCTTTCTGATGCAATATTAATTGATGACACAAAAACAACTGCAGATATCTCCTCTGCCTTAACAAAGGTTGAAAACTTTGTGTCAATTACTATTAAGGAGTAATATATATTTGTACCTCTGAATGATCACGTCACCAGCATATATCATAATCAAAAATTCAGCAAGAAAGTTATAGAAAAAAAAAAAATCTTTTACATGATGCCTAAAAAAAGAAGAGGGAATGCAAGTATAGTGCCCCAAAAACAGGGAAAATTTTCTAGATGGCTATATTTTGCTAAAAACTAGGTATTCGATCTTATCTATCTCTGATGGAAAAATGAAAATGCTTATATTTTTAGTCAGGTTAGTACCTCACTCATACATGTTGGCGAATAGTATATGACCAAATGTTAGCATGTCAATAACAAAATGACTACAAAATAATTCTTAAGTGACTTGCTATGGCCACTAATGACCTACTCTTCAATAAGTCATGCAATGAACGGATAGTTTTTCTAAAGGTAAGCCACTATTGAGCCTAATAACTTGTCTCTTGAAGAAGTCATTTAGAGAGACAGAGTGCCAGACGGTTTTTCTATTTATAAGTCGTTATTGGGTTTGATGACTTGCCCCAAAACTAAGCAAATCTAGAGTATGGACTTGACCTGCAATACTAATTTACATTGCAACTGAAGTAGTAGTCGCACTGACCATAGTGCTTAATAATAACCAATTGAACACTTTCACCGATCAATGGCCTTCACGGCATATATTATGAAATAGCATTTTTGCAATAATAGACCACAGTTCACCAAGATATTTTTGAAACTAATACATTTTTTATTACCATCTCTTGAAACAAAACTATCAATTTGGTTGGGTAGACAATGGAAAATCAAACAAAAAAGGCATCAACATTCAACTAAATCAAATCGTGACGAATACGCAAACACAAGCAAAACATTTCTGGATCAAGTATTAGGCTTTTAAGTAGTAAACAAAGAGTCAAAAAAATATGAGAGTGCCACATTTGAAAAGTCAGCTTTCCCATGCATACCATAAGGGTAAATCCAGAAATCAAAATAGCATGCTATACTATCCTGTCATTTTTTAATTTTAAATACCTTCCCCAAAATAGATATCTGTAGCAGGAACTCCAGCGTGATGCAAAAATGCAGTGAAATCTGAATCGGCTCTAGAGAGCCTCTCAATCTGAAGCAGAAGACAAAGAGTCAAAGATTAAATAAGCAGTGATAACAATTCTCGAGATTGATGGCATGTATCAATAAGATATAATGATCTGATAATGGCCTACACATCAAAATATTAAAGTGACTCGAACATATAAATGCTTCCCTCAAAATCCACAGTTTTAAAGTGCTATTATGTTATCAGGTTAATGAGCTAGTTTTTTAAGTGCATAAACAGATTTATTAATCCACCCGGGCACAAAGGCAGAAGTCAACAACAACAACAACAACAACCAAGCCTTAACCCCACTAGGTGGGGTCGGCTACATGAATCATTTGTTTCCATTGCGCTCTATCAATTACCAAATTCTTATCTAAGTCTAACTAAGATCCCTCCTTATAGTTTCTTGTCATATCTTCTTTGATCTCCCCCTTCCTCTTTGTACATGGGCAAGATCGAATAACTCAATTTTTCTGATTGGAGCTTCAATCAGCCTACGATTTATATGTGCAAACCATCTAAGACGACTTTCTCTAAGTTTATCCTCAATTGGTGCAGCACCAACTTTCTTTCGTATATACTCATTTCTCATTCTATCCTTTCGTGTATATCCACACATCCACCTTAGCATCCTCATTTCTGCAATAATTATTTTATTTGTATGTTTCCTCATTGTAGGCCAGCATTCAGCACCATATATCATCGCTGATCTTACTATAGTTTTATAAAATTTACCATTGATTCTGTATGAGATTTTTCTATCGCACAACACACCAGAAGTATTTCTCCATTTTACTCATTCTGCTTAAATCCTGCTAATGTCATTATCTATTTCACCATTATTTTGTATGATTGATTCAAGGTATCTAAAATGCTCATTCTTCTTGACAATTTGATCACCAATTGTCACATCTCCAATATAAGTATTTCTTGACTAAATGTGTACTCCATATATTCAGTTTTTGATCTACTGAGATAAAAATCTTTAGATTCTAGAACATTCCTCCAAAGCTCGAATTTCGCTTTAGCTCCCTCTTTAGTTTTCTCAACAAGAACAATATCATCTGCGAAGAGCATACACCAAGGAACCTCATCTTGAATATGTCCAGTCATGACTTCCATAATCAAAATAAAAAGATACAGACTTAAAGCCGAGCCTTACTGTAATCCAACTATAATAGAAAAATCCTTAGTCAAACCTCCTTGTGTCCGAACACAGGTAACAACTCTTTTATACATGTCTTTAATAACATGAATATAAGTAGTACAAATCTTTTTCTTTTCTAAAAATCTCCAAAGTACTTCTCTTAAGACTTTATCATAAGCTTTTTCAAATAAATAAAAATCAAATGTAGGTTTTTCTTTCTCTCCTTAAACTTCTCCATTAAACTTTTTAATAAATGAATGACATCTATAATAGATCTACCTGGCATAAAACCAAATTGATTCTCTGTTACCTTAGTATTATGGCATAACCTATGTTCGATCACCCTCTCCCAAAATTTTAAAGTATGACTCATTAATTTAATTCCTCTATAATTAGCACAATTCTGTACATCGTCTTTATTCTTATAAATAGGTACCAATATACTCTTTCTTCATTCATTTGGTATCCTTTTAATCTTCAAAATCATATTAAATAATCAAGTGAGACAAGAAGTTCCTTCATCTCCTAAGCACTTCTAAACATCTATTGAGATGTTATCTGGTCCTACTGCTTTTTTATGTTTCATTTTCTTTAAAGCTTTTCAGATTTCAGTTTTACTAATACGTCAGATGTAAGAGTAATTTTTACTTTCTTTTGAAGTGTTGAGTTTCGTAAGATCAATTGAATTTTCACAACTTTTATTGAAAAACTGTTGAAAATAACTCATCCATCTATCTTTGATATCTTCTTCCATGAAAAGTACTTTTTGATCTTCATCCTTAATATATTTTACTTGAGTTAAGTTTTTAATTTTTTTTATTTCTTGTCTTAGTCATCCTATATAATTGTCTTTTTCCTTCTTTAGTGTCTAGTTTCTTATATAAATCCTCAAAAGTCATCTTCTTTACATTGCTGAATGCTTTTTTAGATTATCGGCGAGCCACTTTATATTTCTCTCACTTATCTTTATTTTTGTTTTTAAACTAATCTCTATAACAAATCTTCTTCTCCTTAATTTTTTTTTATATATCTTTCCACCACCAAACATCTTTATTATTTGGAATCATTTCTTTTGGATTCTCCCAGCACATCTTTCGCCACCTTACGGATACAATTAGCAACTGTCAGCCATATAAGATCAGTTTCCCCGTTAGTATTTCATTGCGCAAGTTCTAGAACCTTCTTCTTAAATATACACTTGTTCTCATTCTTTAGATTCCACCATCGAGTCAGAGAATAGGATTTTGACTTATTATTTCTTCTCAAATACTTTATCTCAGAATCTAAAATCATTAATCGATGTTGGGTAGTCAAACATTCACTTGAAATGACTTTATAATCTTTACAATACAAGCGATCTTGTTTTCTTATAAAAAAATAATCAATTTAAGTTCTTGAAGTTTCATTCTTGTAAGTGATAACATGCTCTTCTCTCTTCTTGAATAAAGTATTAGTTCTAAAATAATTTTACCCTCCTCATTTATCTCTCTAAAATTATATCCACCATGGATGCTATTGAATTCCTCAGCAACACCTTCAATATGTTCATTTAAATCTCCTTCAATAAATAATCTTTCCTCCTGAGGTATCTCTTGTATTAACTCTTCCAAATCATTCCAAAATTTTTTCTTTATACTCGCATCTAAACTTACTTGGGGAGCATACACACTTACAATGTTAATAACCATTCCATTGATTATAATTTTTAAAGTCATAATTCTATCACAATTTCTTTCAACTTCCACAACATGAAGCTATTATTGACAAATATTTACAAAGAGCTCTGACCCTATTTGAGTGATTCTAAAAGTTTTTGAAAAAAGGATTTCTTTGAAATTTTCTTGAATAATTTTTAAACAATAACTTGTACTTTTCACGACGTTAATAGGTTGTTTCTTCTTCAAAGCTTTACTTCTAAACTCCATCTTGATCCCTATATCTTCCTCTATATAAGTTTTTGAAAAAAGGATTTTTTTAAAAGATATCATGAGTTCATATTTCTTTTAGCGTATTTAGAACAGTCTAGAGCTCTTCTTTCATTTTCACTTCTAAAAGAAGAAAACTAGCCATTGTTCCTTCATGGAGGTCCATTGTTTCTCGGTAAAAGAAAACTGAAGGTTTCAATCTTGAGCATATTGAAAAAGATTGATGTTGGTTTGATCCTTGAGCCCAAAAGAAGGTTACTCCCCAATGAAAGGAGTAGTAGCAGGTTAGACTTGAGCCCAAGAAAATGTTGGGTTAGACACAAACTTATAAAAAGTTGCGTTAGTCCTGAGTATGTAAAAAGACCGAGGGTCTATATGGCTCTGGAAAAAAAGCACCTTGATTAACTTCATAAGACATTAAGAATATTTCGTTCTTGGCTTAATTTTTCTGTTAGATATAGTTGATTCTTGGTTGTTTTTCATGTTAATGTATCCACAGCAATTGTCAACTAACAACGTGTACATAATATTCGACAATTAACATGATAAACACACAGCAGAACATTCTTAGCATCTTGCTAGAAGTTAACAAAACTATTATTTTTATGTACTTAAATTTTTTGGGGATATGTATGACAATATCAAGGTTTAAGTTTGTAATATGTAACATGTTATTTTTGTATATAGTTGGTACTATTACCATCAAGATGCCATTTGCAATCAATATTTCACACAGGATAGTCCCTAAATGCAAAAGCCCCTTACACTGATACCGCCATTTTTTGCTACCCATGTCTGATAAACAGTCATACCTTCTGAATCAGGGTCTTTCACCTGAAAATATAAAACTTCATTAAAATGTAGTAATGTAAGACAAAAATGAGAACTACCCAGTTCAAGGTTGTGTGGCATATCTTTATGATATAGGAAAAAAATTGGCTGACTTATTCCATACCTGTTTCATGATTTCAATCAAAAGCTTGTCCAACTGGGGACTTGCACTAGCAAAGAAACCAGGACCTTGAACTGCAGAATCCACATTTAGATAAGCTACAGCCTTTGGACTGAGATTTCCTAGGTTCTGCTCAACCCACTCAGTAGATCCAATCTGAACCAAAAAAAAAAAAATCGATTTCCTAGGTTCTGCTCAACCCACTCAGTAGATCTGAACCAAAAAAATAATAATAATCATCTATATCATTTATGTAAACTTGAAACTTGAAAGAGAGGAAAGGAAATGAAAACATAATATTAAAGTTATGAGTTAACCACTTAACCTTTGACAATTCTTTCTATTGGCTAGAAGACCATATTACATGAAGTAAAATTAGTACGGGCACATACAAATTTGTGTACACAGTAGCATCAGAGAATTTATAATCAGACATCGACAATAGAATGCAACTCCAAATGAACCATGCATTTGTTTTTAGAATTCATATTTAAATAATCACGGGAAGAGAATAGTAAAAACTTCATTGGCATGATTTGGGTATGCAAAAGAGTGCTGAAAATAATTTTCTCCATATACAATAACCTAAAGTAGATCTCCTATTATGACTGATTCGGAATAATTAGTATCTACATAAATTTCTACTTGAACATGATTAGATTCAGTACATAAAAGTCCTAGTGGGGACAAGGATCAACATAATCAAACTGCCACGATGATATTAAAATTTAAATTCAAATTGATTAGAATTAATTGGAGATTTACATATTAGTTATATTCAAATTTGATTGATTTGATTTGGTGAAAATGTAGGGCTGATTTGGGAGATTTGAAGATACGTCATATTTAAAATTAATTTTATTTTATTGTAATAAAATTAATTTCATATTTATTTTAGATTTATTTTGTGTTTTATTTTTAGCATTATGCATTATATTTTAAATTTTTTCGTGAGATCTCTCTGCATAGAGTGGTCCCCTAATATTGTATTAGTTGGTTGTTATTGATTAATGAAATAAGCTTAGAGTTTTTAGTGTCTAGATCTAAGTTAAGTGGACGATATTCCGTTGAAGCTAAAAGTAGAGCTAGCCTTTGGTGAGAATACTCACATAACCTAATTATCTTCAATTTTTTAAGTAAAAATTCTTATTTATTTAAAAAAAATCTTTAACCTCTGCACATCTCCCTCTTTTTCCTCTTCTCTGTGAATTCAACCACGTTGTTGTTCCACTTCCCTACGGTTGAGCCTTCAACTCGCGTCACTCTGGCCGATCTCTCGACTGCCATCATCCGCGTGAACGTCACTCCACCCGAGCTCCTGATTGCTATCATCTATGCGGGTAGCCTCCTTTTGTGGCCACCTGAGCTCCTGACCCTATAGATGGGTTAGGATTCAAGGCATCTCAACAAGAACCATATCCCATTTTAATTGACTAAAAATCCAGATCCAATACATTACCACACTTTATTCCTGCTAAACCTTTTGCTAATGCAGGAATTCATGCAACAAACTTGAGCAACATGGAAGCATAACAAACACTAATGTAGAAATGCAAATGGTGCTAAACTCATCATGATTGCTCATTTATGAAAACCTTGCAAAACAATTGGAAAAATTATGTCAAAATGACAAATTTAACCAAAAAAAGGAACTATAATTGACTGGTGTACTCACCATTCCGAACTCTTCGGCATCCCAACTACAAATGATGATGGTCCTCCTAGGTCTCCATCCAGAACGCAGCAGGGTCCCATAACGACTAGCAATGTCGAGCAGAACAGCAGTTCCACTGTTGGGGTCCACAGCACCATATGTCCAAGCATCTCGGTGGTTGCCGAGAATAACATAGCGGTCAGGCTCCTCAGACCCCTCAATAATGCTAATGATGTTATGTATGGCTGCCAACTTTCCATCTTCCTTGAGAAAGAAGAATGATAAATAGAAGTCCCATTCAAACACAATGATCTCATAAAGTTATTAGGCATTTCATGAAGCATATTTTAGGTAACTAGTGTCACATTAATCATTTTTCAGCCATCTTTATAACTTCTTTACACATAAAATGCAATGAAAAAAACAAAGCAAATATCAGCCTGACTATTGAAAAATAGGATATTGAATCAGCCGAAAAGATAAAATTGATTATCTGCAATGTTTGTTTCTTGATGCATCTTAGGAAAATAAACGGCAAATCCATAATTGAATGGAAATTGCTAAAAGCATGTATTTCATGACATTTAAGAAAACCAGATCATTCTGACTGTTTCTGAAGAACAGATACAAAGTCAGAACAAACTAAAAGCTATCCAAATTGCAGACCCAATTTCATAGAACCACACCCAGTTTAAATTACTGGCATTTAAATCAAGATAGCAGACATAGTGAGCAAATTGATAGCGCATTAATGATGATCTAATTGGATATAATAACCTCACATTTCAACAAGTTTGTAAATCAACTTTAGATGTAAAATTCACAACAGAAAGATGATAGCAAATGGCTTAACCATCATGCCAAGCATGTTCACCTCCCACTAACAACAGGATCAACACCAGCTTAAAAGTTTCGACTAATCCTTCCTGAGAATCATCACTGAATAGGGAAAGTTCCAAACCAAGAACTTTGGAAGTACAGAACATTGAATTAGTAAAGTAAAACCTGACCAAACTTTGGCAACCAGAGAAATGGAATCTGAAATTGTAAGGCCCTAAGGAAAGGAGAAAATCCATCCTTATCCAAAATCTCATGTCAGGCAAGCAAAGCCAGATTTAAAAATATAAAATTACTCTTGAATCACAGCCTACAAGATTGAGATTTTCAGTTCAGTCAGTTAACCAGAGATTTAACAAGATAACAAAATCCTGGATCTCAAGTTCAAGTGAACCCACCAATTATTCCTACATATGGTTGAAAAAAAAGGAACTACATTGAGTTGAATCCATGGATATAAAGTTATTCGTGGATCATAACCTACAAGATCAAGCTTTTAGGATGATTAGTAATTAGAGATTTAACATAGATGAAGCTCGCAGCAACAATTCATTGAAAAGTGAAAAGTGAAGCCCAGCAACACGGCTCAGTCATTATCAAAACCCTCAACGATTCTATTCAAGAAAGCAACCTAGGAAATTTCCACCCAAAATGGACGGCCAAGATCGTACTTTGAAGCAGAGGAATACGATCGCAGCCATTATGCTTACCATATAAGTAAAGTTCAGGAGCGTCAGGCCCCCGCCGACCCCAACCAACGCCGGCGACTCGGCCTTCCACTCCGGCGGGGCCGGGAGACCGCCGAGGGAAACAAGGATCTCGCCCGCGGTTGCTGCAGACACTGGCATGGACGGAATCCTCGGGAACCTCCTCGTAACTTCGCCGTCCTCCACCCGGAACCTCTCTCCGCCGGCGATCGCTGCCCAGCCAGGGGTGAGGGGGTCGCCGGGGCCGCCGAGCAGCACTGTTCCCCTTTCCACCCCTCCACCGGTAGTTTTCCCATACATGAGCACGGCCTTGGCCCCCCTCGCTGCCGCCGTCTCCACGACCGCCCCCCTCGGCCCGCCGCCCCTCCGCACCACCGCCACGCAGCCACGGACATCGACGCCAAGCCGGTGGAGCGTGAGGTAGTCCTCGTCGCGACCGAGGTTGACGTAGACCGCAGGCCCGACGGTGGCGCCGGAAGCGGAGTATGCGTGGTAGGGTGGGACAACGCGCACAGCGGGGTCGGCGGGCTCTGCCAGGGATAGAGGCTTGATCAGGGCCCCGTCGGATCGGAGGAGGGAAAGAGAGGCGGCGGCAGGGTAGGAGAGGAAGGGGGAATATTCGCGAGTCAGGGTTTCGAGGCCCGCGCGCTCGAGCTGGGAGCGGACGTAGGCGGCGGCAGTGGCTGCAGAGGGCGTGCCGGCAAGGTGGGTATTGAGGGTGATGGCGCGGAGGTGGGATGAGATGGAGGAGTTGGCTGATTTGGAGAGGGAGAGGAAGAAGAAGCCAGCATCGGCGGCGACGCCAACGGAGGGGGTGGAATTGGAGGAAATAGGGATGGATTCAGGGGAACGGAGTAGGGAGAGGAGGAGGAGGATGAGGAGGAGGAGGAGGAGCGGGAAGAGGAGGAGGAGGCGGCGGCGACGGGAGGAGCGAGAGAAGTTTGGGGAGGCGGAGGAGGGCATCATGGGAAGAAAATGGGAGGAAGTGGGGAAGAGGAGGAATTTAGGAAGGAAGCCGACTTTATTTCGGCGGGAATGACGAAAAAGACCTTGTTTTTTACCTTATTGCAGGTGAGTCCATTTGAAGTTGAGTTTATTTAATAATATTTTTTATTAAAAATATTAAATTCTAAATTAATTTTTGAATTTAAATTAAGGCTACTTATAATAGATTTTTTTAATAAAAATATCTATTATTTATAAATAAAATAAAATATAATAAAATAAACTTATTTTTTTATTTTTATGTGTATATTTTTTATCATGACTCTTACATATAGAAATTTTTTAATTATATTTTACAAAATTTAAATTTGCAAATTTTTCACAGTATCCCAACGGTCAGGCTGGCAGCCTTGCAGCAGAAATGGGAAAAGTTTGCAATATTTAATTTTAGATGTTGTAAAACGTAATTAGTTCGAAATTAGTATACAACATTTTTAGGGGTAATTACATATTGCTAAACATTTTTTAAAAAAATTTAAAAACTATCACACTAAGATCTAATTTTTTCATAGATTTAATATCTAAATTATTAATATTATTTATTTATCATAAAAATTATATAAAAATTATAATTCATATATAACTTATGCTACAAAATTATTATAAAAAATATTATAATTTTTATATAACTTTTTAGCTAATATATAACATTAAAATTTTAAGTATTAAATATATAAAATAATTAGATTTTAATGATATATTAGTATGTATGTAATTACTCCCACTATATTATACTCTAATTTTAATGTCTATAATTTTTTAGTTCAAATTTTATAAAAAAAAATAGTATATATATATAATATATAATATTTTATATGTTGCGTAATAATTTCTTAATATCGATAGCACCAAGCGACTTATACAATAATGCGAGCTTGTGATTTACAGGTACAAAAATATTATTTTTTAGTCATATTCTTGAAAATGTGATGACTTTGATTCTGAAATAGTAAAAATATTCTGGTTCCTTTTTTAAAAATTTATTTTTTTATTAATTTTTTTAATAAAAAATATAAAAAAAAATTTTTTTATTAATTTAAACCATTTAAATAGTTTAAAGGGTTATTATACTTCTTTTTTCTCATTTTTCTTTAAATTTTAACAAAAATTAAAAATTTAATTTATTTCATCTTTTTCTTTCTCTATTCTAAAAATTTTAAATTAAAAAATATATATTAATATTTTAAATTTATATTTTAAAAATTAAAAATTAAGAATAATTTTATAATATAATAGTAAAAAAATTAACAATTATGTATTAATTGAAATAAAAAAAATATTATTTTTATAACATCAAGAATTTAAATTAAAATTTTTTAATTTGTAATGTAATTCCAATCTTATATGCAATTTTACTTTAATTATAAATAAGTTTATAATATAAAAATCACATGCTCATAGCATCAAACTTTGGATTTTGTAATCTTATATTCGTTGATGCATTTTTTTTATTCATTTAATTTTGTTCTACTAACATCTATTTTGCTTAAAGTGATCGATCACAATGCATTATTCTAACGAAAAAATTATTTTTTCCTATAAAAAAAAGAAAAAAAAATTGAGACTGAAGTTTAAATGAACAGATGAAAGTCCACCTCATGCATCAATTCACGATCCGATGAATTCTTAGATGCGTATAAGGCATCGCACCATTCGTGCGATTAGGCCTGTTAACGGGTTGGATCGTGACCCGATCAAATCCAATTATCCTATTAAATGGAATAATTTTTTAACCCAAAGTATTAATCCGAAATTCAATCTGGTCCGTTTATATATTGAGTGGGTCAGATCCAAGTTGACACTGATCCGTTCTAGTAAAAATTCGATCTGAATTTTTTTAAATAATATTCCTTTTTTTTAATTATTGTAATAATAAAAAAATAAAATATAAATTTAAGATTAATTTAATCTAAATTTAAAGATAAAATTTTATTAGATGACTATATATTATTAATTTATGTTATATTTAAATTAATTTTGACTGATTTTATAAATTTTTATTTATAATATTATTTTAAAAATTAATTATTTTATTTTTTTAAAAATATTTTTACATATATTATTACTTTTATTTTAGATATATATAATTTTTGTGATAATTTAAAATAATATATAAATATTTTAAATTAGTTTTCTTAATAGAAATAAATGAAGTGAAATCTATATTATTTAGTTATTTTAATTTTCATATTTTTAATTTATATTTAAGGTTAATTATTTGATAGATTAATTAATATTATTATTACTATATATAAAATTCAAAACAAATAAATAGTTCTCAGATTTTTTAAGAAAATTAATGACTTAAATAAGTAAATTATAATTAGTATAAATTTCGGGTTGAGCTAAAATTTGATTCGAAAATCCGATCCATCACGGGTCATGGATCGAATCTAGATCGACGCAGATCCAATCCGAATCTAACTTGTTTACAGGCCTAGGTGCGATGAGCACCACATGAAAAGGCGATCGAGTGCCACATTAGGCACAATTTTGTACAATAACTTGAAATAGTGAGGAAATATAGAACTCTAGTGTCTGTTTGTTTGTAAGGTTAAATTTAATAATATTAAAATTAAATTTAGATAGAGATATTTTTTATTAAAAATTATGAATAATATAAAATAAAGTTAGTTATTATTTTAGTAATGTGTGTAGGATGTGAAATAAAGTTAATTTTTAATATTAAATTTTATGTGTGATGTGATATGCCGAACTAAAATTAAATCAAGTTAATTTTCAACGGTCAAACAAACGAGTCTAAGCTGTATTATGCAGTTTTGGGTAATAGCATGATGTAATAAGAAAATGTTACATTTGTATTTTCTTTTGTGTAATTATTTAAATATTATAATATGCACATCATAATTTTTTAAATATTATATTTAAAAATTAAAAAAATATGTAAAATATAATATTTTATGTTAATAATATAATATTTAAAAAGAAGTGTGTAATATATAAATACGATAATATGATTTATTATATAAATAAATATTATTATAATAAATTATATTTTTAATTTATATCAATATAATTAGTTATAATTTAAAATTTGATAATTTATAGCAAATGAGGTGCCGCGGCTTATAATAACTTATTATGCTTTTTAAACTATATTTTAAAATTTAATATAATGTATAAATTATATATTTTTGGGCAAATTTCACTTAGGTCTCTGAGTTTAAGGGTTATTATCACACAGGTCCACGTTTTTAAAATCCTATCATCTGGGTCCCTAAGTTTTCAAAAATTATCATCTGGGTCCCTATTTTAGTTTTTTATTATTAAAAAATATAAAAATACCATTATACCCTTACCCTCCCTCTCTCCTCCAGATCCGGCCGTCGCGCAGCCCGCGCTGCCGCCCTGCCGCCGCGCGCCCCCCGCGCTGCTCCCCGCCGCCGCGAGCCCCCCGCGCCGCCGTGCGCCCCGCGCCACCCCCCCGCGCCGCCACCTCCAGATCTGGCGGAGGCAGCCGCGTCGATGGCGGCTGCTTGCACGCGGCGCCCGCCAGGGCTCGCTGCCGGCCGGCGAGGCAGCCGGGCCGCTGGCGGCTGCGCGCGGCGCGGCCCCCCGGCACGCAGCGGCCGCTGCGCACCGGCGGGGCCTCGCGGCGGGCTGCAGCGGCTAGCGGCCCGGCTGCCTCGCCTTCCGCGCGGACCCAGCTGCCTTGCCGGCCGCCGGCCGCCAGCGGCGCGGCGGCCTCGCCAGGCGGGGTGCGGCGCGGGGGTCGCGCCGGCGGGGGGCGCGGCGCGGGGGGGGTCGCGCGGCGGGGGATGGCGGCGGCGCGGGGTCGCGCGGCGGTGGGGCGGCGGCGCGGGGGTCGCGCGCGCGGGGCGCGGCCGCGGGGGTCGCGCGGCGGCGGGGCGGCGGCCGGGGGGTCGCGCGGCGGCCGGATCTGGAGGAGAGAGGGGAGAGTAAGGGTAAATGGTAATTTTATATTTTTTAATAATAAAAAACTAAAATAGGGACCCAGATGATATTTTTTGAAAACTTAGGGACCCAGATGATAATTTTAAAAACGTGGACCTGTGTGATAATAACCCTTAAACTCAGGGACCTGGGTGAAATTTGCCCTTTACTTATTTAAGCTATTAATTTTCTTTAAAAATCTGAGAACTGTTTGTTCGTTTTGAATTTATATATATAGTAATAATAATATTAATTAATCTATCAAATAATTAACCTTAAATATAAATTTAAAATATGAATAATATTATTTTTACATAAATTTTAATATAAATAATATTATTTTATTTTATATACTTAATAATATTATTTTAATCTACAATGTGAAATAAAAGTACTATTTTTATTAAAAATTATTAAGTATATAAAATAAAATAATATTATTTATATTAAAATTTATGTAAAAATTTTATTATTATTATTATTATTATTATTTTTAAGTTAGTACTATCTTGGTCCTGATTCTAATTTTCGCGCCAAACAGGGTCTTAGAATTTTTTTAAATCCCCTATTGTTTGAAGTTTCCATCAAATTGATTTGTATTTTTTAAATTCTTTGAGTTAATATCAATTAGTTCTTTCTAGTAATTTTTTAAAAAATTACATGTAAATAAATCATTTCATATTAATAAAATAACATAATAAAAAATATTTTTTTTATTATCAGATTAAATTAGACATTATGTTTACCTTAAGTATTGATATAAATTTATAATTAATCTACTAATTAGAAATAATGATATTTATTAAGTTTTTTATTCATAATAATGGATCTATTTATATGTTATCTTAAACTAAAGAAGTAATTTTAAAAATTAAAGAGACTTAATTGCACATAAATTCAAATCAGAGAAGTATAATTGCTATTTGCCCAAATTCTTTGAATTAGGTCTATAATTTATAAAATCATTCACAAGTTTAAATAATCTATTAACTTAATTCAAAATAAATACTATGCCCTCGTGATCATATATAGCATGTGAGTAGATCTGGCCAATGGATGGGTCAGATTTTGCATGATTTGACTAAGTCAAAGCAGGCTTGAGCCAAGCTTAGCCTGATTTACGGGTCTACTTTTATGATCAAATCCGCCCAATATGCGGGACAGGCTACCTACAGGCCCAAAAGGTCCGAAATTTATATTCAAACATAAATTTAAGTTCTTGACGTTTTGGCATGCTATATTACTATCTGTGCATTTCATAATTATATATTAGTATAATTTTATTTAAGTTGATTATTACTAAAATTCTATTATATCTTACTTAGGACATGAATTTAAAATAATTAAATAAATTAGTGAATAATGATGTCTAAAGAATGTTAAATTAATATATTAAAATATTTAATGGTAAAAATTTAAACTATTATTTTTAATTTTACAAAGTAACACAAATTATTAAATAAATTACATAAGACTAATCTAATAATAATAATAATAAATTAATATATCTTAAAATTATAAATCATAGCGTAAATTTATCATTAATTACATCTCAGACAGATAAATAAATTTTAAAAAAATTAATATTATCACAAAAATAACATCAATAAAGATAATTAATTAGAAGTCTGGGATATAAGAAGTAGACGTGGGCAATGGGAGAGCCGAGTTTGGCATGGATCGAGCTTAACTAGTGTAATATCTAGATTTATTTTAATTTCATGTTTTAGTTAAATATTATGTTAAATATATTAAAATAGTAATAATAATAATAATAATAATTTTGGACTTATTTATAAGAATTAGATCTAAAAATAATAATTATGGATCTATTTATAAGAAGGTAAAATTATGGAGATCAAAATGCAATTGTTCCCACTTTGGATAAGCGTAGAGCATTTATTTTTGTTTCTTTGCTGGGCTTCTGGATTCCTCTGCCGTGCTCTCTGCCGTGGCTGGTGAGGAGGAGAAGGAAGAAGGAGAAGAAGAAAGGAAAGAAGAAGAGGAAGACGACGGAGTTGATTAATAAATTTGATTTATGTATAATAATAATTAATTTGTTAGGTATAAAATATAATTTCGGTAAGTAGATATAAATGAAATTATAACAAAACTCGTAATATGAATTCAGTTAAAATTATATTTATTTTAAGAGAATTATGAGGATATGAAATATATATATGAGTTAAAATTAATTTTCTATTTTTCAGAGTAAACGTGTGAAAATAGATTATCAAACAACTAAGAGGTAGGGGAACCAACTCGTGATAATCTAATTGCTGTTTGTTTAAATTTAATTTTTTAATTATTATTTGGTGAAAATATTTATATATGTTGGGTTCGATATTTCTAAAGCACGTTAAATTACTGTTATCTTGTGATAAATTGCACATCACCGATGAATTACTATTATTGATGCTATTGGTGTATATTAAATTAGGGATAAGTTACTTGTTATTAATGTTTATTAAATAATCATGAATGTTTGTGTGCAAAAATTTAATACAGTCATATATTATTTGACTGCAGTAATACCTTGTAATATAATTTAATGTGATTATAGAATATTAGTATTAAAACTGAATTAGTAAAATTTGGAAAGAGAATATTGTAATTGTAGTGTACTTTATGATGTTGTCTATCCTAGCTTGAGCTTACTAATATTGTTATTGTTACTGTTACTGTTTTAAGGCCTCCTCATTGTACCTACTGAGTAGGAGTAAGTCCTCGTGTAGTCACAAAATACTGTTTAGAGGTCTCCCCATTGCACCTACAGAGTGAGAATAAGTCCTCCATTGTTATTATTATTAGAGGGTATGACAACAGTCTATAAAGTAGCTCCAGGGCCCTAAAGTAAATGAAAAAAATATAATTAACTGAATAATAAATGCGAGATTTGAAATGTACAACATGAAACTATTTTATTTATTGTTACCGATTGCATATTGTAATATTGGTTGTTATTTATGATGTGTTGGTTAAAATTCTGAGTTCCAGAGAACTCATCCCCTATTATTTTTTTCAAGTACAACTCATACATCACAAGGAGGTGTGTAAGAGATCACCAAGTTATCGTTAGTTTTAAATATTTTGAGATTGTAATTAACTTAGAAAAACTTTTGTAGTACTGTATTTAATATTTTAGATATTATCTCTATATTGTGGATTTGACCTTGTTATTATTTTTATTTAATTAGATATGCTTCTTAGTTTGTTTTAGTTTAAGCATAATTTCATAAATGAATTTTGAATAATGATAAGTGTAAAATTTTTAAAAATAAAAATAAAAACTGTTGTATCACATCCGACTCAGCTAGTGTTACGCTGCATTATTATTTTAGCAAATCGAAGTGTGACAATCGGGCTTTGACTAAATCAAATAGGACACGAACCAGGCTTAGCACGGATCTAACATTATGTTTATTTTAATAGAATAAAATAAGTTCATAATGAAATTATTATTTTAGAAAAAGTAAAATTATTATTTTATTTAAAATAATAATTTCTTCGTTTACTTGCAAATATATTATAGAATAAACAGTAAATAAAAAATATATATACTAAAATATTAATAAATATAATTCAATAAAATTTTATATTATTTATTATTATTAAATTTAATTTATGCAAATAATTAAATAAATATAATATATATATATATATATGAATGTATAATTTACATATAATAATAACTATATTAAAGTAAATATATGAATAATTATTTCATAAAAATAAAAGAGAAATGAAATAATTATTTCTTTCAAATAAAGCACCCCTTAAGTGATGACTAGTGGACATAGGTCCATGTTGACCTTATTGAAAGAATTTTTATCTTATTTCTTTATGTCAACAATAGATATTTTCATCATAAGCATAAGTGTAATTAGAAATAAAACTTCTGAATATCTTATAGAAACATATTATGAAAAAATAGGGTGTACAAATAATAATTTAAATCAAAAAATTTAAACTGAACGGTTTAAATTTGATGGTTTTATTTGATTTAGAATTTAATAATTTAGTGGTGATTTGATATTCTGACGGTTAGTCGGTTTGAGTACGATTTCACATGTTTGAAAATCAAAACAATCGAATTAATTGATAATTAAATAACCTTATATATAAATATAATTTTATTATGTTGTAAAGATTATACAATTATACTCTTGAACACTTACTGTTTTTTTATTAAATTTATTATGTTGATGCGATTGAATTATTTTATATGTTTAAATAATTTTGTAAAATGTTATTGAGAGTAAATGTGAACTTTTTTATTTAATTAAATTATTCTTATGCTAAATTGCTTTTATATTAAAATTATTTTTAAATATTTGTATAGTAATATTTAATATTATTATGAGATGATTTAGAATAAAAAAATAGTTTTCACCAAACAAAACTGAACCAAACTGATAATCATTTGGTTGATTGGGTTGGTTTTTTTAAATTTAAAATCAACCTAAATTTTGTTTTCGTTTGAGCACCAAATATTTAATTTTTTACCTACATCGAGCTGGATTGTGCAACAATATCATTAGATTGTTCGAAAAATCCGAGAATGTGTTCCTATATGAATCCCTATACGACATTATCGCACCAACGTATTACTATAGGGAACATCTTGCTGGCATTTTGTGGGATCACATAGTAGCATAAAACTATAATATTACACGAAACATATATGCATAGCCTAACTCAATATTGGGTCTGTTTGTTTGAAAGGTTACATTTAACGAAATTAAAATTAAACTTGAATAGAAATTTTTTTTATTGAAAATTGTGAATGATGTGAAATAAAATTAGTTATGATGTTGGGATATGCAAGGAATGTAATAAAGTTAGTTATTATGTTGGAATATGTGAGGGATGTGATATAAGTTAGTTATTATTTTAGTAATATGTATAAGATGTGAAATAAAATTAATTTTTATATTAAATTTTATGTGTGATGTGATTTGCCTGGTTAAAATTAAACTAAGTTAATTTTCAACAGCCAAAACAAACGAGGCCAATATGTTAAACTAGCCATGTTCTCCCAAGTGTCCAATTATGTTAAATTTTAGTGTTAAGGAAGGGTTCTCCTCTAAAGTGTAAGATATCATATCTCGGTACTTTCTATTTGGACAATTCTGATCTTGGATCATTTATAGGTCTCGGTGCAATAGCCTAACCCAATATAGATATCATGTAGCTTAAAGCTTGTTAAAATTATGTTACGTATCATCTTTCTTATGCTTTATAGACGTGAGAATTACCTGACAATATCATATGGACACTCTCTTTTTGGACTTAACATGCTTACTAAGATTTGCCTCGCTATTATCTAAGAGGTCAAGCATGGCTCGAATATCATACGTACCAACTTAGCCTACTAGTGATATTTCTACTTTGGCCCACATGATCTAGCAACTTTAAATCGCTCCAATTGTCCCCTTTAGTCCAATGAGCCTCACAGTTTTTAAAACATGTTTACATTAATTTAGGAATATTAACATATATACTTAATATTTCTCTCGAGCTTTGCCGCTTTGGGATTTGTACAAGGTGTCACATATGCCTTCCTTTTAGAACTCAACATCCCCATTAAATTTCACACCCCAATCGTCAAGGAATTTCGTTCAGAGCTCAAGTGCGTTAGGACAAATATCATAAAAGACTGCTACATATAAATGGATTGCCGATAAGTTTGGAGATGAACTATGTAAGCCTGTCAACGAGTCGAATCATGATTTAACCCGATTCAAGTTACAATCTGATTATTCAATTAAACTGAAAAAAAAATGGGGAATTTACATACAAAACACTGAAGTCATCACAAATTATGTATTTTACCATCTTTTAGTAAATATTACACATATCACACTCTGCTTATGAATTTTACATTTCTATTGTTACAATAGAAATGTAAAAAGAATATGATATATGTAATATTTACTAAAAGATGATAAAATACGTAATTTGTGATGAATTCAATGTTTTGTATATAAATTCTCCAAAAAAATTTACCCGAAGTGTTAATCTGCGTCCCTGTCCATGAGCTCCTCCCGAGTTCTTTGCTGCCTTCCGCGTCTTCCTCGCTCCCACCCAGAGAAACAGACGAACGTGGATGAATCCAGAATATGCCATCAAAACTTTGTGCCATGGCGAGCAAGAGAGAGAATAAATTGAATACCTTCCATTTCTGCTTCCGCTTCGTCTTCATCTCTACTTCCTCTTTGTATCTCGGTTTCGTCGCGACTCTCAATTTTTCCCCAACTTGCTTGCCGGATTACTCGATCTACTTCTTTGGCGAGAACGATCCGGACTCCCGCCTTGATGATCGCGAAGAGTTTGTGATGGATCCGGGGACGCCTAAATCTCCAGCCGGCATCGGCCGGTGCTCCTGCGGTTGCGCGTGCTGCGGCCCGTCGACGGAGACGATGGAGGAATCAGGAAGCGCGCGGAGAGATCCGCCAGCGCAGACGACCGAGGATGAGGTGGAAATGGTGCGATCGGATTGGGGCGGCGACGTGGCGGCGCTGCGGGAGAAGATCCACTACCTGTGCTCAGAGCTGGAAGAGGAGCAGAACGCAGCGGCGACGGCGGCCAACGAGGCAATGTCGATGATCCTCCGGCTCCAACGCGAGAAGTCGGAGACGGAGATGGAGTCTCGTCAGTACCGGCGGCTGGCCGAGGAGCAGATGGCCCAGGATCAACGTGAGATCGCTGCCCTTGAAGACCTCCTTATAGTCTACAGGAACAGCCTCGATCTCTCCTCCTCCATCGCCTCCGATCCCGGCACCATCTCTGCCACCGCCGCCATCCATAGTTTTCGATCTGGGCCAGCCGACGCAGACGGCAGTGCTTCCGCCATTGTGAAGTACCCGCACATAAAATGCGCGTTGTCGACTAACGACGACAGTTCGGATCTGGATGTCAGGCTCACGCCACCGTACGAGCTCGACGCCGCATTCCTTGACGGAGGCCTTTCGCCTCCAGCGGAGACGGAGGACTTGTTCCAGGCGGGTAACCTCTGCGGAAGAGAGGACGGGGAAGATGAATCCGGGGATAGGGTTTACACGATCGATACGGTGCACCGCGGGGCGCCGATCCTGGAGGAGGAGGGGAGGGAGTGGGTAGGCATGGACGGTAGTGATGTCGAGGATTGGAGGATGAGGAGGGTGGAGATGAGGTTGGCGGAGCTGGAACAGGATAACGATGAGGTCCGCAAGGCCGTCGCATCCATGCAGGCGGATGTTCGCCAGGTTGTGCGCCTCAAGGTGGTGGCGCAGCAGCTGTACAAAATCCTGGAGCATTTCTAAATATTTTCCCTCGATTTTGGAGAACTTTACAATTTTAAGGCAAAAAAATTTAAATGTAATTTCAATTTCTTCTGGGAGATTTGCGCGGCGGACACAAAAATTAGACTGATTTATGAATTTTATTATAAATTTTAAAATATTACATATATCATATCTAAAATAGTTATTTTTTCGTTTTTTACATCCACAGTAAATTCTATCAGAAGATTTAACTATGGTTAAATCTCAACAAAATCTCACTCATTTAACCATCGACCTTCATGTTAGGGCATCGCAGAGCAGTATTGGTTACGGTGGTAGCGTATTCACGCGATGCATCACTTTGCTATTTGCATATTCTTTTTATGCAGGCATCGCGAGCGAACATCGGACCTTTCTGCAACTTCAAAGTTCTGTTGCCACCGGCCTCAGAAAGGGCGAATGCCCGCTCGCGATGCCCGCTCGCGATGCCCGCTCGCGATGCCCGCTCGCGATGCCCGCTCGCGATGCCCGCATAAGAAGAAGATGCAAGTAGCAGAGTGATGCTCGCGTGAATACGCTGTCACTTCGCGAGAATACACTGCCGCCTCACATGAATACGCTACCGCCGAAACCAATGCAGCTCCGCAATGCCCTAACATGAAAGTCAATGGTTAAATGATGCGATCAATGACTGAGATTTTATTGAGATTTAACTATAGCTAAATCTTCTAATAGAATTTACTACAGGATATGAAAAATAAAAAAATAAACATTTTAGATGTGATAACTGTAATATTGTAAGATTTACAATGAAATCCATAAATTAGTCCAATTTTTGTGTCTACCATGTAAATGTCCTAAAAAATATTCTTTTAATTAATATTTTACCATCCCAAACAAAATAAGTTCAACTTTTAATAATTATATGATTAAAGAAATATTTGATTCTATATTATTTTAATATTATATTATAAATATTTTAATATTTACATATTATCTTTAAATATTAATTTTATAATTTTTCATAAATTTATTTATATATAATTATATATAACTAAATAATTATACTTATTAGAAAATATAGTATAATATTAAAATAGTATTGAACTAAATTTTTTATTTTCTTTTATCTAGGTATTAATTAAGATTACGTTAATCGATTAATGTGATCTAATTCTTTTATAATTTATAATTTAAAATAATAATCTAAAAGAAAAGCAAATTGAAACTTATTAAATCCCTATAGTTTAATTTAGAGACTTAAAACAAAAAAAAATTTAAAATACGAACTAAAATATAATTATAAGTAAACTTTTGGAATTTATGCCCTTTGATATTCACTTTATATTATCATCATTAACATAAGAGTTAATAATATTTATCTAATTTAGGTCTATCTATCTTCAGATTTCTTTAGTATATAAATTAATTAAATAATTCCTTTAGTTTGAGATCGTTGATGTGTCGAATCATAACTCTATTCGATTCAATTATTCTATTAAATGTAACAATTTTTTGATCCGAAATATTAATCTGAAATTTGACCCGAACCATTTATATATTTAGCGAGTCGGATTCGGATTGGCATTGATCCAATCCCGTAAAAATCTGATTCATTTTTTTATAATATTATATATTTTTATTGATTCTTGTAATAATATTTTTTATTAAAATTAATAAATATAAAATTCATGAGTTTTTTTTATTTCTATTTGGTGATATAAAATTTTATTAGATAACTCTATATTATTAATTTATATCATATTTAACTTTTGATTGATTTTATAGATTTTTGTTTATAATATTATTTTAAAGATGATGTATTTTTTTATAATATTTTTATATGTGTTATTATTTTTATTTTAATATATATAATTTTTACTATAATTTAAAATAGTATATTAATATTTTAAGTTAGGTATATTAAAATTAGTTTTATTGATAGAAATAAATAATATAAAATACATATTATTTTCTTATTTTATTTTTTTATATTTTAAATTTATTTTTAATAACATATAAAGTAATAAATTAATTAATATTGTTATTATTATAGATATAAATTCAAAAGAAACAAAAACCATGATCTAACCTTTTTAAAGAAAATCAATATTTTAAATAAGTAAATTATAGTCAGTATAAGTTTCGGGTCAACCCAAAATTTGATTCAAAAACTCAATTCATCAGAGGTCATGAATCGAATGCGGGTCGACGCTGATCTGACCTGATTTTTAATCCGATCTAGATGTCTTCCTGATTGAATTTAAATTAGGGCCAACTTGATCCGAATTTGACCTATTAACAAGCTTTGAGGTAACGAGCAAATAGATTTTTTGACATTGATAAAGAGATTAAATTGGTGATATTTTTTATAATTAACAAACTAATTTGACTAAACTAAAAGCTTAATTAATATTTTAGACGAAGATAAATACAAACTAACTTATCGATCAGAGAAAATATCCTTTATTTAGTACTTTAATTAATATCAAAAAAATTATACACACTTTACTTAAACTAGAGTACTTACATGGTTAATTTAAAACTTAGAGTGACCTAGTTGAACATTGGTCCAAAGTAGAGGACCTAATTGCTATTGGCGCGAGGACCAAAACATGACCAAAATAGTACTAGTTTAAAAAATAACAATAATAATAATAAATAAATTATTTTAATTATTTTACACAAATTTTAATATAAAAATAATATTTTATTTAACATACTCAATAATTTTTAATAAAAATATAAACTTTATTTCACATCTTAGATTAAAATTTATTTCACATCTTAGATTAAAATACTCGATTTGAATATTTTAGTCTAGAATGTGAAATAAAGTTGATATTTTTATTTTAAATTATTAAGTATATAAAATAAAATAATATTTTTTATATTTAAATTTGTGTAAAATAATTTAAAATATTTATTTATTATTATTATTGTTGTTCTTTAAAGTAAAATTATATTCATTTTTCATTAATCTAATTCAAATTTGTTCTAAAATATTCAAAGCGGACAATTGTAGGCGCGCTTTATTAGATATAAGCTCGGCCCATATATGGACCCAATGGGCCGGCCATTTAGTTTTTATATTTTGTGCAAAATAATATTTAATTTTGAAGTTTAATTCCACAAATTTACAAGATTCGCGGCGTCTCGTGCGCATGAGTCTCCGAGGGCTCTCCATGCTCGATTCCTTATCCGTCACCTCCCGGTGACCTTAGGCCTGTAGCGATTAGCCGGGATCGGGACACCGCCGGTGATCTTACGTCAGCCAAATCGCCGTCTTCCAGACTCCCAAGTCCCACACCGCCGGTCCGCCACTCCCCGCAAAACTAGGGTTCGGCGGTCTTTATCCTCTTCGATCCCACCAGCTACGGAGCTCGACCTCGTCTTTCTCACCGGGCGGTAACCTTCTTCTCCCGCTTTCTTTTTTCCTGCCTTCTTTAACCATTCATTAAAACTCATGGCGACCAGTCGGAATTTTTCCTACATGGCGGCCTTCAAGTTTCTTGATTTAGCTTAGATAAGGATTCATGGTAGCATTTGATTCTAGGGTTTTAAAGCTCAAACCTAATGAAAAAAAAAATTTTGGACCCAGTGTTTCTCTAGCAATTCAAACAGATGACTTTAGGCTATTTTTCTGCTTAATTTCCATGGCTGAGCTTCTGTTGTGGTTTTCATGTCCTTGTTGTTGGTTATGTATGTAAAATAACATTTTGGTATCTCTTGTTTTGCTGTATGTGCACATTAAGTCTCTAATTTTCAGATTAAGCAGCTTGATCAAACAGTTTAAGTAAAGTATAAATTGATCTTTTTGGTAATATATGTTACTTCTATAGAAAAAAAAAATTTTTTATAGCTTTTTTAGTAGTAATAGGTGTTTGTCGGCGTTCCTCACCCAGTAACGTCTTTTACAAAAAAGGACTCATCTGTACTTTTATTTAAATTGGTGGACTAATATGTATTTAGTTTTCATTAATTTAGAAAAACTTATGATAAAGTCTCAAGGAAAGTGCTCTGAAAAATTTTTAAAAAGAAAGAGATTTGTACTGCTAATATTCAAGTTATTATAAACATATATAAAAAAGCTATTACTTGTGTTCGGACATAATGAAGTTTAACTGAGGATTTTTCTATAATAGTTGGATTATATAAAGGCTCACTTTTAAATCTATTTCTTTTTTCATTGGTTATAGAAATTTCGACTGAACACATTCAAGATGAGATGCTTTAATGTATGTTTTTCGCAGATGATATTCTTCTTGTGGATAAAACTAAAGAGTGGGCTGAAATGCTTTAGAATCAAAATATTTACGTCTTAGTAGATCAAAAATTAAATTTATGGAGTACATAGTTAAAAAAGAAGCACTTACATTGACGATATGAT
This sequence comes from Apostasia shenzhenica, assembly GCA_002786265.1. Taxonomy (NCBI): domain Eukaryota; kingdom Viridiplantae; phylum Streptophyta; class Magnoliopsida; order Asparagales; family Orchidaceae; genus Apostasia; species Apostasia shenzhenica. The sequence goes on along the minus strand of KZ451888.1, from coordinate 2,834,123 downwards.
AATTGATGATTAAGTTATCAGGAAAAGTAAGTGCTTTAGATATCTTGAATCAATCATACAATGTGATAATGAAATAGATAGTGATGTCATTAGTAGAATCCAAGCAGGATAGATAAAATAGAGGAATGTATATGGTGTATTGTAAATTATAGAAAATTTTTATTTGAACTTAAAGGTAAATTATATAGAATAATTGTAAGATCAGTGATGTTATATGATGCCGAATATTAACCTACAAAGTAGAAATGCATAAACAAAATAAGTATTATAGAAATGAGGATGCTTAAGTGGATAAGTGAGCGTATGCGAAAGAATAAAATGAGAAATGAGTATATATACGAGAAAGTTGGAGTAGCCTTAATTGAGAACAAACTCAAAGAGAATCAGCTCAGATTTATTGAATAAGTAAATTGTAGGCTGATAGAAGCTCCAGTAAAAAAAATTGAATTGTTAAATCTTGCTCTTATAAAAGAGAGAGAAAAGTAAAAAAAAAATATGACAAGAAATTATAAGAAATGATTTTACGTACTTGAAGCTAAATAATAATTTATTATTTAATAGAGTGTAATGAAAATAAAGGATTTATGCAGTCAACTTCACTTAGTGGATAAAGATTTGGTTATATGCACAAAAGGGCAAACAAAAGGAACTCAAATGCTATTTAGCCTTTATTTTATGGATACAAACCTTCTATTTTGTTGCTGAATGCATATTTTGTTGATTTTCTTCTTGTGTTGGTATTGAATATTTGCTACCAATTTGTAGTTAATTCATTTGTTACATGAATGGTTGTTCCTCTTCAATCGCTTCTCTTATGTCTGGTAGATTCATGGAGGGTTCTAGGACTGAGGGGGATGAATTGATAGCAGATTATGTCAGCTGCCTTATGTCATTGGATGCTAATACCAACACCAGGCCTGGAGAGAATATTAATCCATCATCTCTCTCAATCTCAGTCCCTCCTGATGTTCCAGTAAGTATTGCTTCCAGGTTACCTGAATCGTTGGAAATAAAAGATTCAGTTCACAATGGTGTTGAAGAGACAAAGCTCGAACCGGTGCTTGGCTTGGAGTTTGAATCCGATGAGGCTGCCAAGTCTTTTTACAACGATTATGCTAGAAGGTTGGGGTTCCCTTTTCGAGTTGGTAGGTCTAGGAGATCCAAAGGTGTTGAGGAAGTGCTAATTATGAAGAGGTTTGTGTGCTCGAAAGAGGGTATATACCGTAAAAAGGCTTCTAGTGAGGGAACGAGGAAGCGTGAAAGGATTTCTATGAGAGAAGGTTGTAAGGCTATGATGGAAGTTATTCGTGATGGTGAAAGGTGGGTTGTTTCAAAGCTTGAGAAGGCACATAATCATCATCTTGGTACTTGTAGTAGAGTTGGTTACTTACGTGCTAGAGGATTCATTGAAACTTCACAGAAGTCGAGCATTATGGCATCTGATAATACAACAGTGCTTCGACAGAATGCTTTTGGAGAAGGTGGAGATGCTCAGGGCTTGTTTGATTACTTCAAACGGATGCAGGCCGAGAATCCTTCCTTTTTTTATGCGATCCATGTCGACAACAACAGCTGTGTGACTAATGCTTTTTGGGCCGATTCGAGGGCCAGGACTGCATATAGTTATTTCGGAGATGCAGTTACATTTGATACAACTTACAAGAAGAACAAGTACATGATGCCCTTTGTTATGTTTTCAGGGGTGAATCATCACCTTCAGCCCATTTTGTTCGGATCTGCTCTGCTAGTGGATGAGACTGAATACTCGTTCATTTGGTTATTCGAAACGTGGCTTGCGGCAATGGGAGGCCGCCCTCCCGTGTCTCTAGTTACTGATCAGAATAGGGCCATGGGGGCAGCAATTGCCAAAGTTTTCCCGAGTACCTCTCATCGTTTTTGTAAATGGCTCATATTGAGTAGAAGCAAGCAGAAATTGGCCCATATTTATTCAGCATATCCTACTGTAAGAGAAGAACTGGAGAAGTGTGTTATTGAGTCTGAATCAGTCAGAACTTTTGAAACAAACTGGGCTTCAATGATTGATAAATATGACCTGAGGAAGAACACATGGCTCCAGGGGTTGTTCAACGTTCGACAAAAATGGGTCCCTGTGTATCTGAAGGACTTTTTCTTCGCAGAGATGTCTCCGACACAGAAATTAGAAACCATGAATGATTTCTACAAGAAGTACTTCAATACAAAGACCTCGTTTAAGGTGCTTCTAACACAGTTTGATTTGGCCATGGCGGGTCGATATGAAGATGAAGTTCAAGCTGATATAGATACATTGTGCATGAAACCGGATTTGAAAACTGCATCACCCATAGAAAAGCAAGCTGCTGCTGTTTACACTCGAGCGGTTTTTGAGAAGTTTCAGGAGGAGTTTGTGGAGTCGTTAGGTTATAACGTTTACAAAGTAAAAGATGGGAGTATTAGCAAGTTCAGTGTGGCCAGAGATGATGATGCTTATGAAACATTTACAGTTACTTATAATGCTGTGAAAAGTATAGCGAGTTGCAGCTGCAAGCATTTCGAGTTTTCGGGGATCCTGTGCAGGCATGTTTTGGGCGTGTTTTTAATGGTAGATATTCGTTTGCTTCCTGAAGATTACTTCTTGAGGCGCTGGATGAAAAATGCAAAGGGTGGTGCTTTTCTAGATGAACGTGGCGCTGACATTCAGGTGTTGAGTCTGGACTCCTTTGCTTCGAGGTTCAGTGATCTTTGTCGTGATGCCGTTAGATGTGCTGACAAAGGAGCTACGTCAGCAGAAATATATAAAGCAGCAAAGGATGCCTTGCAGAAAGCTATTGCTGAAATTATTAGCAGTGAAAAGAATGCCAGTAGAGGTGCACAGAGAGATGCAATCAATATTAATGAAGAAATTACGATAGATGATGCAATTAATGACCAGTCGTTGCAAGATCCAGAAAGGAAGGTATGCTTGTTATGTCTTCATACCCACTTATCTTTCATTTTGCTCTTAAATTTCAGGCAAAATTTTAAATGCATGTGTGTCTCTGTAAAAATAAGGGATGGAGGAAATCAAACAAAAGCTAAAATAAGGGAACAAAAAATGATGCTAGAAGCACTTCTGCTTGACAGGTTGAAGCTATATATAAGTTATAATATCAGTCCTGGGAGACTCATATCTCATTCTTGGTATTAGGTTTTCAATTGAATATTGTAAGATTGAACTGGAATCGCCAAATATAAACATAGAAATAAGAAAGTAGAGATCAAAACATCTACAGTTCTCTACTCGATTTTGCCAGCCTGTTCGTAAGCACGGAAGAGGTCATTCTTCCCGTTATTAAATGGTAAAATTGCTCTTCTATATTGCGTGCGTGCTTAAGCTTTTATTAAGGTGGTTTGTTGGGAATACACTTTCTTTGGCAACATAAACCCCAAGAGAAATGCCACACAATTGCAGTGGAAATCTGATTAAGAATAAGTAAGACGCGAGAAAACCCCGATATGAAGAAGAAAATATGGCAAGCAAGAAAAAAAAACACCAATTTAATGTGGGAAATCCCAACTATGTGGAAAAATCACGGCTGCACCAAAAGAAACTTATTATTTTCCCAAGATCTCCAGAGAAAATACAATGTTTCTCACAATCTCATCATCTCAAACCTTAGAATAGCGGCAAAGATCAGAAAAGTAATTAGGATTGGATATGCATAAGTATTTATAGGAAAAAGCTGAAACTAACATAACCCAGAAATCTAGATGGATAACTCTCCGCGCGGAACCTCTGCCATTTGATTCTCCTGCCTAACCATCAGTTTCCGGAATGGATGGTTGGTCCAAGAATAGACTGTTCAAATTCTCTTCTATCCATTCCTAAGAACAGACAGTTCGGTCGACCATCCATTCCCCAAGAATGGGAGGTCTAGTAGCATGCGAGATAGAAAATATATATTCCTTTATTCTTAATCTATATCATGTCCATAGCTATAGATGATTTGGACTCCACACTCCCATCTGACTTGAGATATAATTATTACATTTGATCTTGAATCACTTATGCTTACGAAGAACCAACAAGCATTGCTTGAATGGCAAAGAAGATTTCACATAGTGAGCACCAAGTTGCTTGCGATGAAGGCTTTGTTGTTTATTTTTGTTAAGAGTTTGTGTATAAATATTAATAAGAAAATAGATTTTCCATAGATCATAGCCTACAAGTACAAGCTTTTAATTTGTAACACATCGTCACTGAAATTTGAACACTGATGTGTAATCATTTATCCTCTCATGATGATCTTCTTTCTTGGTAGAAAGTTCGATCCATACCAGATATGACAAACATTTTCTTCACTCATGTACAGGTGACTAATTTTCTTGGACAGTTGCTGGGCTCATCATGGTCTCCTATGTGAAAATTCTCTCTTTATTCTGGCAAAAATTCCTTGCAAACCTGCTTGACTAACCAAGATGTAATATTTGTAATCCTTAGCAGAATAACAAATGATTTCAAGATTGAGATCATAGAAGCTGTAAAGCAGCCATTTTTGTACTTTGATAAAGAGATTTGATTCTATATTTGCGAGAATCATATTGTTTAAAGTTTTCTTCCTGTTTATATTTAGTTGTTAAAGAGGATGAGCTCGAATAAGTGTAATATTTGTAAAAGTATAAGGTTATCTGCAGGATATTTTTATTTGATAATATCTTAAATTTCTTAAGGACTATGATTAGTAAAATTTGGACTGAATGATCGATATCTTAAAATTTTTTGAGTGGGATTGTTGTGGAAATTTATTTCCCAAGTGATATCTAAGTATAAACCGGAAGCGAAGTCAGGCACTAAGCGCCTGTAGCTCAGTGGATAGAGCGTCTGTTTCCTAAGCAGAAAGTCGTAGGTTCGATCCCTACCTGGCGCGGTAGGATCTTATTTCTATTTTTTTATTTTATTATTTATTGCAATACTTTCTGCAGGTTGGCCTTTTAGAATAAATTGTTTTATATATATTAAACAAATAAAATTATTTATGATCAATTAAGTTCAATTCTAATATATATATTTTTTTATCAGAATGACCTAATTGATAAATTAAAAAGTTTTTAAGAAAAATCAAAATAGCCTATGCACATTTGACAAAGAGCTCGTTAGATTTGAATTTTTTTCAGTCAACACAAATTTTAATTATAAAAATTAAATTTATTTCACAACGAACACAAATATGAATATCAAAATTAATTTTATTTTATATTTTACACACTTTTGAATATTAAATTTTTTTTATTAAATTTATAAGAAAAAAATATTTTTTTATTTATTCAAAATTTAATTTTCGAGCTAAACATGGCCAAAGTGTATCTACGCTCAGATTTAATTGGAGAATAAGTTTTATGAGGATTAGAGAACAATTACATATATTACGAAATACAATTATTTTAATGTAATAATTTATATAAAATGTGAGCAAAATTAGTTTTTTTGTTGAAATTATCAAATTAGATGAAACATAAAGCTAATATTTTATTTAAAATTTTTGTGTTTGAAATAAAATAATTATTTTAAAACAAAATTAGCCTCAGTTTAGTTAGTGTACAAATTAATCATGGCTATTTTTTTAAAAAATAAAGTAATTTATGCGATCCTCAAACCATCAACTAATTTTATTTAATATTCTAATAATTAATTAGCTTTATTTTTTATCATATATATATATATATTAAAAAAATTATATTTTTTATTAAAAAATTTAAGAAATTATATTAGCGATATTAATATTTACGAGAATTCGAGCCTTTCCAATTTCACTAGTATTTAAATTTTTTAGTTTCTATGTGAATCAAGACTGTGGAAAGAAAATTTTTGAATTATTAACTCAAATCCATTATTGAATTTGACTCAGAAAGTAGGGAGGTCCTTATAGCAAAATGGTCTAATCTGGTCTTTCACAGTAAGGCAATAGATAGAACTTAGATTCATAGATCATTTCGGAATGGCATATACATCACATATTCTGGATCAAGTGAAGACTTTGGGTTTCCAGCAAGCCACTGCTACATCTGTTTCATTAGGAATTGATGATCTTTTAACAATACCTTCTAAGGTATGGTTAGTTCAAGACGCTGAACAACAAAGTTTTCTTTTAGAGAAAAACCATCATTATGGGAATGTACACGCGGTAGAAAAATTACGTCAATCCATTGAGATCTGGTATGCTACAAGTGAATATTTGAGACAAGAAATGAATCCTAATTTTCGAATGACTGATCCCTTTAATCCAGTCCATCTAATGTCCTTTTCGGGAGCTAGAGGAAATGCATCTCAAGTACACCAATTAATAGGTATGAGAGGATTAATGTCGGATCCTCAAGGACAAATGATTGATTTACCCATTCAAAGCAATTTACGCGAAGGACTTTCTTTGACAGAATACATAATTTAAAAAAAGTAATGGCCAACTTAGGTACTAATCAAACAAAAGTTTAAGGTCATCTTTAGCCAAAATAAAATAAGTCCATCGATTTAAAGATAAAATTACATTTAAGTTGTAAATAGATTCCATTTTTTTTAATTTTTTTATTTAGCTCTCTTTGGTAGCATTTGTATTGATTTTAGACCCTGAAGTTAGTTCATAACTTTTTGTCATATTATTTTGAATGAAAATCATAAAACTTAATAAAAAAAATTTAAAAAAAAATTAGAACAAATTTACACTTATTTCATTCTTTTTTTCAGTTGTTCTTTATCATTGATTAGAACTAATGATAGTTGACGAAAAGATCATTTACATTCATTTAAATAGTTTGTTATTATTAGAACCTTATAATAATGCAAAAATGTTACATGAGGGATTTAAATGGATGATTTTAAACAATTAAGATTTATTTGAAATATTTGTTTAATCTTAGGAATCTGATTGCAATTTACCCTATATAATATATTTTATTTATTTTATTTAACTATTTTTTTTAATAAAATCCAACAAGTTTATTGTGTGGGATAGGCCATTGAACGGACTGAGGGCCCTGCCGGACCATTGACTTTCTGGACCATTGACTTTTCTGGCGGCGCTCACAGAATTTCGGTTGACTTTTACAAATTTTATGGCGGCCGCCTCCAATTTTGGAGGATTTTTCTTTTTGATAGAAAAGTTTGGAGAAATTATTACCAAGGACTTCCCATAATCTATAATTGATAAAAAACTATCATTTTTCCAACACACATCGTGAGTGTGCGCATGCGCGCGCGTGTGTGTATATATATATATATATATATATATGGGATAATTATCTACATGCCACATCATTTAGTTTTATTTATGTCTTACCCATCCATTCTTAGTTAATTACGCTATGCACACTCAAAATATTATAAAATCTTACATACACACATTTTAATTTATTTCTATTATAATGAGTAATCATAATTTTTTAATAACCTAACTATAGTTAGATTACAAAAAATCTGAGCCGTTCATCATATTATTTTAAGAATATTTAAATATATTTTGAGTGAAAATTCTAAAACCTTAATATTTAGGTGGCGGCAAAGGAAGGAGACATCCACGACATAAATTGATTTTAGGATAAATCAACGCTTTAATGTAGTATTGAAGAAGAGAAAAATATATACCATTAAGGGTAAAAAATATAATTTTAATGATTTAATAACATAATATTTTTTTTTCAAATAGATTTTGATTAAGTTTTAACTCAAGTATGTGTATGTAAGATTTTGTAATGTTTTGAGTGTGCATAGCGTAATTAACTAAAAATGAATGAGTAAGGTATAAATAAAACTAAATGGTGTGGCATGTAGGTAATTATCCCTATATATAATTAAGTAGTTGAAAACTACTAAATATAATTTTTTTTACTACTTACGTATTTGCATATGTAGAAGAAAATACATAAATAAATACATATTGAAATATCTATCACACATATATATATATTTGTTAGTAGCAAAAACTACTAATTTAATACTTTTTTGACATAACTCGTAGATAAAATTGGAAGAGAATGGGTACATATGATAGGCAATAATGCAAGTATATATTAAGAATTCAAGCTAGTCATCATGAATGAACATTGAGTAAATTATAACCGATCAGATTGAACCTAACTAGTGGATTGAGTTGACTCATTTGGGCCTGTGATGGCTTGAACTTAAATAAGTCAGATTGAATTTGATTGCTTATTAAGAAGACACAGCTCAAACTCCATAATTTGAAATCTAGATGATCTATAAATTAACAAGCCAAGTTTGAGCAGTATTTGACTCTACTCAAACTTGCATTGATCGCATCCCTTTTATTACCCCTCTTCAATATTCTCTCTCTAATATTCACTTTATCTTTACTTTGCTAAGTCTTCACTAATATGACTTCAATCATTGATAAATTATCTCTTAGAACATATACTTTCTCACAAGTATTGATCACAATTTTTAGAGCTACATGTATTATCATAATAGTTATGTGGGATAGTAATTATATAACATTTTAAGCCTATAAAAAAGTGCTCGTGATTTGATTGTAGATGTCAAAGAATTGTTCATTTTGATCATCTTATACTAACTCCGTAATTTTTTCCCGCAAGAGAACCCCACCAATGAAGCATCATGATCTTTCACATATAACTCACCAATATTTCAATTTTTTTCCCACATGGAATTTCTTTCCAATGTAAAATTATTCATTTTTGTATTCCTTCACACAAAAACTTTCAAAACGAGAATTCTCTGGGAATGGCAATGAAGTTAGTTTAAGTTATATGAAATAAAACTCATACTAAGTCCGCTTCTCTCAAAACCAGTACCCACCTCTCCTTTGCCTGCCGGCCCACTTTATTTCCACCACTCATACCATCCCAATTCGACACCCCCTCCTCCAAATACATTATAATGATTTATTTTAAATAAAAATAGATTATATCTATATATTTAATTTTTTTAATCTTAATATTTAGGTGATTTTATTTAATCACTAGTGGGTCACAGGTCAAGGTGGGTATAATTTTATTATACCTAAATCCGACTTTCCCTATAATAAGTTGGAGCAGGTCGTGGGTCACACGTACAATTTTGTGATCTATACTCATCTCATTAGAGGCCGATTGGAACCGGTTAAATAAGTTTGATTAAGAATTATGTTCGCTAAAAATCTCTTAAGATATCAGCTCACATGGGTTTAATTAATACAACTTTTAAAACTCAAATAATATGGTTAAAGATGAAATTCAAAGTAATATGTAAAAGTTTCATAAATAGTTTAATTTATCAAAAATATGAATTTTTTTTTAAAAAAAATTGATTAAAAAATGAATTTTTTATTATTATTATGATTAAAATATGAAATAGAAATTGAAGAAGCCTACTCTTCTGCATGGACCGGCCAATTTCAGTTGCCTTTGATTTGATCAGGCCACCTGGCACGCAGCTATTGGTGGAGAAGTCAATATCTTCGCTGAGGGTTGATTAATTCAAATAATTACAGCAATTGTCTAATATTTTGCAGAATTTGTGCGAGCAGCAGCATGCTCCTACCCGTAAACAATAAATTATTACAAAATTACCCTGATAAATATGACCAATTAATTGGCCAATTGTGGACCTTGTGGTTGGGTTTGGTCAAAAAACTTGGCTTAACTCATGGTCAACCTACTTTGGTTAAAAAAAAAAAATCTTTCAATTATGTTCAAACATTTTACTTTCTACAAATTACTTCAAATATTAATTTATTAAATTCAAATATATAATTTTTTTGTATAAATATATTGACTATGCTGGATTTTGTCAACTTAAATGGATGATAAAATTACATCTGTCATAATAATTTGTCTCCATAAATATTATTAGTTTAGATTTTAAAAATTAATTAATTACAAATCTCAAAAAAAAAAAATTAACATTATACTTCATGAGCATCCTAAAGTGGACTAAGAAATTTTTATTTAATCGGCCAGCAAGTGAGCTTAGTATTTGAGCAATAATAAATATAGCATTTTTTTAATCCAAAATAATAATAATAATATTATTATTATTATTATTATTATTGTTATGTAAGTGATGCATTCACTTTTTTTGTCGTGTTGGCTTATTAAAATTATATAATTTAAAAAAAAACAATTATTTATTTATCATAAAATTTTTTAATGCTACATATATATATATATATTTTAAATAAATATGTAATATTTATAACTTTATGTAATATGTGTGAAAATACCCCTTTAAAAATTTTAAATATTAGGCTTCGAACAGAATTTTATTATCAATAAAAACAAACAAAAGTACAATTAATTAATGATTTGCTCCTAATTAATTAAATATATCACTTTAAAGATTTTAAATTTTTAAATATTAATTTTATCTATTAATTGAAAAAATAATATAAAAAATATGCTTCAAAAACTTTAATTAGATTATATATATATATATATGAAATATTTTAAAAAAATAATATGTAAAATTTGAAGCAAAACTAATTAATCAGACCTTAAACTTTGGTTCAAACCTGTACAAATTAATTATATCCCCTTGGGGTTAGAGTTTAGACTAAAACTCGGTAACCACTTGATGTTCGATTGAATCAAACTCGATCGAGTATGTTTAGGTGAGCCACACGTCATATTTATATCTCATATTTATCAAGTTGACGAATCACTTCAATTTGCATTATATGTTGAACTTGGCACGATTTTTAATTTTTAAATAAGAATAATATAATTTGTTTATTATTTTTATAAAATGATAGTAATAGTTAATAGTTTAAAATGTATATTAGGCAAGCCTACTAGTATAATTGACTTATATTTAAAATCTAATAAAAATTACATTTTTTTAAAAATAATTCTTCATTAATTAGATAATTCAACTTCAGAGTCGGCTCTAACTCAACTGTTAATGTCATGACTTGGATTTTAGTGTAGCATCCCGTCATCCAAATATAAAGATATTATCTTAAAAAAATTACGTGATTTGAGTTTTTTTCAAGTGATTACTCATTTCGGTACTATTCTACTCCAAATACACGTAACTATGAAGTTTCTCATCATTAATGTCACAATTTTATCTCAAAATGTATATTTTTTATTCGAGATTACGCTATTTACTTATAACTCTCATCTTTTTTCAATGTGAGACGATTTATTTTTGTGGCTTACTCTTTATTCATTATCAATCTAGATACATACCAAGTAGGCGTGTGCCGCATGTGTGCGCTGCCTCGCGCACAGCGCCACGCTTAAAACCACGAGAAAATGTCGTTCTACGTCATTTTCTCGCAGTTTCGTGTCATTTTTTCATATTTTTGTTAAAAAAAATTTGTATAAAATTGATGTGTATTCATATACAAATTTCGATAAAGTGAATATAAAGTGAAACAACATCAATACAAAGTCACACATATATTGTATTTGCATATATATATATATATATAATATTGACTTTGTAAATATAATATATCTTTGACTTTGTATTCACTTTACTGAAGTTTGCATATTATTTGCACATTAATCAAAATCTATTATACAAAAAAAATTTTATAAAAATATGAAAAATGACGTGAAACTGCGAGAAAACAGCGTTTTCTCGCCGTTTTGGGCATGGTGTTGTGCGTGAGGCAGCGCGCACATGCGGCGCACGCCTACTGGGTGCCTAAAAATTGACGTGAAATGTGAGCCTGACCAAATAATTTCTCTACCAAAAGACACTTTGTTCTAATAATTTTTTTTTTCTTAAGGTATTACCTGGCAATCACCCCTGCCCTCTTTAGCTATAAGCATCACAACTTCACAAGTAGAGTACTATCAGCTTTGGCTTTAGAGAATTGATAATGTTTTTACAAAAATGCATCGTTATAATTTAACATTAAGCCCTTACATGTATATCCCAAAAATACCTTAACTTACTCATATGTGATTATTCTACATGTATAAATAAATAAGTAAATAAAAATAAAAGTCAAATTTAAAATTCAACTGAAATTATTGAGTTTCAGTTGTTTCAGATCAGTTTTAGTCGAAACAAATCCAAAAAAATGACTGAAATACAATTTCAGTAGTTTCAGCTGAAACTGTCAAGACTCGACCGAAACTTGGCCAAAACTCATTTTGCTCCAAAATTTTTTTTTGAATAATTATCCTTAATAAAGTTAATTTAAATTTAGAATATACAGTAATAAGTATGAAAAGATATATAAATGTCACTCATTAAATATATACATATATAAATTAATCTTGACTCATATATCTGAATTATATATCGGTTAACATAAATAATATGTATAGATTATTTATATCAAAATTTTTTTGATAGCAATTATTTATATAACTGCTAAAATAATATGTTGTAAAAGTTTTCTTATATTTGAATATGTAAATAAAATTAATTTTTTTATTTAAATATGAAAAAAAATTTGGTGAGGTCATTCATGTGGGACCTATGAGCACCAACTAAAGCAGTACTGAAAGATACTGATTTTAAAATCAGTGCGAATACTGTAGCAGTGTGGATATTGTAGCTATGATAATATTATTTTTGTACGTTTTTTCTTATATTTAAATATGTAAATAAAATTAATTTTTTATTTAAATATAAAAAAAAATTTGGTGAGGTCATTCATGTGGGACCTATGAGCACCGACTAAGGCAGTGCTGGCAGAAAGGTTTGAGACCAAAAGTTATTGGGTTTAATGAAATTATTCGACCAACTAATAGGAAGATGTCATAGTAAAATCGTGTTAGATAATATTCATTTAATATTTAAATTATTTATTTAAATTAATGAGTGGATAATTATTAAGATCTAGATATTATCATAAGAGGTCCTAAAAATTTGAATTAATTTGATTAATTCAAATAGTATTAAAAATAGGATAAGTTTGTTAATACTATCTTATGCATAAAGATTGTTAATAGTAAAGACAAATTTCATCCGTTCAATTGACTATGGACGTAAATTTATTGAATTTCTTTTTAAATAGGTTCTCTCCCTGCCCATATTTAAGATGCGATATTCCATCTAAGTGAGATTGATTAGTTCAAAAATCTATGATTTCGACTCGAATTTTGATCGAATTAAAGTTTTCTGTATTAAGAAATTTCTAACACATCAAATGAAGCCCACTGCTGATATGGTCGCCTCTATTGACTGGCCTAATATTCAACAGGCTGAACCCAATAATTATTCGTTTGAAATGCCAAACTCACCTCATAATTATTTATAAAATTTTATTCAATTAAAATTATTTATATTTATTGTTTGAAAGTGATACATATTATTGCTGCACACAAAAAATATGCTGTGCTCATTAAATCAAAATGTAAGATTGGTATTTGTTCATCCATTATTTTGATTAGGGATGAAATACTGAAAAAGAATGAGAAAATCAATCAAGTTAAGAAAATAAAACAACCATTTTTATGTCGAGCACGAGTATTGGAGGAATCCACGTGCTAAAGTCGATAGTTTGACTCAATTACGAAAAAAAAGTACAAGACTCAGGCTCTGTTTGACACTGTTGTGCTGTATGAAAAAGTATTGTACTATATAGCTGTATAAAAAAGTGCTGTTAAATAAAATTTTTTTATATGTTTGGCAAACCGCTGTAAAAAGCTGCGATCAAAAGCAAAACTGTTTGGTTAATCTGCTGTGCTGTCTAAAATATTATTACTTTTGCCTAAATTAGGCCTTTAATTTAAATATTTTTTATTACATGTATTTTATAAATGTATAATAATTAATCTATTCTATTAAATAATTAAATTTATATGACATTAATTTTATAATATATATATTATATTTTTTTATAGTTTATTTGCATATTAGTTGTAAATTTTTTAAATAAATAAAATTTATCTTATATATTATAATTATATTTGCTATGAGTTAAATATTGTTCTACTATTTCTCTTTACAAAAAATCAAATCAACTATATAGTATATGTAAAAAATATGAAAAATTGTATACACTAATAATAATTTTTTTTAAATTTTAAACTTTAAACCAGTTTTGGGTTTTATAGTTTAAAATTTAGGATTTAAAATATTATTAAGGCCTTGTTTGTCTACGAGTTTAAATTTAACCTGATTTAATTTTAACCAGACATATCACATCACACATAAAATTTAATATTAAAAATTAAATTTATTTCACATCCTACACATATTACTAAAATAATAACTAACTTATATCACATCCCTCACATATTCCAATATAATAACTAACTTTATATCACATTCCTCACATATTCCAATATAATAACTAACTTTATTTTACATCATTCACAACTTTCAATAAAAAAATATCTTTATCCAAATTTAATTTTAACCTTCTTAAATTTAACTTTACAAACAAACACACCCTAAGGGTATTTCTGTCCATAAATAATTAGAGCAAAATCACTGTTTCAAAAAGCTATTTTTTTCAACTTTTTGGTACAGCTTTTTTTTAGCTTTTTAAAAGCTGAAAATAATTTAAAAGTTATTTTACCAAACACAATTTTTAACTTTTAACTATATGAAAAAGTACTTTTTTATACCAAAAAACTTTACGAAACGCAGCCTCAATCTCAAAATGGAGATAGTAAAAAAATTAAGTAGAAGTATTAAAGACTTCACACAATCTCACTACACTGCTAATTGTTGGACGCTGAGAAGAAGAAGACCCGAAGAGGCTGTAACGAAGTATCGAAAAGCTGCTTTAGTAGTGTCAATGTCAAAACCCTTTGTGTGTCACTTAATCAAAAAATTATCGACAAAGGGGCCACTGCAATCAAGATTGTTTATTGTGACGATAAAGCTTTTTTGGAAGATCTAGTCGGGTTCTGATGACTCTCATTTTGACTTTATCGATGCTCGTACAATGTTTTCGATGAGTCAAAGATACGCTAAATTCACATATTAGATGGTACAGTTGGTATACCGAACTACTAGCATCGAAAATGATTCGAAAGCTTTAGAAGCCAATTATTCAAGTTGTCACTAAAATTGACTGTTAACCTTAATTGGGGTCATCTAACTTCTGGAACCACACGTACCCTTCAAATCATCGAGTGATTTTCAGATCTACTGGTATCTATGCTCATCGAATTGATCGAATCAAAGACAGTTTAGTTCACTTGAATGAAATTTAATTTTGAGTTGAGCTTGACTTTCTCAAATCATACTCGACGCCAACGTTGTGAGATTGACCATATTATCTACCATCAAGCAGCACAAACAGCTCTTTTTTAGTTCAATAGATGGTTGCCAATCTCTTTGAAATTCCATTAAATTAGTGAGCCATTAATTAATATTTATAATTAATCACTTTAGTACTCTATTTAGACTAGATTTTCAAATATCCAGCACCCACTTACTGACTAAGCAAATAAACAAGCCTAATTTTGACCTTTTTTTAAGAATATTTGACCTCCTTTTTACATACAAGGCATAGATGGCAATTATAGAGCGCGTATACTATAATATATATATATATATATATATATATTTATGGATTTAATATAAGTATGTCTGTCATTTGAGTACTTCAAAATAATTATTATATTAACTAAATATTTTCTGTAAATCAATTTCAATAAAATATCTATATATTTATTTCTCATCTAACTCCCTCTCACTTTTTCACCCACCAACGGTCTTGCCTTATTAAATGTACCTCCTCAACCACCAACTACCACCCACCAACGGTTTCGTCCTAATAAGTTCACCTCTCCTTATAAATAGGCCTCAGAACTCTCAGAAAGAGTCACAACATCTAGTTCTCCTCTGTGTCTTTAGCTCATCTTGGTACACCTCACCTCCAGCTGCGAGACTCTGCTAGATAAGAATTTTGGTCTTACTGAGTTTAAATTAATTCAGTAATTTTTCTTGTTAAAATAGTGATCAACCTGTTTAAACATATGTCGATCCACTTAACCCATATCGAACCCAATAAATCTGTATCAACCCATTTAAAACCAAGTTAACCTGTTCGACCAAGATGACCAGTGTTGACCCATTTAAAAATGAGTTAACCCATTTTAACCAGAGTAAACCTACTTGACATAAGTCAACCCGTTTGACCCAATTCAACCTGTTTGACCCGTTGACTCATTTGACCCATGAACTTGAACAAACTCAAATTGACCCAAGAACTTGAACAAACTCAATTTGACCCAAGTTGATCTGGTTTGACCCATTTGAACTAGTTTAGCCTATATTGACTAGTTTTGAACCACTTGACTTGTCTGACCTACTTAAACTTAAGTCAATATTCTTTTTAACTTTTAAAGCCCAATAGTGATTATTCACACTGAACTTAATCAGGGAACACGTCATCCACCAGCAAATTATTACAGCCTCTAATTTAGGTAAGCGATTTCACTGAACTTAGGACATCGTGATTATTAAATAAAAATAACTAATATACAAAATAATATCAATTATATTCTATGAGCTATATTCTGCATATTCTGCATATTCCGCATGTCTTTGTACCGATATTCTGTTGGGCATTATGCCGAGATATTATACTGGGTTATATTGGACCCATGTATCCTGAGATTTATGAGATATGATGAGTTGAGATCCCGGTGGTTGACGAACCACCTTCTGGACGCGTGGCGTCGTGTAGGGGATGTATCTACATCCTGTTATTCTGTTGTCAAAGTGGTGACGTATCTGATAAATCTGTTGTCACACTGGTGACGTATCTGCTACTTCTATTGTCACACTAATGACGTATATCTGTGGATTCTGATCCTTCATCATTATAAGATTTATACATATTAATATATATGTAAAGTATGAAACATAATAATGTTGTGAGGTAACAAGTTGATATTACAAGTTAATCTGATATTCTGATTTGTTGTTAAATTGAGCTATAAGACCACTTCTGGCCTATGGTAAGGTGGAGGTCGTTTACTCGGTCTTCGTGACTAACTGTTGCTTTTCAGGTATAATCTATTGCCAAGAGAAGACTGCAAAATTTCAGAAAAGATGTTTCCCTACATCCCGTATGGTCCCACCGATATTTACCTTTATCCAGTTTATTTGTTTTACCTCTTAGCTTTCTAACCTAAGGTTACCCTGGGTGATCTGCTTAGTGTTTGAACTTATGTAACATTGTTTTGAGACAAATAAAGATATTTTTTTCTTGTAATCTATTCTGTGATTCTGACTGTAAGTCTCTCCTTATTTTATGGATAAATAATCCTTAAAAATGAGGGTGTGACAATAATGACCTGCGGTTGAAGAGAGAAATGAGTAACCGTTAGATGATATCTAAAAAAGAAAGATATTGATTAAAGGAGTGAAAAGTTATGAGAATAAATTGTCTCGTATATGAAATAGAAAAATATTCTTGAGCTATATTGTGCTCTATTATAAGGATGAGAATTGAAAGAAAATTTTATTGATTAGACCATAAAGGGAATACACTGTTGGGTAGTTATGAAAGGACTAGTAAGTAGATAAGTTTACATCGCACTGATGTTCGGTGATGATGAAACGACAATCATAGAATGGGAGAGTGAATTCTTCAGTGGAACAATAAAGATTCGAAGACTGGGTCAAGTCAATATTGATCAACTTGTCATCGAAAAATCCCAATAAACATATTCATCATTCTCCAGACTAATTCCTCACTGAAGTAATGTTCCAAAGTAGGAAGATTGTAGCTCTAATGATATCATCCAGTGTAATGACTTCATCAATAGTAGTTAGGATTTGTGCAATAATGCCCATGAACGCTAGCTATCAGAGAAGAGAAAGAGATGAAATTTATAAGCATGAGAGGGCGAAAGCGCTCACTTCATAGCTAATCAATTTTTGACTAGACGATTGCCATTTAGACAATGATGATCGACATTCCCAGATAGCAGCAGAAGACGTCAGCTAACAATCGATTATCAATATTGTGATTGCATAAGAAAAGACTAAAAATTGATCGACTAGTAATAAAAAATAATGAGATTATTTGGCAACCTTAAACATCAGTGGACTTTCAGAAAAAACTACAAATAACCAAACATTTAGCGACTATACTGTCAGTGACGTCAGTAGCTCAATCATCGCTATATAAACTCTTTTTTCTCGTAGCAACTGCTCATATAGAAATGACCCGAAGTAAAATACACCATGATACTCGAGAACCAACGTATAATATACGAAAATTAGACCCACAAAGTTCTTGAAAAAGGAGGGTTCAAGCCCACAACAATTTCTACAATCATTTTGATAGCATCAATCAACAAATAAAAGTTACACCAATTAAATACATTTTGATGTGCTCTTCAATATTTCTCTTAAAGGAATCATTCACCAAAAGCTGAATTCCCTACAGTCGTCAGCCTCATACGCGATGTTAATGTCGATCGCCGGGCGGGGTGAAGTGCTGGCGGAGGACGGATTGCCGAGCGATGAGGAAGATGAACTGGTGGAAGTCGACGCCGGGGAGGGCGATTTCCCGGTGAGGAGCTGAACCACCTGCATGAAGTCCTGCGGCGTCGCATGGATGATCGTCGGCGTCCGCAAGTAGATGATCACGGGAGAGCGGCGGCGGGAAGAGCCGTCGGAGGGCTTCTTCCCCTTCGGTGCGACTTTCAGCGGCGGCGACCTTGCCGTTGGGCCGCCGGAGGAGGAAGAAGACGAAGTCGCAGCAGAGGAAGGCATTTCTTGGTCTGCAGAGAGCTACAGGGGTTAGAGTTGATGGCTTGCATTCAGTTCTGGGAACATATTTATAACGGGAATTGAGATTTGAAAGGTAGAGGAAGAAGACAGGTTCAAGGGGGATTGCTGGGTTGGTTCGTGGGTGAAGAAGCAGCAGAAGAAGAAGAAGAAGAAGAAGAAGAAGAGAGAGAGAGAGAGAGAGAGAGAGAGACTGATCTTATCCCTCTAGAGGTCAACAGAGAGCAGAGTCCTGAGTGAGATAAAAAAACAGAGGAAGACGAAAGGGGAAGGAGAATGGGAATTTTGTCTATTGATGGAGTTATTTAAGGGGAAATTGAAATTGAGTCCCTCTAGTTTATCTAATTGTGCAATTAGGCCTATTATCTTGAAGAATAAATTGCATTCGGGCACCTAAGGTTGAGATGCATTGCAAATTAGTATTTCTTAATTTTAATTTACGAGATTAATTTTGGTCTCTTTTTCAGAATCTTACTTTTTTTATTAGCCTTTGTAATTAGAAATATAATATTTGATCATTTTTTAATTAATTTAAAAATTATATATATATTTTAAAGAACTTTATACTCTTTCATCTTCATATTTTTTAAAAACTTTAATAAAAATCTAAAATTTTATGTCTCTCATTTCTTCCTTTCTTCACTCTAAAAATTTAAATTTAAAAACATATATATTAATATTCTAAAGATAAACAACTAACAATTGTATTTTAATTAGGACTAAATGATAGCATTTTTACAATATCAAGAATCTAAATTAAAATTTCTAGAAAGTTATGCTATATGTGTAATGTACTTTTGATTTCAAGAGCTTGGATATTATTTATCTTATTTTTAAAGGGTAAAAATCTAATTGTATATTAGGCAAATAAGAGGGACTCAATTGCTATTCACCCATTATTTAAATATCAACAAGGTAGAAGCTTGTAAATTGAAAATTTTTATCTAAGTCAATCGATGTAAATATTAGGGGGTGAATTGTAATTATTTATTTAAATATTCATGTTTGAGGATTAAACAAATAATAAAGATAATTTTTGGAGTAACAAATGTAATTATCCCTAAAATGTTTGATTTTCCCTCTATTTATTCATCATTTCAGCAAAATTTGTGTAATCTCACTTTTCTAAAGAAGATTTTTCTAATTTTTTGAAGTGCATTTAATAGATTTTAACGTCAAGTAAAATCTTTTATTTAAAATTAATTATTTATCAATTTTGAGACAATTGTCCTTTTTTTCTTTTTTAACATTTTAAAGCACATGATTTAGTGAAAGATAAATTTTGGGTAAATTACACCTAGATTTCTAAGTTTAAAGCATATTATTATATACATTTATATTTTTAAATTATAATATTTGAGTTTTTGAGTTTTAATGTAACTATCAAATGAGTCTTTTTTTATTATTAAATTTCTTTATTTTCAATTCTCTCTCCCTCATCTCTCCTACACTCTCTTTGATGAAGCAGTCGGCAATGGCCAAGAGGGTTGTTGGCAATGGAGCGGAAGCAGGGCTCTCTCTCTCTTTCTCTCTCTCTCTGTTGTCTCTTTTGCACCAAGAGGGTTGCTGAGAATGGAGAGGGAGCGGAGACAATCGTCGATAGAGGCGCTCGCTGCCCCCTTCTCTCTCTCTTCTCTTCTCTATCACGCTCTTTCTGGCAGCTTTGAAGAGCTTTGCTAATGATTGTTCCCCACCCCCACTTTACTGCTTGTAGTTCCCTCTGCCGGCAGCAGCATCCCCGCTAGAAAGAGCACAAGAGAGCTCTCCGGCGGCTGTGTCTCGCCCTTGGCAGTTCCCTTTGCCGGTGGTGGCGGCCTCGCCGAAAACAATGCAGGAGAGAAGAGAGAGAGAAGAGGGGGCAACACACCTTTAACTGAAGGTTATCTTCTGTCCCCACTCTGCCGCCGGCAACCTTCTCTGTCGCTAGCAATAACTCAGATAGAGAGGAGAAAAATAAGAGAGAGAGGTGGCGGCCCCCGCCACTGCTCCAGTAGCTCTAACAGAGAGCGCGGAAGAGATGAGAGACAGAAGGAGCAAAATTAAAAATTTCGAAAATAATAATAGTAAAATAAAAAGAACTCATTTCAAGATTATATTAAAACTCAGGGACCAAACATTATATTTCTAAAATCATGAACTCACATGATAATATACCTTAAACTTAGTAACCAGAATGTAATTTATCCAAAATATTTTAATAACTTTTTAACTGTTTCCACCATTGTCACCTTTTGAAAATATTTAAATAATTTCTATAAAGAAAAAAAATTATTTAAATAATTAATCATGAAGTCAATGATTATGGGCTAATGATGAATAAGTATATCAAATTCAAAAAAAGCCACCTTGGAGGCCATTTTAGAATTGATAAATTCAAACTATCGAAAAACAAAAAAAAGAAATAATAAATTCATGTAAAATTTATATCAAGGACTCTATTTTTTGCTTTAAAATTTATAAAATTACACATATAGACAAAATTACAAACTATAACACTGATTATTTTAACACATTTGGCATCAACGAAGATATTAGGGTCATCCAGGACTTATTTAGTGATTTCTTAAGGGCCCGTTTGGCGCGAGGATAAAAATACTACTAGTTTAAAAAATAATAATGATAATAATAAATAAATATTTTTAATAATTCAACACAAATTCTAATTATACGCAAAATTTTTAATAAAAATATCAACTTTATTGCACATTTTAGACCAAAATTTTGATTCGAGTATTTTTAGTCTAGGATGTGAAATAAAATTGGTAGTTTTATTGAAAATTATTGAGTATATGAAGTAAAATAATATTTTTTTATATTAAAATTTGTGTAGAATGATTAAAAATATTTATTTATTATTATCGTTGTTATTTTTTAAATTAGTACTATTTTAATTTTAATTTTAATCCTCGTACTAAACAGGGCATTTATTTTAAGCTTTTTATCTTGAAAGATATAACTTGATGTATGAATGAAATATGAATGAAACGCTAATAACACATTTTTAAGAAAAGTAATAGTGAAAACCTACTACACAAATATGAACATATGAGATATTGCATTTGGATAGCATAATAGGTGAGTCCTGTTTGGCGCGAGAACCAAAATCAGGACTAAATTAATAATAATTTAAAAAATAATAATAATAAATAAATAATTTTTTTTAATTATTGTATATAAATTTTAATATAAAAAATAATATTTTACTTCTCATATCTAACAATTTTTAATAAAAAAATAAATTTTATTTCACATTTTAGATCAAAATACTTGATTCTAATATTTTAGTCTAGAATGTGAAATAAAATTGATATTTTTATTTTAAATTATTGAATATGTAAAATAAAATAATATTTTTTTATATTAAAATTTATGTAGAATGGTATAAAAAATTTATTTATTTTTATTATTGTTGTTTTTTAAATTAGTAACAATTTGGTCTTATTTTAGTCCTGTTTTGGTCCTTGCGCCAATCAGGGCCTTAGTTTTCATACGATGCATGCATTTAGAAGCGGAGCCCGTGAGCTATGCTAAGAATGACAAATTAATCGATCATTTTTTTTTTATGTAGTTATCATTTTTAACTATGCAAAATATTCTTTTAATGATGTAGGGTGTTTTTCAAATACTACACAAGTTATTTTAATAACATAAAATTATTTTTTAGTTATGTATGTGTATTTTTTCAGTTACATGGTGGCATTTTGAAGCTACATAAGGGTAGGGGTGGTAAAATGAATTCGTGAGTCAAATTTTGACCTAAAGTTGAATCTAACCCACCCCGAATTGCTTAACTCGAACCCAACACAATTATTAAATGGGTTAAGTTTATTTTCAAATCTCTACTTGAATTTGACTCAATCCGAATAGATCAAATTAAACACAACCCTTCTTATTAAATGATTCAAGATCAATGATCTGAACCTGACCTGATTAATAAATAATCTGAACTATTTATAGAATAAATATTTATAAATGAGTAGCCCGAATTCAACCCTACCTGGTTATGCATAACTTGAACCTAACTCATACTTGAAATTTCTGAGTCGAGCTCGGGTCAAATCCACGGGTCGTATCATATATTGCCATCCCTATACAATAAAAAAACTCAGAATCATGCAAGAAAATGAATACTTATTTTAAAGAACATAAAAATACACTTAGTGAATGAAAAAGTAAGTACTTAAAGAAATAGCTAGTGAATGAGTCATTTTTCTTTCTGCTTATATATAAGTCTTACTTTTACATGTATTATGTGATTATAGGCTTCTAAATATTCTATTTCTTTAATTATTCGGATATAATAATCTCTCGTGTTATATTATCATAGTTTCTATACTTATATATTCTTATTTGAAAGATCGATAAAAAAAATTCAAATGCGACTAACTTATTATTAAAACTTAAAAAAGATCATAACTTTCAACTGATTTTTAGAAAGCATAGTGAGACTCATTCTTTAAAACAAGCTCATAACTAACAAAGCTGTTAGTGGTTTACCTGCTACTCATCCACACCTAATTAAAAAAAAAGAAATATTTCTTCAAATAATAATAATAATAAATATGATGTTTATGCCATCATTTGGAAAATTTTATCATTTTATTTTAAATTAGTTTCAACTTTTTAAAATTCTCAATTTTTCTATCATGTAAGATTTTTTGTTGTTATGAGATCCCAATAATGATAGAGCTGGTAAACTCAATGTAAATAATTTTTTTTTATCGAATTATAGTTAGTTCCTAATTAATGATGAGGGCAACAGAAGAAAGAAAATATTCAAATTGGGTTTTCAGTATCTCCAGATAATATTTCACTGCAATTGAATAATTTTCGAAACGGTGAAGGATAAAAGTAAAAAATAAAAAGATAAAAGTGATAAAGGTTAAAAGTAAAAGCATCCAAGACTGTAACGGTAAAAAGCAAAGCATCCAATACATAGTAATAAAAACTATAGTAGCACGGGCGAACTGTAGCAGTACTATAGCAATAGTGAAAATACTATAGTTGTACTGACAATATGTTTTGAAAATTTTTTATTAATGGATAACTTTCGACTTGTGTAAGGGCATCTATCAGAAATCCTTCTGTATTTCTTTCTTCTTGAAATAAAATCTTTCTTTTTTGGAGTTTATATATGTGGTGGAGCAAATTCGCATCAGAGGGATACTCAATTTCTTCAAATAAAAATATTTCTTCAAGTGAAACATGAGATCCCAAATAAAATATTTCTTCAAATAATAATAATAATAATAATAATAATAATAAATATGATGTTTATGCTATTATTGAAAATTTTATTGTTTTTATTATACATTTATGTCAATTTTTAAAATCCTCATTTTTTATTTCTATCATGAGATCCCAACAATGATAGAGCTGTTAAACTCAATGTAAATAAACTTTTTTTTTCTACCAAATTATAGTTAGTTCCTAACTAATAATGGGGGCAACTGAAGAAAGAAAAAAAAGTATAAATTTTATTCTAAAATATTATTTTTTTCGTTAATTACATAATTTTTGTCAAAAAGGATCATATGAAAGGCAAGAACCAACTTCAATCGTTTTACAATAGCGTAAATGCTACTTGAGAGACCAAAATCAAAGATGTAGGTTGTCTTGAATTCATATATATCAAATCAATTAATTGGATGAATATCCCCTTAATTTAATATTATATTATACTATTTCATTTAAAAAATAATTTAATTTGACGATATATGAGAATCTTATAAACATTTATGAAATAATTATTCAAAAAAAGATATTTAAAATTTTCAAAAAAAAAGATATCTAAATGTTAGAATATCTTGGTAATAACATAATATAAAAGGGATAATTACCTACATGCCACACCATTTAGTTTTATTTATGTTTTACCCATCTATTCTTATTTAATTACGCTATGCACATTCAAAATATTATAAAATCTTACATACACACATTTTAACTTATTTTTATTATAATGAGTAATTATAATTTTTCAATAGCCTAACTATAGTTAGATTACAAAAAATATGAGTCGTTCATCATATTATTTTAAGGATATTTAAATATATTTTGAGTGAAAATCTTAAAACCTTAATGTTTAAGTAGCGGCAAAGGAAGGAAAACATCCGTGACGTGAATTGATTTTAGGACAAATTAGCGCTTTAGTGTGGTATTGAGGAAGAGAAAAAAGATGTACCATTAAGGATAAAAATATAATTTTAATGATTTACTAACTAAATATTTTTTTTTCAAATAGATTTTGATTAAGTTTTAACTCAAATGTGTGTATGTAAGATTTTGTAATATTTTGAGTGTGCATAGCGTAATTAACTAAGAATGAATGAGTAAAGCATAAATAAAATTAAATGGTGTGGCATGTAGATAATTATCCCAATATAAAAATAACATAGAATCAAATACCCTTTAGTTTAATAAAAAAAAAGAAAAAAATATTAATGGAGTGTTCTCTTAGTTCAATCGAGAATGAACATATTAGAATATCAAGAAGTCTTAATTAAGTTTCAATCACACTACTCTAATTTTAAAATGAGATGAGAGAAGTTATGATATCGAGAGAAATAAAAAAAAAAAAGGTAAACCTAAGCTCAAATTTCAAACTAAATTGCATCATAAAACAATTTATTATATTTTCTTAGGCCTACTCTGACAGCTCATTTGGTTCGAGTTTTTTATTTTGCTCAACACAAATTTTAATTATAAAATTTAACTTTATTTCACATTCAATATAAATATGAATATTATAATTAACTTTATTCTATATTTTACATACTTTTTAATATTAAATTTAACTTTTTATTATTAGATTCATAAAATAATTTTTTTAATTCAAAATTCAACCCTCAAATCAAACAAAGCCTGAGATTTAAGGCGAAGAAACTTGAAGTAAACCTTTTCCATTTATATATTTTCTTAATTAAATCACATCTGATTAATGATTTAAAACATTTTTAATATAAACCTTGAATTAATTAAATAGATAATTCTGAATCCTTCCATTAAAAAACTAACAAAATGGTATAAATTCACAATTTTATTTTCTCATTTCACTTGTTCACGTGTGACTAAAGTTGCAGTCTCTAGTTGCACGATATTTTACGTGAAAATCGTTGATGTATGTAGGAGATGCATGTTATAGCCGTGCTCATATTATACACTAATTGCAGTACAAGTACTCATACACAGCTGTAGAGCGCAATCGCAGTACTTGTCATTACATGCAAAGAATTGTGTGAACATGATTATTTTATTTGTCGTGATGACGTCAATGTTCTGTGCATTTTCGTTATCTTTTTGATGATCAAGACAGTGTAGCTGAGGCGATATTGTGCGAGAAGAAAGTGGAATAGAGATGAAGGAGGTTTCGTCATTTTGAAATTTAAATTTTAATTTAAAAATAAATTCTCTTTAATGGAAATCTGTCAAAATTTTATTTTTAAAAGTTTTTTTTAATTCTGATATTAAAAAAGTTTTTTTATGGCAAAGGAAGTCTGGCAAAATTTATTAAAAACGCTTTTAGATATTTATGTGACATAAAAGAATCTAATTGAATTGAACGCCGCGTGTCGATGATCTAATGGCTTATAGAAAGTTGGTGTTTGAGATGAAGTACTGGATCCGGTAATCCCGCTCCCCCAGATTTCTCCCTTTTGAAATCCGGGGACGGCGAGGCCTTTGCCTCTCGCCTCCCACGCCGCGTACCAGCGCAATGCGATTCCCTCCGCCCTCGTTTGCATCTATTTAAGGCCTCCGGCGCGACCGTCGCCTCTGTGATCCGGCCGCTGGGGTCGGCGATCTCCGATCTCCATGGGGAACAACCTCACCGCCGGCCGGCATGGTTTCTTTCAATCCGTCTCCGATGCGGTGACGGGCCGCGGCCGCGGCACCGATCCCGCCTCTGCTCCCCTTCCCATCACCCCATCTGCTCCCCATTTCCCCAAATCCTCCAATGGAAATGGCTTGGCTGCGGCCCCTGACAATGAACGGGTTCCCGACAAGCCGCCGGATACTGTCAAGATCCCTAAGGAGGCGCTGACGGCAGATTCGCCGAAGGATTCACCGGCACCGTCATCTTCTGGGACAGATCCGGCTCCTAAGAAACCCATGCAAGTCAAGCGGCTATCCAGCGCTGCTGGTCTAATGGCCGACTCTGTTCTGCAGCGGACGACCGGGCGGCTTAAGGACATCTATAGCCTCGGGAGGAAGCTAGGGCAGGGGCAGTTCGGAACAACCTACTTCTGCCTCCAGAAAGGCACGGGGAAGGAATACGCTTGCAAGTCGATCGCTAAGAGGAAGCTCGTAACACAGGAGGACGTCGATGATGTTAGGAGAGAGATTCAGATTATGCATCATTTGGCCGGACAACCCAATATGATCTCCATCATCGAGGCGTACGAGGATGCCGTGGCCGTACACCTCGTGATGGAGCTCTGCACCGGGGGAGAGCTCTTCGATCGGATCCTCCAAAGGGGCCATTACTCGGAAAAGGCAGCAGCGGAGCTCACAAGGGTGATTGTTGGGGTTGTAGAGACGTGCCATTCGATGGGGGTAATGCACAGGGATCTCAAACCCGAAAACTTTCTGTTTGTCAACCACAAAGAGGACTCGCCACTAAAAACAATTGATTTTGGGCTGTCCATTTTCTTCAAACCGGGTATGTCTCTGGTGAAGTCTTTGATGTGGTCTTTGTTTGGTTATATTTTATATTATTTTAAAGAAACCATTACTTTCAAAAAAAAGATTATGTTTTGAAATGCAGCATAAACTTTGAAATGAAAATGTTTCTTTCAATGTTCTTAGTATCTCATAAAGATATGATATTAAGAAAACATTATGTTTTTTGAAGATAATACAACTGCATTTCGAGAAGTATCAAATAATAGATAACTTGTCATTTAAAAAACTTTAATTTGAATTAAACCCAGCAAAAGGTTTTGTATTTTAAAAGCGCCATGTTTTATAGCACACTGATGTAGGCTCTGCAACTCAGAAACATTTGAATGGAAATATGGAATATTATTCACGTGAGAATCACCTTAGTGTCTCCTACTGGGAATGTACACTGAACTAAAGAGCCATCAAGTTGATTATGTATGGAGTGCTGATTGTTTTTGTATACTTTCTATTTTAATCTGAAAGAACTGTGTTGCTAGTTTTGCACTTCCAATTTTTTGAACTCATATTGGCTCTATACTCAATACAGGATAATATGTGTAACCTTTTTTTTTGAAAGGTATGTATAATCTTATTTTCACTGATGTTGATGCGAAAGCATGGTGGGGATAGCTACAGTAGACCATAATTAAGCTTCATTATTGTTATGAAGAGAATGTAGCTTTATTTTTATTTTATTTTATATATATATATATATATATATATATATATTGTAAAATATCCATAAGATGGATGCAGCTAAATTGTGAATGCTTAGAGATAAGTGGTCACACTAGGTGAGCCATAGTAGAAATGTGTGTATCAGATAGAGTAGGGCTTGGCACCTATTGAGGATAAGAGGGAAGGATGAATGATGTGGTTTTGCCATATTCATCATCAATCTATAGAAGCCATTGTACATAACTGTGACGAATTCCAAGTTACAATGATAAGGAGAGGAAATGGTAGATCAAAAATGACTTGAGAGATCAGGTCATAAAAAAGTAATATTGAAGTATGTTTGCTCTTGGAAAACATTGCTATACATATAAATGAATGGAGAAGAAAAATGCATGACTAACCAAGTAATTTGAAATTAAGTTTTTTTTTATTGTTGCTGTTGTTGAGTTTTATTTCTATGTTTTCTTAGCACTAATTCAAAATCTAGCTTGCGTATCACCTGTAGGGCCTTTTGATTTTTCATATTCATCATTTAATGACTATAGATTAGCTGGTATTTAGCGAAATATTTTGTCTCCTCTTGCTATCTAATGTTGTAATGGAGGAAAAAATGATTTTTTGCAGCACATTAAACTTTTGGTGAAGAAAAAATAGGGTTTGTTAAATATTATTGGAGTATGAAGAAAGCCTAATATCTCAATTAGAATTCAATTCATCATTCCCCGGTTCAACTTTGCTATTTGTTGGCTTGGGGGTTTCTATTGGGTAGATATTTGAATGTCAATTCATTTGGATTTTTGAGCACAATTGGTTTAGATTTAGGTCTACATGTTATTTAATATTGGTCCATCCTCATGCTTATTTAAAGGGTCTTTTAATTGTTGAATTTGCTTGCTATCCTTATAACTAACTTCAATTATGAGTATTCGCGAAGACTGAACATCATGCTCATTGGCTTCCATAAATTGTGTGTAATTTCAAGAAAGAAATACTCAGTGCAATCATGAACTTACATAGCTGAGTTTGACTCTGAGAAAGAATTACTCAATATAGGCCCAGAATTTGATTTTTGTGAAAATTAGAGGTGAGAATATATGACCCGACCTGTGAATTCAACTTCAATCCGACTTGAGAATTAAAAGTATGGGTCATAAATTTTGATCTGTTAATTAAACAGTTCAGATTTGGGTTGAACATAATTGGGTCAGGCCAGGTTCAGATTACTCATTTATCAACATTTGTTTTATAAATGGGTCAAGTTGGGAAGTTGACCCATCCCGCTTATTGATTGGGTTGGGTTTGTGTCATTGATCGACTTGTTTAATGAACTAGTCAAGTATGGGTTGAGCTGTCGAGTTGAGTTCGAGTTTGAGTCGAACTTAACCTGCTAAACCATTTTGCTGAAAATTGTCAAAATATGCAAATTTTGTGTGCTTATTCATCCTCTCTCTTAATGGCTTCCTATAATGCTCATAATGTGAGCTTTTCAATCGTTATATGTTTTTCATATATTTTTGTGAATTTATTTTCTTTTAAGTTTTACCTTGTATTTTTGAATCCCAACAACCCAAACACTTAGTTGCCAGGAAACTTGTATGTGCTTCTTTGGCATTGAGACTATTTGGTCATTCCTTGAAATTTTGGATTGCCTTGAGATGTGTTTAATATGAAAATAAATTAGTCATATTAAAAGTTGTATATTATATCATGTGAAAAAAAGTTGATAGTTAAATTGAAAATGGTGTAAGATGTGAAATAAAGTGATATTTTTATTTGAAATTTGTGTAATATGTGAGACAAATTTATTTTAGTATTTTTTTCTTTTTTAAATGGGCAACTATTTTGGCCTTAGCATGATCTAAATAGTATAAAGAGTAAACAAGCCTTTAGGTATGTTCTTTATCACACAAAATAACGATATACCAAGGAAACACTTCTATGGTTGAAAATGAGACTGATTTTACGGTGGTTTTGCCAAACTCCAAATCTATTATGTTGTTATAGGCCATCCTTGGGCTCTTCCAATATTTGAGGTGAGTTTTAGACTTAAAATCCATACTCTTCTCGTATCCATTTTTCAAATTAACCTACATTGCCCTGAATCTCTCTTATATAAGAGTGTCGTTCATTCCAACATTAAACTTGTAAATAATTAGCAATTAATTTGCAATAACATTAAATTTTTAATTAATTAATTATAATGTAATATTTTCAAGTCAACTTGACTTCTTTTTGAGTTGGATTGCGATTGATCTGAGCTGACTCGAAATCGAAGTAGAAAATCTTTGAAGCCACGATTTGTTTTCAAGCCAACTATATTTTTTCGATCCGGTTTCGAATTTCAAACATAATGCTCAACCCTATTTTTGGGCACAATTGGTTTAAATTTAGGTCTACACTTTATTTAACATTGGTCCATCCTCACGCTTATTTAAAGGGTCTTTTAATGGTTGACTGTAGACATGACTATACCACCTTAAAGGCCCTTTTCTGATCTTTTCCTCAATAGGTGTCACGCAACCCACTCTCTAATATAATCGTCTCTGTTGTTATGCATGAACATAATTTTTAAATTGAACTTCTGTGGATGTGGTTAAAATATACTAATTCCTCCCATACCCATTCCACTGTCATGGGATTTCGCATGCAAGTACCAAACGCATCCCACAGATATGAATTAATATCTCATGCTCATCCTATTAGTGGTGGAATGGGGTGGGTTAAATGGGTTCAAATATGAATTGTCATGCCAAAATATTGCTTGTGTGTTTGCTATCTTGTCTTCCTTTTTATGAACACCAGAGCAAGCATCTTACTCTTGCCAAGATGAAATCATCTCTCTTATTATTTGCAAATTGAACATGAGCAGCTGTTTAATCTTCTATATGGTTATGTGAGTGTGTTCTATTCCCGTGATTAATTGTTGCAAGATTATTCTTTTCAGGAGAAATATTTTCTGATGTTGTTGGAAGTCCTTACTATGTTGCACCAGAAGTTCTTCTAAAACATTATGGCCCAGAAGCAGATGTCTGGAGTGCTGGAGTTATTGTTTATATCTTACTGAGTGGGGTCCCACCTTTCTGGGATGGTATAATACCTTAGTTTTATCTTCTTCCTATCCCTAGTTTCCCGTATCTGATTGTTAACAGGTAAGTTTGATTATGCATAACATCCCAAATTAACTTATCTATGTCCTATTACAGAGACAGAACAGGGAATATTTGAACAAGTTCTGAGAGGTGAATTAGATTTTGAATCAGAACCATGGCCTAGTATCTCAGAGAGTGCAAAAGATTTGGTTAGAAAAATGCTTGTTAGGGATCCCCAAAAGCGGTTGACTGCTCATCAAGTTCTTTGTAAGTTCTATTGCTTTTGTTGGAAATAAACCATGTTTGAAGTCAAGATAGATATTCAGTGCTTTCAATTGCTTCCTTGTAGTTTATTTGCATAGCGTTTGCATTTATAACATTCATAATTTCTTACTGCGAAACTCTGATGATTATGTCTCATATTTTATTCAATTCAGGAAATTTAGAATCTTAAGGTAGGTGGTTATCTGCTATCTTGCAAGTAACTTTTGTCAGGGGGTTACATTGGGAGAGCTTGAGTTGGGCCCACTATACAATTAAATGGATACCCATTAATCCAAAAACTTAGGCCAATAGGTAAAGGCCATCAACTGTATGTTAATACCATAACTTGTATTGAAAGTTCAATGTGAGATAATTTTTCATGTGTATACTAACAAATTTGAAGTCTCAGTGCTAACAGATTTTACTTGAAGTGTGATTTCTGTCTTATATGTTTAAGCTACTCAGTCGATCTTGCAGCCTTCCCAGGAGATAGCATGACATGTTATCTAAAAGTCTAGACTGTAATTTTGCTTTTTGAAGAGAAAAAATGCTTTGTAGCTCCAGTAAATGATGAAAAAGTTTTAGGATTTTTGGTCATTACCTCAGCCCATTAGCAATGCACTCATACAATGAATAAAGATAATGACCAATGGTCCTAAATGTTTTGGTTATTTATTGGAGCTATGTAGCATTCTTTTGAAGATTAATGTACTTTCATACTTGCCAATAGATATACAAGCGAAATTGCCAGAAGTTCAGAATCATTAAGTTTTTTAAATTTTCTTTAGATTGAATTACTTTATTTTGAGCCATTTTTCCTGGGCTTATTTTAAAAGTACCTTATATTTTTTTTTTCAAATTTATAATTTTGTTTGGGCTACTAATTATATTTTCTAATTGGTCAAAAAAACTGTATTTTCTAAAACCAGCCCCTAATTATTTTGTATGTTGGATTATTATTACAGTTTCTTTTTGTCTCCTGCAGGCCACCCATGGGTTCAGGTTGATGGTGTTGCTCCTGATAAGCCTCTTGATTCTGCTGTCCTTACTCGCTTGAAGCAGTTTGCCGCAATGAACAAGCTTAAGAAGATGGCACTCAGGGTGAGCAATTCATTTCCAGCTGCTCATTGGGAAAATCAAGATTATCATTCTAACCTGTCGATGATTTTGGCTAATTATGAAAACATAATACAGTAGCATGTTTGGGAATTTTGTTCAATTTGCGTCATTACATAATTTGAATTTTGGGGGATTGGGAATTCCTTTAAATCCGCATTATTAACTATGCCTGCTTTAAATCCACAAGTACTTTGAATCTTGATTCTGTTATCCTTTATTTAGTCCAACTCTAGGAAATTTCTAGAGATTTCATGTTGTCCCTATATTATTATTTCTAAACTACTTGTTGTGGGTTAAATGCCGAGGGGATCAAGTTGGGCTCAATGCAAGTGAAGGGCCTGTAAACCCAAATGCCTAGGCTAATGGACAAGAGCAAGCACTTGTGTATTAATGTCATAACTTGTTGAACTTCCAATGTGGGACAATTGATCATTTGCCTTCCCAACAATCTCTCTCTCACATGAGAATTCATCCACATTGGTCTTTCCTATCTAATGGGTTAGTTAAACTCATTAAGTGTATGCACATTAATAGCCCACAAAATCACCTGGAAACACAATAGGAGTCATCTGCTCTTGGATCACTGAACCATGATAAAGCCAATAAAACCCATCATAGAAGCACAACTCACATGAACCACTTGGTTCCCAGTTGAATCATTGGTTTTAATACTACTTGTTAGAGAAATACCAGGAGGTTTAAGTTGGGTCAATTACGCAAGTGAATAAGCACTCATTAACCCAAAAGCATAGGTCAATTGGTATTTCATCACTTTTATATCAACACCATAACTTCTTGTTGAACTGCTTATGTAGGACAATTGCAAGTGCATTCTCACTAGTACCAAAGGACATCTTTTCCATTTAATATTGCTCTAAAATTATGGTCTTATTTTATTTTGTTTATAATTTAATTCAGGTAATCCTAAATGCAAATACATTGTGGCCAGTCTGCTAGACCACTCTGAAATTAATATTTGTTGACTTGGACAAAGTTTTAGGGTATAGCAGCTAGAAAAGCTTGGGGTGGGCCTAACCTGCCTGCAATTTCTGTGCAATTTGTAATTAGCTTCATGTGTACTTTTCACCAACTTGCACTACGTGCTTCTATTTCTAGGTCATTGCTGAGAATTTGTCTGAAGAAGAAATTGCAGGACTGAAACAAATGTTCAAGATGATAGATGCAGACAATAGTGGCCAGATTACACTTGAGGAACTTAAGGCTGGATTGGAAAGAGTCGGTGCGGAACTGAAAGACTCTGAAATTGAAGCTCTAATGAAAGCAGTAAGTGCTAGATTGTTCTCCCCTTTGATCTTCATATTTCTCGTTAGAGTACCTATTCTAGGAATTAGATATCGAGATGAATCTGTTTACTCACGTACTCAAACCAATGTGTATGTTTTCTTATTGTTAGCCTTTCGCTCATGGTTAGCTTCAAGGATTTCTCACTTTCCTTTTCACTCTCATGGGTTATAACCATGCCCTGAACTTCATGTATCTCAGAATTTTTTTTAAGTAAACCTGCTGTCACACTTTTACTGAAGAATTTGTTATTACTCAACTTTACTATTTCATTGTCGGTTTTAAATTATTTGTTGAAGGTTGGCTGTCTATCTTCATCTATACTTCAGCGAAATCTTAGAACTATGTATTATATATATTTTTGCCTTGTTATATGAATGTTGTTTAGCATCCCTTATATCTACACCTTGCTCTTTTCCTTTTTTTTTGTTTCAACTTCTCTCTCTTCTAACTAACCTTTTTTTGTTTGGGTATTTAGGCTGACATCGATAATAGTGGGGCCATTGATTATGGGGAATTTCTAGCAGCTACCCTGCATCAAAATAAACTCGACAGGGAAGATAATCTCTTTGCAGCCTTTTCATATTTTGACAAAGATGGCAGTGGTTATATCACTTATGATGAACTTCAAAAAGCTTGCGAGGAGTTTGGTATGAATGATGCCCGACTTGAGGAGATGATTCACGAAATAGATCAAGACAATGTAAGCTTGTAGATCCCATGAACCTAAGCTCATAATTAACACGATTTTATGTACTGACACTTGGTTAATATTTTCATCTTATTTTAGGATGGTCGAATAGACTACAATGAGTTTGTGGCAATGATGCATAGTGGAAATGGTGGCTTTAGCCAGGGTCAGCGACAGTCAAGTTTTGGTCTTAGGGAGGCACTCAAAATTGGTTAAAGGTGAATACTGGCTTGCCATTTGATATTTTTATATACTTCTTTTATGTAGATAGAACCAACGTTGCAGTATCTTTTTGGAATATTTGACTCACCAAATATTAGACCTTGCCTACATAAAAAGAGGAAGAGAGAGATCAAAAAAGACATGAAAAGAAACTATAAGAAATGATTTTTTACAATTAGAGCTAAGTGAGGATTTATTAATTGATAGAGTGGAATAAAAATAAAAGATTCATGTAGCCGACTCCACCTAGTGGGATAAAGACTTGGTGGTGGTTGTTATTAACTGGGCGTCCTTATACTTCATAAGCAACATATATAGGAACCGGTCATATGTACTTTATGGATGAAAATAATCTACCAAGCTTGTTTAGGAATCATGAACTACCTGTAAATCAAGGGATTATTTTCCAATCCCATGTTGCCATCATTGCCATCATCTTCAATTGATTATTGTAAGATAATTCAAACTATTTCTGCTGCAGAACTTGCTCTTAATACTACTGTTTATAGGCCTAGGGAATATCTACTTGGAAGGTTATTATTGGGATCTGACTTCCCTTACATATATAGTTCAATAGTTTACTTCATATACCTTGTAAAATAACTTTGCTTGAAAGGACGGATCACCTACCAATAGGGTTGTTAGTTTGGATCAACTTAAACTCGACTAGAATTTTTTTACTTGAGTCAAGTTGACTTAAATTAAAGTTTGAGTTAGCTCTAAATAAACTTTAATTTAACTTAAATTTATAATAAATTATAATTACTCAATAATATTATACAATTTGCTTAATTTAACACTTTAACAATGATTATTATATTATATTATTATATTTATAATTAAAGATTACCTTATACTACATGCTTAAAGTGAAAAATATTATACAACTCCCGGGTCTTGCTAAATGAGCAAATATATTGACCACTATGTTAGACGTGTGCATGCTTTGTGTATAATATTTTTATATACAATATTTACATTTTGAGTCAACTTAAAATTATTTTCAAGTAAGTCAAGCTTGACTCAAACTCAACTTGAAAAAAATTGAGTATTTAAAACTTGACTCAAAAAGATTCGAATCGAGCGAAAGTTCAAGTGAATTATGCGTGAGTTATGAGTTTTTGAATATTTTTAACTGCCTTGACTACAAATTTTTGATTATGCAGAAGTTGTCCATAATATTAAAGAGGAAATAAAGATTGATTGGCAAATATTGCTAAGGATTGTCAGCAAAAAAGGTTGAAGCATGGGACCTATTGCAGATATTTTTTTAGAGCAACCTATTGTAGATATTTTTTTAGAGCAACCTATTGTGGACTTGAGACTAACAAAATAAAGAAAACCCTCCTAGAATTGGATCCGATCTTGCCTTACCTAGTTTTAAACAAATTTGGAAAGACCTTGATGCTACATGATCAAGCCAAGAAGTCCCTTCGTGTTCCCTTTTTTAGTCCCTTCCGTCATTTCCAATGTTTCTTTACCTTTGCTTCCATACAGTGGACCAAGTTGATGCACAAATAGCAGACTTCTTTTAAACAATAACTGTTGATTCAATAATCTTTTGGTTACAATAACTGTTGATTCAATAATCTTTTGGTTTCCTTGTTAATGCTCTTGGTATCAAACTTTGTGGTCTTTGTTAAATGTTTGGTTACCAACTAACTTAAGAACTTAACTTGTAGGTTATGAACTAAGAATAGTTTTATATTCTTACACTGCTCCTCTTCAATGCAAAGGATTAAACTTAGTATAGATCTTTTCATTTTTCTTATTAGGATAACTAGTGGCCATCAAAACTCAAACTTGAGACCTTTGGTTTTAATACCTTGTTAAATCATTAATTATTGACTGATGTAAAAGGCTTAAACTAAAAGCAATGCATCATTTCATTTAAGGCCGTCCTAGTTTCAAAATTGGGCAGTTCCCAAGAACGCTGTTCTGGAAATAATTCGTAATTGTGGTTTATGTGGTTGCATCACTTATTATTAAGGTTTGCATCAATTTGCATGAGCTTTATATCTTCTGCTGAGAAGTGTTTGCTGGGCAGGAACAAGGTTGCCATTTGAAGAGTAGGTTGTGAGTCTTTTCAAGGTGCCAAACTGGACAACTTTATTTCAGGGAGGTTCATGTGTTATCTGATCTCATCAATTTTGTCATGATTTCAAGCAGGATGTTTTTCCTTGAGACAGCTTTGAATCAGAACCAACTGAAGTTTGGTAAGCTTCAACCCCCACCCCCACCCCCAACCCAATGCAAAGTTGCAATTCGTCCTGTGTAGAATTTATGAATTATTGCTCATCAATAGGTTTTGCATTTTTCTTAAGGGGCATTTGGTTCAATATTCTTTTGATGTTATGTCATGTCATCTAAAAATAATAATTATTTAGTTTGATGATATGTACAGATAATCTTTCTAAAAAATTGTGGAGTTGTCACACATAACGTCAAAGATAATGCTGAACCAAACACCTCTTAGTGTTTTTATAAAATCAAATTCCATATGATTCTTTGATTAGCTGGCAAAGTCTTAAAGTGAGACATCAACTCGAAATCAGTTTTTGGATTCAAGTCTACAAAAAATTGTTTGTTTTTGAATTGATTTTTCAGTTGGCTTCAGCTGATTACCAATCTTATATTTTGAACTACATATGCATTGTACAGACATGGATAAATAATACTATTAGTTGAATCTGTGATACATTTCTGTCCACAGCATTTGTTTTTCATACAAGATCCACCAACATACACATTGTAAAATCAAAATACGTAAGCATTCACATATTGGGTCAATTTTGAACTGAGAAAATATTATTCAAGTTTCAGGTTTAGAACATAATTCACCTGCTAGTTGTATGTCAGTTTTTTTTTTTTTTTGAGTCAGCTTAGTGGAGCATTTGATTCATTGTTATTGTGATGCTATGTTATGTTATTTGAAAAAATATATTATTTTATTGATGACATTTAAATTGCATTGTAACAATAATTTAAAAAAAAAAAAACATGATAACGAAAAGGGACAAGGTGTAGTTAATCAAGCCTGAGATAATCAAAATAAGCTAATTTCATTGTCGATCTATCCGCTGCAAGACATTTAAATATTATTAACATCTATGTCAACATAAGTGTTCTTATTCTTTTCAAGCAGTTGATTTTATTTTTTTTCTCCAACTTGAACGTAGGCCGGTAACTCACCGCATTGGCAGACATCGAGCGTTCAATTGCTGGCCTCCAATTGATAAAGATCGACGGAGCGGCTCAGCCAAACATGTTGGAACCCTCAGAAACCCACACACATGACCTCTTAGCATTTTTCATGTTTTATTAGTGTTAAAATTTGTGTGAAGTTGTTCTACAGAAGAAAGAAAGAAAGAAGCCCCCTCTGCTTAGGGCTATCTAGTTGAGGCTTCTGCCCTTTGCTGTGTTATATCTAAGCTTGACCTGCAGGGATGTTACTCCTAATATCTTATTTTACAAGTTTGTGTATTGAATTGGCCTTTTTTTTTGTTGATTATTATTTTATTAACTTAGTTTTTCATGTATGATTTGGTTGTATTTTTTTATTTTTATTTTTATTTTTATTTTGTATGATTTGGTTGTATCCCATCAGCAAACAAAACATGTTTGCAGATCTTGTGATATCAAAATGAAATGCAAAATATGATTAAATGATGTAAAAAAATACAAAATATGATTTTCATGCTTTTAAATTGAAAGAGAAATAGAATTTAAATTGTCTTGATTAAAGAATGGTTAGTTTATTGATTCATGTACAGAATTATTATTTCTATTAAATATTAACATTCAGAAATTTAGAAATTTTAAGGTAAATAAAAAAGTAATTTTATGTCAGAGTAAATTAAATTAAAAAAAGGAATATATTATTGTAAAAATGAGGGGTAATATGGAGTGACATAAAAATAATAAATGTAAAAATATATAAATAATAAGTAATATAGTAGAGATGAGAGAAGGCTTAAATCCTATGATCTAATACTTGAATTGATGTCAAATTTATAGAAGTAATGATAATATTTTCGTACAAAATTCATCCAATCAAAGGCCTCTCTATTGATTAGATAAGCGACAGTGGTTGTCATGACGACTCTGGTGGCAGACAAGGCTACTAGTGTTCACTCTAAAGCCCTGTTTGGCGCGAGGATTAAATTCAGGATTAAAATGATATTGGTTTAAAAAATAACAATAATAATAAATATATTTTTTTAATTATTTTATAAAAATTTAATACAAAAAAAATTATTTAAGCCTACATGAATGTAATTGCTATTAACCCAAAACAATTAAATTTTAATATACATATTAGTAAAAAATAATATAAATATTACAGTTTTTGTTATATATATGCTGCACTTTTATAGTATGAGTTATAATTCTTACGACTAAAAATTTAAGCCTCCAATATGTAAAATAATAAGATTTCAATGATGTTTTTTATAAATTTAAAAAGACGTTTGGTTTAATATTATATAATATTATTTTAAAAAATTATTTAATTTAATGATACTTTTAATAAATTTTTAAAAAATTATAGAATTGTTAATAAAAAGTAATATTTAAATAATAAAATATATTAAGATATTATCAAATTAAACGATGTTTGGCTTCAAAAAAGAATGTCATATTTCTTTATTTGTTTTCCAAAAAACTGGCCGATTTTACTATTGGATCTGGGATTTAATGATAAAAAATAGTAGAAAAAAAATTACATTTTTTTCTTTTACACAAGAATTTAGAGGGCCCAACCGGGTTCGAACCGGTGACCTATTGATCTGCAGTCAATTGCTCTACCACTGAGCTATGGACCCATTTGTTCACTTAAAATGAAACCTATTTAATTATCCTTTATATTTGGTACATTCTAAAACTAAATAAATAATTAAGTTAAAAGTTATTTAATAAAAAATTTAAATAACTAACAATATTTGTTGTTAACAAAAATATCAATTAATTAAATAAACATATATGAATCTATACTACGAGGCACATAAATGTTTTATTTAATATCTATGATATTTCTATGCACATTTATTCGTTATGCTCTCAGCATAATCGTAATTCATAGTATTTAGGTGTATGTAAGTGTTAAACAAGTGGTTCCTACGCTGCATTCTGGCCGAACGCGCCTGACGGGCCTGTACTTGATTGATTTGCTGACTTAGCTTCCAGTTTTGCAGAACTATGGACCCAGGTCAAAAACCTCGCGGCATGAGGCTTCACCCAACCGTCGACCACGACGTTCCAGGATCATCCTTCGTAACCTCGGACCCGAGGGTACGAGGTAACGCCTGTCACAATCAGCTTCACCTAACTCCGCCGATTTCCGTATAGACGCTCTTCCCCATAAGAGTATCGGCATTAAAGGATGTCATCTTCCTCGTACAGCTGCGGACCTCTCCATTGACAGGCGAACGGCGCTCGGAGCTCACCCATCACCTTTCCTCCGGAAAACCGGGGTGGAGCTACGCGTGTCAACGGCTATAAAAACCGCTGAACAGTCCCAGCCAAAGAACGGACACAGAGAGAGGAAAACAAAAGAAAATGAGAAAGGACAGAGGGACTCAGGCTCAGAGATTCCTAGTTCTCTCATTCATTTGTAACAAAGCCCCAACTGAGGAGCTGCTTCTTCTTTTTTCCCTCTTTCCCATAAAATAAAGCATTGTATAAACCCTGTTGAAGGGTTATCTCTCCCACCTAGTGAAATTCCTTTGCTGACGGACCGGTGGACGTAAGGGATTCCCTCCCTGAACCACCTTAAATATTTGTGTGTTTCTCTGGATGCTATGATATGGTTCTCCTCTTGAGCCTCCGTGAAACAGGCTCACCCCTTTGCGCGCCGCCGTCTCCCGGAACTCTCTTTCTCTCTTCGGTGTTCCCTGGACTTCCACATCCTACGTTAACAGTAAGGAAGAACAAAATTATTTGAGTATCTTTTATAATTCGAGCGTAATCGGCATCATATCTAAAACTTTAATAACATTTAGAATAGTGAATAAAATTTTATTTTTTATTTAATTACATACATAAAATATAGTATGCAATGAATAAATAAATTATTAATCTTCAATTAATAGGTCATACTATTCAATTGGTTAATATAAAAATGAGGGCCAAACAATACTTGTATGAATTTCTATTGCATTTTAGCCTTCTAAATTAAGACTTATTAGATTTGAAGCGTCTATACTTTAAAATCTCGTTGGATGTGATCTGTAGGCTCGATGTAAAACTAAATTACGGGAATTCGAGTAATCAAAATAGACTCAAATTTAGATAAATAAAAAAATAAATACAATATTTGAATAATTTAGTTTTTATTGTTTTATTTAATAGTAAAAACATAATTAATGCAATTTAAGTTATGCGCCAATATATGTATTTGTGAGAAAAATTATGGCAAATCAAACTGAAATTTGATTAAATTGAATTTCATAAACATAAATTTTAACTATAAAAATTAATTTTATTTTGCATTTATCATAAATATAAATATTAAAATTAATTTTATTTCAAATTTTATATACTTTTTAATATTAGATTATTATTTTTTTTCATTAAATTTAAAAGATAAATATTTTTTTCTTATTTAAAATTCAATACTTGAGTTAAAGGAGAACTAAATGAATTAATTGAGATAACAATATGTAATTTAATATTAAAGTTGTATTAAATTTAATAAATTATGGAAAGTTAAAATGAATTTAAAAATAATAATAAAAAAGATTTGATTCTTTTTAAGGAAGAGTTGAAGGATGGCTTTGCAAACGCAGTGTTTTAGAGTATTGAAATGAAATTTTAATTGAAAGTTAATATTGAATTTAGGGGTAACTTTGCAAATATAATATTTTGGAGTATCCAAAATGGCATTTTAGAACACCACCGACACAGGAGCGAGGAATCTATCGTCTAGGAGGGAGAAATGTCGCCTTCATGCCACCCGTTTCTTTCCTTCACGGGAGAGTCCCAAATAAATCAAGAAATCATTTAATTGACACGCTGACGAAAATTACTGTAAATAACGGTAAGGTTATGGACCAAACTGCAATAATCGGAATTTTTTTCGATAGTCAGTGGGCGGACAGCTCATCTTACAGCATTTCCCATTCTACCCTTACTCACCAACTATTATTAAATGCTTTGCAGCTGGAGGAGTTAAATGTAATTTCCCATCATTTTTTAAAATGGTGTGCCCATCGCCGTTGATTTGTGCCAGTTTACGACGTGGCGAGATCACCACCTTCCGTCAGAAACAAATGCAGCCATTCCGACACGATTTGATCGTGACACGTGTCCGCTGCAGTTCTGGCGAACCCGCGCAGTGATATAAAATCCTCATAAAAAACAGAGTGCACCTAATGTTCCGCGGCGAAGAGGAGATAGTGAGAGAAGGGAAAGCTGTAGGGATCTGAAAGGGATTCGCCGCCGCGGCGTCGCCGTCGCCATGGGTTTTCCGGTCTATGGCGGCTTCCTTCTTCTTTCCCTTGTTGCTGCTTTACTTCTCCCATTCGCTCCGCCGGCGTCGACGTTGCCATCGGCCGCGGGCTCCGGCGGACAGATCAACTCGAACTCTGTCCTGGTGGCCCTCCTGGACTCCCAGTACACCGAGATTGCAGAGCTTGTAGAGAAAGCGCTACTCCTTCAGAAGCTGGAGGACGCCGTCGGCCGCCAAAACCTTACCATCTTCGCCCCCCGCAACGAGGCCCTGGAGCGCGATCTCGATCCAGAGTTCAAGCGCTTCCTACTGGAGCCTGGTAACCTCAAATCCCTGCAGACCCTCATTCTTTTTCACTTCGTGCCGGTTCGCATTCCCTCCTCTTCCTGGCCCTCCAGCCGCCATCGCACTCTTGCCGGTGATTATGTCCGACTGTCTCCCTCCTCTTCCGGGCCGCATCGCGTTGATCTCGCTGCGGTGGTTCACCCTGATGCGGTCGTTCGCCCTGACGGCGTCATCCACGGCATTGAACGCCTCCTAGTCCCCAGATCTGTGCAAGAGGACTTCAATCGCCGCCGCAACCTCGCCGATATCTCCGCCGTCCTTCCCACTGGCGCTCCTGAGGTCGATCCCCGCACTCACCGGCTCACGAAGCCAGCACCCCCTGCCCCAGCCGGCTCCCCTCCCGCCCTCCCGATCTTCGACGCCTTGGCCCCTGGCCCTGCTATCGCCCCTGCACCTGCTCCCGGTCCCGGATCCGGCAAGCACTGGTTCGACGGCCATCGCCAGATCAAGGACTTCATCCAGACCCTCATCCTATACGGCGGATACAACGATTTTGCCGACATTCTCGTCAATCTGACTTCCCTCGCCACCGAGATGGGTCGATTGGTGTCTGAAGGCTACGTGTTGACTGTCCTCGCTCCCAACGACGAGGCCATGGCGAAGCTCACCGCCGACCAACTCAGTGAGCCCGGCGCGCCAGAGCAGATCGTCTACTACCATCTCATTCCGGAATACCAAACCGAGGAAAGCATGTACAATGCCGTCCGGCGCTTCGGCAAAATCCGGTATGATACGCTGCGGCTGCCGCACAAGATCGTCGCCAGGGAGGCCGATGGGTCGGTGAAGTTTGGGCAGGGAGAGGGATCCGCGTATCTCTTCGACCCGGATATCTACACAGATGGTAGGATCTCCGTGCAAGGGATCGACAGCGTGCTGTTCCCGCCCGATGAGGTTTCGCCGGCGCCTGCTGTCGGCGCGGCCAAGAAATCTGCTTCTGCAGTGAATTCCGCTGTCCTCAACCCGAGGACTAGGAGAGGTACGCAGTCTTTTTCGATTTTATTTTTCATCTTTCAGAATTTTTATATATTCCCAATAAGAATTTTTTCATTTAAGATAAAGGTTTGGTTAAAGAAGTATGCAGTGCGGTAATTATACCTTCGATGATCGCGTCACCGTCTGCACGTGATCTGCGAATTGCTCATCAATGGATGAGCTGTCGGTGGTTTAATATTGGCGAAGTACTTCATATTTGTCATTATTACTTGCAAGTATTTAGCTGGGTGTAAAACAGAAATTTTTTGGGGTATTTTTTTGCAAAATGGATTTGTGTTAGGGTAAATTGCATAAAATGTTCCTGAGATTTTA
Organism: Apostasia shenzhenica; assembly: GCA_002786265.1. Classification (NCBI taxonomy): domain Eukaryota; kingdom Viridiplantae; phylum Streptophyta; class Magnoliopsida; order Asparagales; family Orchidaceae; genus Apostasia; species Apostasia shenzhenica. The sequence continues at coordinate 2,790,363 of KZ451888.1, read as the reverse complement.
ATATTTTTGTTCATTAATCTATAAATTTCCAAGCTTCTCATTTATAGGAACATTATATGATTGAAAATCTATGAATTTAAACCTAATACCTCAAAAACTTGAATATAATTAGTTTAATTTTTGGATGTGTTAAAATTATATTGCAATTTTACAAGTCAACATAATCACCATTATTTTTTTAAAAATTGCAATTATTAGCTTGTTAATGTCGTAATCGCAGATCATGATTTCTTTTTTAAAAAAAGTTAGCACGTTGCTGTCACGTATTTTGCGTAATTCCTAAAAAACCCTTGCCTTTGCTCCCAAGTTGGGAATTTCGGAGGGCTTTCATGGGAAGGGAAAGCAACTATTTTTTACATTTCGGTGCCTAACAATTCTCAATTTGCATTGTGATCGGCAGGGAAGCTGTTGGAACTGGGATGCTACGTGCTCGGTGCCTTCGCGGATCGGTTGCGCTTTACTTCCTGCAAATAGATAGAAAGAGAGAGGGAGACGATAATGGTGGCTGAAAATTGCAAAAAGCCCCCTTATTCTTTGCGTAATAACACGGGGGTTATTCTTGCAAAAGAGAAAAAAAAAAGTGTTGGTTTTTGTTGTCTTTGGGCTTCTGTCTATATGAAGGCACGGTTCTGTTCGGTGTATAAAAAAAATATGGTTTTGGTGGGCTGTGAATTTATTCTTTGGTCGCATTAATTTTCAATATTAACAACACGAATTTATTTCTCCATGCAATTTTTGAATCTGAATATTAATATTTATGTTCTTGCCCTAAAGAGGATAGCGTAAATTTCGAAATTGCTGGGGGTGTTTAGAGAAAATGTGCAAACAAAATGTCAATAATTGCGAGATGCCCTCGTTTTAATTATCGCTGTCAGAGATACAGCCTGGCAATCCTTCGATCAACGGCCAGGATTGAATCCCAGCTTTTTGAATTTGCCTGAAAAACGTGTTACAATTAAATAAAAAATCATCTCAAATTCAATTTAGGGGGGTTAGTGTTATTTCAATGTCAATATTATTTAGATGTCATGTTATCTAAATATCATTGTTATTCATCAATGGATATTTGTTTGGTTCAATATTATGATATTAAAAAATATCAATGCTATCTAAATTATTTTTGTTTAGTTGAAAGTTATTGATATTATAATAACAAATTGATAGTGTTATCTTGAGATATCGCCCGATTTGGAGTGACATCTAGATGTAATGATATTTTTGTAATTAATTATAATGTTATTTAAATATGTCATTAAATCAAACAATTATTTTCTAAAAATAACATTACATAACATTGAGATAACATTAAACCAAACACCTCCTTATTTAAGTGGCCATTGTTTTTGTGAGAATTTAATTATATAATTTTTTTTAAAATTAATTAAAATAAATAATAATTTTACTTTTTAATATGATAATATTAAATGAAATAAATAAAAATTTAAAGATAACAAAAATAGGAAATGCCTCTTTACTTTAAATCAATGATTCCAAGTTCATAACAACTTGCTTGAAATGGCATTCATGTTTCCATTCTTTTGTATATCAAATTCAATACATCGATACATATCACAAATATCTTTAATCGTTATCGATCACTTATTATTAATTTCAAGAATGCTTATTGATGGCAAGCAGATCTTCAAAGTTACACAAATATATATATATATATATAAGAAAATATTTTCATAAGCATTAGTAGTATTAGCTCTAATCTTTATCATCATAAACTGCAATAAATGGCATAAGAACAGAACCAATCCAGAGCTTGCCATCTCTCTCCTCCACTTCACTAACCGCTTTAACTACCTTCCCTTCTCTATCCTCCAGAACTTTCAGTAGTTGACCATCAGCTCCATACTTCATGATCAGAGCATGAAGCCTTCCTCCTATGTGGGTCTTGTACTGGATTTCTGTCCTTATTGGAAGCTTCAAAAAGATCTTCCTTACCGTCGGATGCATGCCGAAAAAGCACGTAAGCGATGTTCGGCGAGAGTGAATAGCAACCCAGAATTCACCCTTCTCGTTGGTTCTTACATTATCAGGAGCACCGGGCAGGATTGCAAAGAGCTCAGATCTCACTGCCTTATCACCCTTCAGCCAATATCTGGTTAGCCTGCACAATTTTGATTCAAGAAATATGTTTTGATGCAGATTTTCGTAGTTTTTGTGAGAAAAAGAAGGAAAAGAGAAGGCTTGCCTAGCTCGCGCGCTCTCGCAGAGCAGCAGAAAAGATCCGTCCTTGCTGAGTGAGACGCCGTTGGGGAACTGAAGGTTATGAAGGAGTACTGTTGTTTCATTTGTAACAGGATTGTACTTCAATAGCCTTCCTGAAGGATCCCCAGTAAATATTGCTTGCAAGAAGTTTCTATGAATGCAGTTTGTTTACTTCCTGTCAGTAATATCTTTACAAACAAGCATTTATAGGCAAGTAGTCAACAAAAGAACTTCAAGGAGGCACACCTCACCTGAGAAAAAGGAACTCAAAGCAATGTGCCTAGCAATAAGGACTCTATATGAAAGGAACACTCCATGGTGTCTCAACTCCAACTTCATCGAGGTTTGGGATGCTACAAAACAGGAAGGGACAATTCTCCAAAGGGAAGGGGAAAACTCAGGACCAGATCTAGAGAAAGAGGAAGAGACGGCCATGGTAATGTCCTTAATAGTCATCCTCTCCATTACTAACCACAGAAAAATTATAACAATAAAAGAGCAATAAAATATGATGAGACATCCAAAAATGGAGTATAGTGATCAGCTTGAAGTCTCTACTTTCCTTTGGAAACTTGGATTGATCTTCTTTTCTCACTCAGATATAACTTTGTCTACGTTGAATTCTCTTCATCCCATAAGTTTAGAGAAGAGGTTCTTCCTTAGTTATTCTAAAGATCTCACTACGCCGCTTGGCGATGATAACACCCACTAGTTAGAGTTCCTTGAGTTCTCTCTTCTAGATCATTTTGGAAATACGCTATGCCCCTTTTCTTCTCAATATTTGTCTTGGACTTTCAGATTTGAGAGGGTGCTTTGTGTCATCTTATCCATACCAATCTAAATCGATCTTGGCTCCAAGCCATTTTGCCTTCCTCTACCCCGTGATGAAAAATGGTGTACAGTGTGGGGTAGGTCATTTAAAGGGACTGTTTAAAGGGACTGATACCACAAGCTCCAACCATTTGCAAGGTCTAGTTAACGCTAATATGGGCTTTCTTTTCACAACTTAGCAGAGATATTGTTACCTAATTTGAACTACAGGTTCTAATGCATAGCATTCAGAACATATTCTCTCAAGATACACAGGTTCACCAGGAGAAAATCATTCAGATATCCAGCATTAGTGATTGCTCCATCAATATCAGCATTTTCTTGTGCTACCCACAAGATCAATGCCCAAAAGCATCAATTGCAGTACTAAAACAGTATGAGAAATCATGAATAGAGGAAAGTTCAGTGAATGAACGCACCTTCTGTGGTATCTGCTACTGGTATCAGTGAAATAAATATTTCCGTCTTCATCAATATCCAAATCGTTTGTGAACTTGAAGGGGACTCCCTCAGCCTCTGTCGTCAATGTTTTAGCCAAACCGCCATCTGGACCTACCTTCATCAACCCAAAATATGCATCGGCTATGTATAAATCTCCAGTTTTCTTGTCGAACCGAAGACCCAGTGGCCTCCCACATGTATGCTCATGTTTGAGATAACTAAAAGGTGGGGGCTTTGGATCACATATCTCTGATCTGCATATGATATTTCAGCCACTGTTAAGATCCCTGAGCTATAGTTTACATGAACGGAAATACTAACTTGTAGAACACATGTTATTTTCCAAATATAAATGAAGCATTTTTGCAATGAATGACACCAAATACACTACAAAAGAGAAGCCGGACCCAGACCCATTGATAAGGTACTGAGATGGCTCTTCGACTGTAGCCAGTGCATTAATAGAAGTTTGCCTTATAGTACACCATCTTAATTAGATGCCAAAAGCCATCTAGATGAAGCTTTCATTCATGGAAAATGTCACTTGCGCAAGAAAATGAAAGCAATATTAGCGATGAAGAGAAATTCTGTCAATGGCGTACAGAGAGAAAAGATGTGTCCCAAGGGGCAAACGACATCGTGCAGAATGCAAACGGAAGCAATAAACGGAGAAAGAAATGAAACACGATCCTTGCTGATTGTATGGGTTGTGAGAATCTATGCCAAATTTTGCCCGGCATATTGTATTTTCTAGGGTTTTGATCGCTTCGCCTCTATATAAGCTGTGTTGTTTATTCTGATCAAACTACTTCAAGAGCATTGAATCATGCTTGAGCAGAGTAACTTATCTTCAAGTTATCCTACAAATCTAATCATCTTTTCCTAATTTTTCAGCTACTTCAAGAACACAGAATCCATCTACCGTGGAACTGTCTTACCGATTGGGCGAGGTAAAGGCGAAGTTCTTCCAGCGCTCCCCGTCCCAGAAAACAATCCGGCCATCCGCGAGGCCGGTGTACGGCCCGCGGCCGAGCGGATCGAAGGCGATGCTTTCCGGCCCCTGCACCTGGTTCTCGAATCGGATCTCCGCCCTCTGGAGCCGGTCCTCCTCGTCCGCCGCCGCAGGCACCGCCGACGTCGGCGCCAGCTCCACCGTGTAGGTCTCGAATCCCGGAAACTCCGACATCGCACCGTGCTTGAAGGGGTTTGTCCCGCAGTAAACTGCCGCCAGCACGAACATGCCGGCGATCACCGCCGTTGTCGGCCCCATCCCCGGCGGGCCGAAGAAATGGGATGGAAGGAACGGCGAGAACCCCGAGAAGCTGCTATGGGTTTTTGATAACGGTGGTGGCAAAAGAGTAAATATCTGCTTTAATAGATTGATTTTATATTTATTTTTATTTTTTTAAGAGCCAATCGGATGCGTTGTTTTTTTGAGATTTTTTTTTTCATAGTTGTTTTTGTTTTTGTTTTTTTTTTTTTAAAAAAAATTATTGATTCAGTAGTTGCACGCGATTAGGGCTGTAAAGGAGCCAAGTTGCAGTATAGCTAACCTTTGTGTTTTTTTTTTTTTTAATCAAAAGAAAAAAAAAATACTTTGTCTTTTAAGTTTTTAGTTTTTGAATATAAATTTTGATTCGAATAGAGTTATATTTATTTGAGTTTATTCAAATTAAATAATTATTTTTTAGTGATGATAAAAAATGAAAGTTTATTTGTTTTCTGAAAAAAAAAATTAAATTAGGTTAAAATAAATATTATAAGTTACATTAATCATTCATAAATTTTATCATTAAATTAAAAATATTTTAAATTTTGTATTATTTTTTATATTAAAATTAATTTTATTTCACATTTTTATGTATATCTTAAAATAAAAATAATAAACAAATTTCATAGTTCTTATTTATAAATTTGGTTGGAGAAAAAAATTAAAAAAATTATAAATTTTAAAAAATATATATATAATGTGAAATAAAATGAGTTTGTTATATTAAATTGTATTAAATATAAAATAAAGTGATTGTTAATATTAAAATTTGTGTAGGATAAAATATAAAATTTTATTTAAATTTTTTAAAAATAAAATAAGAGCTATGAAAATGTGCTATTGAGTTAACGACAGATATATTTCTCTTAAGTACGAAAACATTTCGTCTAATTTGTAAAAGTCACAATTTCTATACAAAATAATAAAAAGATAATTATCTACATGCCACACCATTTAGTTTTATTTATGTCGTACCCATTCATTCTTAGTTAATTACGCTATACACACTCAAAATATTATAAAATATTACATACACACATTTTAATTTATTTCTATTATAATGAGTAATCATAATTTTTTAATAACCTAACTATAGTTAGATTGCAAAAAATCTGAGCCGTTCATCATATTATTTTAAGGATTCTAACGAGTTTTTGAGTCATATAATACTTATATAAATCGTTAAAGTTTGACTCGTATTTCACGTAGTTCTACGAAACTAAATGAATCTTCACTTAATAGAAGATCCAAATAAAAAATATTGTATATATCAATGACTTATTAAAAATAAATTAAATTTCTAAATTAGTTTGAAATAGGTGTTAATTCTCAGAAATTTACTAGAAAAAAAAAATTAAATTTTTGGACCCACTGGAACCAATCTCATAGTAATTATATGAGTAGCTTAAAATTTTGTTAATGTTGCTTGTAAATAATAATATTTTAAATGATATAATATTTTTTATTTCATTAAACCAAAAATAATAAATGGGCTGGGCCTCTCCTAGCTGGGCCTTTTAAAAGGAGAAAGTGATGGGCTGGGCCTTTAGGCTAAGCCCAAAAAAGATTTAAGAGCTTGCAATTGGATGAGCCAGTCGAGCACCGTGATCAACTCACTAGAGGCGACTCGACGACAGCCTACACTCTATGGTACCCAAAACTCATGCCAACCCAACACGGCGGATTTAGAGCAGAATATCATCTTAAGACGATTCGATTTACATCAACTCAAATCTGGACTCCAACCGATCGATAAACAAGACTTAGAAAGTAGTCTTCTCTAGGGGTGCCAGAATGGGTCAGCGGGTCGGGTTCAGTTCGAACCCGAATCCGACCCAACCCGAATAGCCTCAACCCGAACCTGACCCATTTAATAAATGAATTAAATGGGTCAAAATCCATAAAGCAAACCCGACCCATTTAATTCATTTATTAAATGGGTCAAAATCCATAACCCGAACCCGACTTGATTAGTAAATGGGACGACCTGACCCGTTTATAGAGTATTTTTAGATAAATGCCCAACCAGAACCCTATTCAACATGATTATGCCCAAAGCGAACCCGTCCCGTTTAATAAATGGGTCAAAATTCATGATCCATACTTGAAATTTGCGGGTTGAGTTCGATAGGGTTCAGCAGTCTGATCATATATTGTCACCCCTAGTTTTCTCACAATCGTGTGGCATGCGCAGAGTCAACGCCATTAATCTTAAAATTAGATGTGTGGGCTCCACCATCTAAAAGTGGTGTTGACTTCATGCACACTCCATCTCCAAAGTCAACACCATGCCATCATTGATCCCATTGTCTCCTCCCTCCACATTTATGAGCATCACATAAATTCACATCTACCTTTTAGCCATTTGTGATGCCCTGAGCTCTCTCCTCCCTCTTCTTTTGCAGAGGAAATAGAATAGCCATGATAGAGACATAAAGCAAGAGAGTATGATAGCTCACACCTCTCAATGCACCAAAACTAAAATAACATTAAAAAAAGAGAAATTTATATACAAAATACTAAATTTATCATAAATTATATATTTCATTATTTTTTAATAAATATTACACATATCACACTCTGCTTATGAGTTTTACATTTCTATTGTAATAATAAAAATATAAAAAAAATGTAATATGTATAATATTTACTAAAATATGGTGAAATGCGTAATTTGTGATGAATTCAATATTCTGTATATAAATTCCCCTAAAAAAATGATAGTGTGTGTGGAATTCATTGTAAATTATCCTTAGCTTTTTAAAAATTTTATTTTAAATTTAAAAAACCATAAAATCACTATAATTTAGTCTTTAATTAAGACATAATTATTAAATTTTTTTATCAGTATACTGTATATTTATTTCCATTTGTTAAATTTTTTTATTTTCTAAAACATAATTTTGAAATGTTAATATTTATATTTTTTTAATTTTAAATTATTAGTGTAGAGAAAGTAAAATATTGAAAAAAATTAAATTTTAGAATTTGAGTATAATTTTTAAGAAAAGCAAAGATAGAGTCATGCTTTTAAAATATATATAATTTAAACTAGTAAAAATGATCAAATTTTATATTTTTTAATAAAAAATACTTACAAAAAAAATGCAATATTATGAAAGAGAGCCAAAATTATAATATTTTTACAATCTCAGGGACTCAAATTGCAACATACTTCTAACCTTGAGAGCCTCGATGTAATTTACCCTAAAAGAATATACAAAATTTTGAAGTTTTTTTTTTTGTAACAAAAGACCTTGTTTGATTTAATGTTAAAACAGCCAAATTTTTATTTATTATTATTTTAAATTTATCATAAATTTTAATAACTTTATTTCACATTCAAAAAAATATATAACATCAAAATCAAATTTATTTTACATTTTATACTCCTCTAAAAATTTAAATAACTTTATTTTATTAAAATAAAGAAGACACATGAAAGCAAATCAGAGCACTAGTAAATAATATATAGTAAATATAATTATTTTAAAAATAAATTGCTCTAAGCTCACAATGTTTAATAATTATCATACTTATATTTATAATACTAATAACCTTAAATCAAATAAATAATAATTTCTAGATAGAAATCTAACATAAACAAAACAAAACATATTGCCATTTTACATATAATGACTAAATTTTAAAAACTGCCCTTTTAATAAATTATTGACAATAAATTATAAAAATAGAACTACAACATTAAGGCCTCGTTTGGTTCGAACTATTTTTTAAATAAATAAAAAAATTTATTTTTTAAGTTTAATAGGAAAAAATTTTATTTTAATATTAGAAAGTATATAAAATGTGAAATACTTTAAATTCTAATATTCATATTTATATTATAAGTAAAATAAAGTTAATTATTATAGTTAAAATTTTATGTTGGGAAAAAAATTATCTCGAACTAAACGAGACCTAAGGCTAACCATATTAACTTAAAGTAATCCCATTGGTGATGTCATTTTTTGTGTAAATAGTAAATTTATTTATCTAGTTTGACTCTATATATAGATTAGTCTTGGTCTTTGCTAAAATAACAAAAGAAGTCTCTTAAAACAAAAGGCCGTTGATTTCAAATAAAAAAAAGGAAATTTACATACAGAACACTGAATTCATCACAAATTACGTATTTTATCATTTTTTAGTAAATATTACATGTATCACACTCTGCTTATGGGTTTTGCATTTCTATTGTAACAATAGAAATGTAAAAAGAGTGTGATATGTGTAATATTTACTAAAAAATAGTGAAATGCGTAATTTGTGATGAATTCAGTGTTATATATGTAAATCCCCCTAAAAAATATCAAGTTGACATTTAGTTTAATATTATTTTGATGTTATGTTAATTATCTAGTAAAAATACTGTTTAATTTGATAATATTTGTCGATAGTTTTATATATGAAATTATTATTTTAAAATGCTATTGACTATTATTATTACAAGTATTAAAGAGCAAATGTAATTATTTGATGCTTTCAATATTGCTATCACTACTAGTCAGTGGGGGTTGTTATCTATTATTTATAACATCTTCTATCATGTTAAAAAACTCGCTATCTATGGTTGATCTACGTGATATGAGGGTTTGCTCTTTCGAAATTCTTTAAATTTTTAAATACCATTTTCTCAATTATCTTTAAGAACTTTATTTCAAAAAAATTATATACATATCACTAAAATCAGCCACAAAAATCATATAAAAATTACAACTTTTGTTATATATATATGTCACAATTTTATAACATGAGTTAAAATTTTTATATAATTTTTATGACCAACGTGTAACATTTAAAAATATAAAATAACTAAATTTTAATAACATATATAAAGTTTTTTCTTCTTTATTATTTCATTCTTTTCTTGTTGTAAAATAAATGATAAAAAAAAGAAGGGAATACCAATTTATTTTATGACTTCATGATATCAAAATGGCACCATCCTTAAAGTAATATGTTTGGTTGTTTTAGATTTGAATTTTTTTTTGCATCGATGAATATTAGGGCTCGTTTGATTTGATCTTTTTTTTTCAACTCAACATAAATTTTAGCTATAAAAATTAATTTTAATTCACATCCAATATAAATACGAATATTAGAAGTAACTTTATTTCACATTTTATATACATTTAAATATTAAACTAAATTTTTTTTTCATTAATTCTGTAGGCTCGAATATTTTTTCTCTTATCTAAAATTTAACCTTCGAATCAAACGAAACTTAAATGTATAGATTTGATATTTATGTTTAATACATATAAATATATGCTAGTTAAATAAAGGGAATTTACATACAGAACATTGAATTTATCACAAATTACGTATTTTATCATCATTTAGTAAATATTACGCATATCACACTCTGCTTATAATAGAAATGTAAAACCCATAAGCGGAGTGTGATATGCGTAATATTTACTAAACGATAGTGAAATGCATAATTTGTGATGAATTCAATATTCTGTATGTAAATCTCCCTTAAATAAATGACTAAATTTATTTTTGTTAATTAGATTTCAAAAACATCAAATTAAAAAGAAGAATTCATTATCATCTCATGGAAAAATTGAAATGGGCAAACAAATGAAAAGGGATTTTTTTTATTTGAGGATGATGTTTGATTTAGCCTTGAGAATGAATCCATGGCATCCAATATCTCTTTATGGTTATCTCTTCTATGTGAATGGCTTTCATGAATTCTCTACATGAATTGCCAAGTGCTTATGTGTCTTCTCTCTTTTTGAATCTTCTATTTGCCTTTATGTTTGTGGCTATCATTTTGTAACCTCATTTTCTAGCTTTTTTTTATCCTTGTTGTCGCATTCTAGAGAGATTCATGCGTAGCAACGTGTAGAAAATACTCGCAATTTAAGTTCAACTTGAATATAAGACGCTAAACTTTGATGCGAGTTTTGGTTCATTTAGTCGCATATGATGTGTCTGCAAATAGAGACAGAAGAAAGGCATGAACAAAGATAACGATCAATGAAATATGAATTAGATTTTCAATGAGGTAAAATTTAATACCTATGCATATTAATAAATTATAAAGGCTATATACCATTAGATTTAATGCAATAGGTTCGTGAATCAACGAGTCAAAATAATCGATAAATATCAACTCGAATTTATCTAGATGCTAGAACCAAAAATTTAACTGAGTACTAGGATAGGTGACCTCCCGGGAAGTCCTTGTGTTGCATTCTTTTTTTGAAAGAAATCACGTGAGTTAAGCGTGCTTGGGCGGGAGAGGCGAAGGGATGGGACAATAATAAATCGTCGCGTTGCGCCGGTATTCCAAAAAATCATTTAGAAAGAAATAAATTTGATTTCAGAGCTTGAATTGCGTACCTAAAAATTTTGAAAACTGAAACCAAAAACTTAACACACCAATACATAAAAATTTAGTCTTGGGACAATAATTAATTAATCGTTAAATAAAACCCGATACGAATTATTTGAAAGATAATCGAGTCAATCCGTTTTGATTGACCTAAATTCATGCTTTCTCTTCAGTAATGGATCAAATTAGGTTATAAAATCAAATCCTAACTTGTTCTCATGAGATTTGGCCAGAGGGTCAAGATTAATTAATGTGGTTTAATTTAGATTAAAGGAAATTAATCTAAGGCTAGATCTGTTTGTTTTACAATTAAAAATTAACCTGATTTAATTTTAATCAGGTATATCACATTACACATAAAATTTAATATTAAAAATTAATTTTATTTCACATCCTACATATATTTTTAAAATAATAAGTAATTTATATCACATCTCTTACATGTCCCAACATAATAACTAATTTTATATCACATCCCTCTCATATTCCAACATAATAATTAATTTTATTTCATATCATTCATAATTTTTAATAAAAAATATTTTCATTTAAATTTAATTTTAAATTTATTAAATTTAATCTTACAAACAAACAGACCCTGTATGATACCTAATTGATGCATCATTTAATTACAAATCCGTACCTCTCATTTTGATAGTGTGCACAATTAGATTTATTTTAAGTGGAGAGAATTTAAAGATAAAAATTAAATAATAAAATACTCTCACCTTTATAGCAATTAGGTGAATACTTCATACATATTATAATTTTTGTTATTGTGACAATAATATTTTTTTAAGAAAATTAAATATATATATATATAGGAAAATATATAAAAAAAATAAACAAAAAATATTAAATTGCGTGAAATTGTGATGCTCTAATTAAATTAGTTCTTTAATATAAAAAAAATATGTACATATATTTTTTCAATATTAATAAATTTTTATTTATTTAGGAACTATATCAAAAATTAATTGGAGATAATATGCAAACTGATCCCTTAATTGATGTTTAAAATATTATTTTTATATTCTCTCTAATTAATGATCCAATTTAAGTTTTTATGTAATCAAGTATTAGTATAATTTAATTCAAATATATATATATATATATATATTGGATTTTTAAAATATATTTAAATATTTTTATGCATATAAATATACATAATAAATAATAAAAATTATGAATTATATATAATTAGATTCTTTTTATTTTGAAAGTTAACTAAGGCTCAAATAACATTCAAAATATTAGAGGTAGTATTTAACTAATATAAATGAAAAACAAAAGCTATTATTTCTTTTTTTGTTCTCCTCGTATTATACGCTGTTTTTTCGCAATAAATTTCAATTCTATCGTTGCCATTTTCTCTCGAGTTTACAGCTTTTGATTAATTCAAATTTAATTGAAATCCTTTTTGTGTCCTAAAATGTCCTGATTGTTTCGTGAGAGTCTCTCTTCTTTTGCTTCTAATTTCTCTGCTAGAAAAGCTGTTTGCATGGTATGTAGAAGATTGAATCAAATAATTAGACGATTGAAATTTTTTGACAGTTATTTTATTTCTCGTATTAGTCAGGAAGGCAAGAGAGCAACACATATTAATTTCTCTCTAACACATATCGAGTTTTATTCAGGACGATATTGGAGAGGAAGCTCCCAATTGTAAGCAAATTTAACGAATTACCATATAAATTAAGAAAATCATATATGACTTTAGGTGTTGTATTAAGAAACTCTACATACTCTTTTTGGCGCAAGAATCAAAATTAGAACTAAAATAGTACTAGTTTAAAAAAATAATAATAAATAATTTTTTTATTATTCTACATAAACTCTAATATAAAAAAATATTATTTTATTTCACATACTCAATAATTTTCAATAAAAATATCAATTTTATTTCACATCTTAGACAAAAAATTTCGAATCGAGTATTTTGATTTAAGATGTGAAATAAAGTTAATATTTTTATTAAAAATTATTGAGTATGTGAAATAAAATAATATTTTTTATATTAAAATTTGTGTAAAATAATTAAAAAATTATTTATTGTTATTATTATTATTATTGTTTATTAAATTAGTACTATTTTGATCCTTATTTTAGTTCTCGCGCCAAACAGTTCCTTTCTATTAACTTTTGTAAGTATATATATTGGCTTATTTGAATTGTTTATTCCCAACATTAATATAACACAAATATTGTCAATATAATAGCTTATAGAATGATTTAATCTATAAAAAATTATTGGCATGAGTGGCTTGGAGTTCACATGAGAAAGAGACATTTTTTGAAGGTTTTTTTTATGGTAATATTTTTTGAGATAATCAAGCTCACAGTTAGCTTGGATTTAAAAATTTGAACCTTAACATGAACCCAATTTATTTTACTCGAGTTGGCTCAAAATAAGTTATGTATTTCTTAAATTTTGAAGTTGGGTCGTGTTCGAGTTATATATAATGAAATCGGGTCAGTTTGTTTTTATGTAAACTCTTTTTTTTTTTAAATAAGTTGAGTTAATTCTTGGTTGATTAACTTAATTTCTTTGATGCATATTTATTTATTTATTTTTAAATTTCACATAAGATATAAACATATTACATATTTTACCGTCTCATTCTTAAATATTGATCTTTGCCTTATTCTTAATAATGAAATAATCTTAAAGATTAACTTTAGTTTGAAAGGCTTTTTTCTCGTTCTTTTAGTTGCATTACATTAAAGTTATCATATGCTTAGAATATACCTCCAAAAAATGAAAATCTTAGTCAAAAAGAGGCCACAAAATGTTTGGAGTCACCAACTAAAAGTGCCATTAAGATTCAAATTAATAAAACATGAACAAATTCAAAGCATGCCATGAAAACTTTAGAACCATAAAACATTTAGAGAAGAACTTGGACCGATAATTAGTGAATTGCACTTCACACCTGTCATTTTCTAATATGATTAGATACGAATAATATATATGCGGGATTTACATACATATATTATTCTTAAAGTTGAACTTTTTACTTATTTTATTCTTAAAATTAGATATTTATACATCATTATAAGAGGGTAATATTTATAAATGTACATTTAAAATATGAGGCGATAAGTATAAATATCTAATTTAAAAAAAATAAGCAGAAAGCTTATATTTAAAAATAGTATATGCAAATTTTTCTTTTTTTTCTATTATTATTCGGAGCTTTTGAGTTCTAATTTTAGTGGTTTACAATTAGACAACAAATAATATGTTAAAAAGAAGAAAAAAAATAAATAGTATTGATAAGTTGTGGTTTGAGTGACATCTATGAAAGAATATGAATAGTATTTATTATTTTAAAGATAAATTATATTTAAATTCTTGATTTTATGATATAATATTATATGAATTTATGATTCTAAATTTTTAATAGTCGAGTCTATGAGTTATACATATATTAATATTTAGGTTTCTACAATTAAATTAAGTACAATACTATGGCCTAGTTATAGCAAAATAATAGTAAATGTATTTTTTTTTATAATTTGCTAACTATTTAAATGGCTTTTTTTCCCTCTCTCTCCTTTCAATCTGTCATGTTAACTTAGGAATCCATGTGTTACAATTTTAAAAAGTTAAATATTATGAAAATTCCTGAAATTAAAGAATAATATCACATAAATTTATTATTTTAATTTTTTTAATGTGATATCTGAGATTAATATTAATATTTTAATCTAAGTATTTCTATTAAAAAAAATAAAAAAATATATAATTAGTATCTTATATTTCTCTCTGCCTCTCTTTTTCTTCTATCTCCCACTCATGACTACTGCCTCTATGACTTAGAAATCTAATTAAAATATTAATATCAATCTCAAAGATCTTATTGATAGATTTTAAATTCATAAATCAAAAGTAAATTGCAATATCATGAAGACTAGAAACTAGCAATTATCATCAAAATTTAAAATTTATATTATATATTTATTTGTATTTAATTAATTCAAAATTAATGTATTCTCTTGTTATTAAAATTAAGTCATTCAACACAAAAAAATGATTCAATCAAATTCAACTTTCTCTACATATGTGTAATTTTATAATATTTAATTTTTAAATTTCATTTCCTAAGTGCTGAAGTTCTAATAAACTAAAAATTATCTAATTTTCTAGTTATTCAAAATAACTTATTATGATCGTAAAAATAATTCAAAGATCGAGCTAGAGTTGGCACCAACTCGTTGAACTTGACTCATTTTATGTCACATAATTAATCTCTATTTATATCCTTATAATTTTAAATGAAATGTAAAATTCAAAGGTACATGCATTTTGATTCAAGATATTAGATTCGTTTTTTATTAAAATATTTGATTTGTTATATCAATTTGAGTAATGAAAATTAAATCAACATATCTCCTAAATTAAAATTCATATTGAAAAATTAAGAAGGTAATTTATTAACAAGCTGAGGGGTTAGTTTTTTTTTTTTTTTTTTTTAAATATATTTTCTTTTAAATATATATGAATATTTAATTATCAAATTTCAATTTCCTTTGCCTTTACATCAAATTCAAATCTGAATATAAGCAAATAAAAAAAAGCCTAAAATGGTTAAAATCAATGAGATGTAATCCACAAGTTTTATAATCAAACATTTTTTTATTAAAGGATGGCAACAAAATCTTTTGCTCTTGATTGCAATATTTAAACATTAAAAAAAATAATGAAAATTGCAATAATTGCACATTTACTCTTAATCTATATGTATCTTTTAGATTCGTTCACGTTATTTTCATCTTATTTTTTTGATAAATAAAGAAACTGTCGCTATCATATGCATCAAAGTGTACAACATAATTGAGATAGTCGATAATGACGTGTTAGATTATCTAATTTATGATTTCTACAGAAGTTATCGTATCTATTTTAATGCTAACTGAAATCAAGTTCAAGATATTATGTTATCGATGTTGGCTCTTCTTGATGTAATGCAATTAGAATTTGTGATTGAGCTCTAGTCGTGCCAAGCCAGTAATCTCTTGAATTTCGGTTATCGAGAGAATTGAATGCGATCAAAGATAAGTTGGAGTGCAATGGCCATCTTAGATAGCATAAAATGAAATGTCAAAATATTCAAAATCTAATGATTATATCCTAGTCTATCTTGTGTACTTTGGTTTTGCTTCGAGTGAATTATACTGAAAATTGATGGAATTATTTATATTTGGGTTGTGGATAAGTCTTTGAGTACTAGAGATACAGTTTAGAGTGAGCTAATTTGAGTTCGAGTCAATTTGGTGTGTCTGAGTGAACTCAATGTTAGAGAGTTGGTTTACCAAGCCTCTACTCGACCAAGAATAGAAATTTGTGAATGGTTGGTTGACCAAATCAAGCAATAGTAATTTGTTTGTTGTGGTCGAGTATTTTCCATTGATCAACCAAGCTATTCATTTGAATTTGGTCGATCAAGAGAAAAAGATCGTGTTGAGCAACAACTATTTTCTGTAACTTAAATATAGTTATTATTTCTTCCTTTTGGTGATGGTTAGTTTTTTCTTTTATGTTGGGACTCTTAATGAGTATATCTAAGGGTTTTTTATCGAAGGTCTCAAAAGACTTTGACGAGCAGTTTTTTGAGTTGTTTTTATTAATAAACATTGACGAGCAGAGGGAGAGAGAGATTACCTAGAGCAGTTAGAGAATGAGGATGTAACGACTGCATGACACTCACATTAGTCACAAGGAGTACGAGTAAGGGTAAGAACAGAACCATAATTTGCTCTGACTTTAGTGTTCGATTTGTGATTGACTGCACAAATGCTATATTTGCAATCAACTCGTGATGTACTGATTGTTTATGGTCACAGCTGCATCACCCCACGAAGGCTTTTGTGACCACCCAAAAAGATTAGTCAATATCAACGATATAATGACCTATAAGTTACTTGTAATACGTTATGGCAATAGGCTAATGTCAAATAAAAATCGAACTTAAATTTGTGACCTATTGTTACCGGTCTTTAATAAAAGTGGCTAATGCCTATAGGTGAGACATAAGTATGTCCCTATATCAAATTAAAGTGATTTTAATTTAAAGTAAATTATTTTTGAACAATGATTAAAATTCAAATCGAATCAATTCAGTTCTATTAGAACTCAAGCAATTTTAATTTGATTTTCGAACCCGATATCAGCCCTAATTTGGATCAGATTATCTTCCAATGAAAAAAAAAATATTTCATGAAATTCATACAGAGAAAATAATTTAATTAAAACACAAAACATGTAAGTAACTTTTTTTATTTTTTATTCTTCATGTGAGACATCTTAAAATCAAAAATCTCAAGCCAAGATTGACTCCAGAATTAATTTTGAGTACATTTGTTTAATTTAGTAATTTTTTATATTTTTCAGTAATTTATTTATTTTATTTTCAAGTCTCTAAACTATGATTCATATGAAATTTGAGATGCAAGTAATAACACCGGAGAGAATATATTAAGTAATTTTTATTAATTAAATAATTTATTTTTTGACATATCTTTAATTTATTTTTATCTTTATGTAGTAGTGCACTTGTTTATATGAACTGATATCACTAAATTTATCTTCTTGAATTATTATTATTATTTTCCTATTTATCAAACTTGTTTATTTCTGTCTTGCCTTGATATTATATTTTTCTCGTTATTATTGATATATATATATTTAAAAATCTATGATTAATTTACTTGCACATACGAAGCATACATATTATATATGAACTGAATTAATTTAATTTCTTGTGAGTTCGCATTATAAAATAATAAATTAAACAAGTTTTGAGTTTTCAACGTAACTAATTGTATTCTCACGTAAATTTAAATAAATTATTAGTTTCGGGTTCCCTAAATAGTTTTAAATTGCAAACCATTTTTTGCAATTAAAAAATTTTACTTGAAATTCAGATGCAATATGTTCTTATTTTTTTATGGCATTTTACTTTCAAAAATTTACAATAATATCCCTTCAATTTTTTTTACTATTCAATAATTACATAATTTGATTTTATACTTTATACAAAATCATTGCTTACAAATCTTCATGGGAATCAATCACATGAGAATATTATTCTATTTCTGTGGACGTACGAAGATATAAACAGTTAGATATGAGTTTATTTCTATGCAGAATCGATTATATCCACACACGATTGAATCATATTAAAATATAATTTAAAAATTTCTATTTCTTATTGTTCATATTAATACTATATATTTATCAAATGTTAGCTATATTTTTTATTATTTATAATTGTGTAGGTGGTTTTGATTTTTTAAAAAATCAAAAAATATATTGTTTCATATTGATATATTAATTCTACAACATCATCAAGTTCCTATATATGAACTCAAATATTTTATAATAAAACAATAAACTCCAACTGTTTTTAATAGGAATTTAACTCTCTACAAAAAAATATTTTTCATATTCACAAAATGTGCAAAAAAAAAAGTGATTTCATATTGGATTTCAATGACCTAAAGAAAAGTTATTTTAAAATTATACACACCATCTTTGCGTCATAAATATTAAATTTAAACTTTTTTTTATAATAATAAATATTAAATTTAAACTTGCACACCACTTAAATTTTCATTCCAATAATGGCCTCAAGATTAGATTTGCATACATAAACTTTAATTAAGCTTTATTATTTATAGAATAAATATCTTTTTTCTAGCATTTATATTTTTTAATAAAAATACCATTATTTTTTTATTTTTTGATAGGTGCAAAGATAACTTTTCCTATCATGACCAATTGTATATAATATATATATATATATATATTAGTAGAGAGGAAAATAGCATTGACATATACAAGAAAAAATATAGGGATAATTAGGTCACACCATTTTTCTTTATTTATGCGTTACCCATCCATTCTTAGTTAATTACGCTATGCACACTCAAAACATTATAAAATCTTACATACACGCACTTTTGTTTTTATTATAATGAGCAATTATAATTTTCCAACAACCTAACTATAGTTAAGTTATAAAAAATCTGAACCGTTCATCATATTATTTTAAGAATATTTAAATATATTTTGAGTGAAAATCTTAAAATTTTAATGTTTAGGTTGTGGTAAGGGAAGGAAACATTCGCGATATAAATTAATTTTAGGACAGATCAGAGCTTTAGTGTGACATTGAGGAAGAAAAAAATATGTACTATTAAGGATAAAAATATAATTTTAATAATTTACTAAGGAAATATTTTTTTTTCAAATAGATTTTGACTAAATTTTGACTTAAGTGTGTGAATGTAAGATTTTATAATGTTTTGAGTGTGCATAGCGTAATTAACTAAGAATGAATGGCTAACGCATAAATAAAGTGAAATAGTGTGACATGCAGGTAATTATCCCAAAAATATAATATAATCAAACTAAAATTGTTATTCAAATTAAGGTATAAATCATTATTATGAGTTCGAAGCCAATTGCTTTAGATGAGATTAATTTTTCTTAATTATCAGAAAAATATATATTCTTTTATAAAAAAAAGAAAAAAACAAATATTTTATAATCAATTTATTGACTAGGTTGATGTGGTGTCAAACTTGTATATTTTATTATCAACTTAAGTAAAAAGATAGCATCAAGTTTCCCTATTAAAATAATTAAGTTATAAATCTGATAAAACTTCAACAAATTTAAAGCATAATACATAATTTTATATAATATATGTGATTATCTATATATTTGTGGACATATATATATTTATGTATTAAAAAAAGATACGTATCTGTTATAAATAAATGTCTATATATATATAAAATTATGTATAATATATGCCAAAATCATTTATTTTTAACTCAAAATTAAATTTTAAAAATTTTGTTCAAAAGGTATGAGAGTTTTGATCGAAATAAAACTTATGAGTTTTATACCGATTTCACTAAAATTGAAATGAAATCAATAAAACTAATCAATTTTGATGAAACTTAAAACTATAAAGGAGAGCACATATAGTTTTTTTCGAGTCGATTTCGTGTTGGCCTTAACTCGCTCGAAACATGATTCGATTTGGCTCGTAATTATATATATAATACAAATAATTTTGATATATTATATAAATATATATATAAAAATAAAATGTCGGTATGTATAACTTAATTAGTAATTTAGTAGTAGAGTAGAAAAGTTTAAGCCTCATTTTTCTCAAAGTTTAAGAATCAAATTCTTTTGAATATATAATATTTTTATATTTTTACAATTACGAGTTAATTTGAATCATGATTCGAACTTGCTCGAAATTAAGTTATTTTGAGCTGAGAAGACTTGAATAATGCTTTATTTAGATTTCGGATTAATTTTAAGTCGAGCTGAACTCAAATTTTTTTATTTTAAGTTAACTTTGGCTCGCTCGAAATTGGTCTGATAACCGCTCTAACTAAACTCAACGTAGGCAATTGAAATATTACTGACACGTGGCATTATGCTATTGGATGTTGAGAATAATTACATTACTACATTACATAGCTGGCGTGCGGCTTTTCTACACATGACATAACAAAAGGCATCAGAATATGGAACCACAACTGCCCGCCACGTGTACTGCCAGGCTGTACTTTCTGACGAAATCTCTTCTGTCTCGTGATTCCCGTCTTCCGCCCGTCAATTAAATCCCGACCGTTCATTCGCTGCGCCGCATTCCAGTAAGTCGTCCTTTTCGTGCGGCCGCGGAATTCGCACGGCGAAATCTCAATTGTGCCCTTTAAGCGTGTGAATGACATGTAAAATTTCTCACAAAGCTCCTTTTAATAAGAAAATTACGTGCATATCCTTCTATATGTATTTTTTTTTTGAATTTTATTAAATTTTAAATTTCTTTCATTCGTTAAATCACAAAATTAATTCAACAGTTTCTCTCAATTGATTTGTATAAATTTACTTGGTCAATTTTCATTTTTTTTAGATTTAAGTTGTTATCGATAATGATAATATTATTACTATAAATTTAAAAATATATCCTAAATAATTATCATTCTTTTTGCATCATTTGTCAGCTTTATAATAAAATATTTTAGCTATATATTTAATTTGATTAAATTGAACTTAACTAAATTACTAAATAACTTTAATTTTATTTTCTTCTTTAGTGAGTGGCATTAAAATTTTTAAAGATTTCATTCAATCAGATTTATGAACCGTAAATTTTTAATTATTAAATTTATGTAATAAAATTCACTTATTATGTTGTAATTTTTATATAATTAAATGTTCAAAATTAGAATAAATTATTAATAAATTTTTGTGATTTATTTATAATTATATTTTGATTCATACTTTTTAAATTTCTTCACTTAGATTACTAAATTAAATTATGAGAATTTATTTTATTATTAGATTCTTATTTTACTGTAATTTTCAATCCTGTTTTAAATTTTAAAAAATTAAGTGGAGATTTTAAAAAATATATTAATGTGAAAGATATAAATTAAAATATAATTTTAATTAAATTGTAAGAATATATTAGTTATTTATCCTTAAAATTATTGTTGATTATGATAATGATTGTAATTTTTGGACATATATCACTGAAAAGATCTGATTAATTATTTGTTTGCTTATATTTATTTAACGTTTAAGTTAGTTTAATTATAAAATAATTTTAAAATGATTTTTTATATTAATTATAATTGTTTCCGGATAAACCAGATATGTTTTTTTATGATCGGGGTAGTTTTGTAATTTACTGAGCCGAGGAGATAACGTCAACTGCCTCCGTTACCGTTAAGTGCAGCCAATTGCGACTCGAGAGGATAAAAGGGCACGACCGGCCTCGTCCTTCGTCCTCTTTCTTCAAGACCGATTCGTTCTCTCTTTTGCGCGTCTAATCAGCGATCTCTCCTCCAGTCTTCGCCGGCGTGTGATCGCCGGCGCAGAGTTCCGGCTGTGTCGAAATTTTCAGAGAAGCGGCGGAGTAATGCGGTAGGTTTTTTCTTTTATCGTGGCTCTGGGCTGAGATCCGTGCAATCTGGAGTGAAGATGGTGGCCAGGATGATTCGTTGGCCATGGCCGCCGATCATGACCAGAAAGTTCGTGGTGAGACTGGCAGTGCACCGGATCGAGGGGGCGGCGGCGGATGCTGCGGGGAGGATGACGGCGGAGGTGAGGTGGAAGGGGCCAAAGATGACGGCGCTGAGCTCGCTGAGGAGGACGGTGAAGAGGAACTTAACCAGGGCGGAAGTTTATAGGGAAGATAAAGGGGAGGTCGAGTGGAACGAGGTGTTCGAGAGTGTGGTCGGGCTGACGCCACACAAGGAGAACGCTTTCAACCCTTGGGAGGTTGAGATCGTCGTCTTCTATGTGAGTCTTCACCCGATGCCTTCTGGCATCCTTCATGCTGCGCCCCTTTCATTATTCTTCTTCTTGTTTTTTGGTGTGGTTTTTATTCTTAGTTTTCGCTGTTTTGATATTCGGATTTTGATGGTTTCGTCTGATTTTCTTCTTTTCTTTGTCTCAAAAATTAGTCCGTTGTGTTCATCTTGGCAATTAGTAAACCACTTTTAACTGCGTCTTCCATTTGTAGATGAAAGAAGTTTAAGCTGTACGAAATAGAGGGAAAAGGAAGAAGAGTGATTGTCTGAAATTGGGTAATTCAAATTTCAAGGGAAAAGAATTTTGAATTGATGTTCTGTTTTTTAATACAAAGCCAAGAGTGATTTATGCTTCCTGATATCAAGCTACAAATTGTTCGTCAACTATTCTTACCTTTTTTCATTCATGTTCATGCGATCTTATAATTGGCTCTTATTATCCTCATCTCTTTTTATGCATCCTTTGTTTAGAATCGGTGGCTAATAGCCTTTGATTGAAAAGATTGTTTTATGCTATTTTGTTTTATTTTGATGAAGATCCAGAAGTTTTCCTTGTCATCTATATTTGATAATCTCCTTCCTTCGCGCTTGTGAATTTCACATGCATGTTAGAGCTAATTTCATTTTTAAAATTAAGTTCTATTATCTATGTTAATTCCTCTTATATACCCGGAACTACATGGGATTATGGGATTATGATTTCGTAAGAAGGGAGTGTCTTTTGACCACTCTGTTAGTTCATTTCTTTTCTCAAAAATCTTGTTTTGTTGTTCAATTTGATCATCTAATACTTGTTTTGATTCTATTGTTGAATGTGTTAAATCTCTGGTTACCAACTTTTATCTAGCATAGGTCTTTTTTTTTTCAATCTTATGTTAGAAATAATTGAGGGTCACCAGGGTTTGAATTTGACACTTCTAGCTCTAATAGCATATAAAAGCTTTGCTTACCAACTGAGCTAAAGCTTAAGCTTGTAGTTTATTTTCTAGGAATAATTTTATATTCTTACAGAAACAAAGTTTTCTTTGTAATCATTTTGCTAATGATGTAGCAAGTTCATGGAAATCATTTACCTGTCATACTTACCATCAGCCTCTTAATTTGACTTCTCAAAAAAAAACTTTTCAAAACAAGAAATTCTTGCTTTCTTCTTATTTATGGAAGTATTATCTTATTTATTCTATATTACCTTAGTTCTGCTATATTTCTTCTCTGGTTCCATCATATGCATATTATGTTCTGATGCCATGGAACTGGTTTTTCCTTTTCATATGCATTGTACATCTGTATTCTTTCCATTATTTTTCATTGCTGGAAGTGTCATCTGTGTTTCTGGGCCTATAAAGGAATCTTGATCTTCCATATATTTTCCTTAGGGTCTGAAGAAAGGATCCAAAGACAAGGCGTCTGTTGTGGGGAGGACTTCACTAAATATTGCTGAATATGCTTCTTCTACTCCTGGAGAAGAGATTGAACTCAATTGTCCATTGTTGATGTCAAGCGTTAATTCTGAATCTCGAGCTATAGTTCATGTGTGTTCAATTTTCTCTTTCGTGATATCTCAAACAATTAAATTTATTCTGAAGGTGGTATGCAATTATGATATTACATCTGTCTTACATGGCAATCTCGTTTCTATTGTAGTTGACTCTCAAGTTATTGGAGCTTAGAACCTGCCCAGTATCACTAGAAACTGTGCAGGGACCTATAATACCTGCTCCCTTGTCCCCTGCCCCTGCAGATTCCCGCTTTGATAAAGATGATATTTCTTCTCTTAAAGCTGGATTGAGAAGGGTGAAGGTCTTGACAGAGCTTGTATCAACTAGGAAGTCGAAGAAAACGTGCAATGAGGATGAAGGAAGTGACAGTAGGGGAACTGCTGGGAGTGAAGAAGCTGATTGCTTCTACCTATTTGATTCGGATTCCTTTGATGGTTATCCTGATGAAGAACTTGAGGGTGACAAAGATGACACTGTCATTCGAAAATCTTTTAGCTACGGTACATTGGCAACTGTAAACCATGTTGATGGAGCATTTTACTGTGACAAAAAGATGAACGAAGAGTATGAGGATTTGATCTATTATAGTCACCGTAGGTCTGATGTTGGATCTTCCCATGTTGAGGATGCTGCGGCTCCCGTTCAGGAGCAGTCTATTCTGCATACCACTAAAAGAAGCATCCTTCCCTGGAAAAGGCGCAAATATAGTTATAGATCTCCTAGGGACAAAGGTGAGCCTCTGTTGAAGAAGGCTTATGGAGAAGAGGGAGGAGATGACATTGACTATGACCGGCGCCAAATGAGTTCATCCGATGAATCTTTCTTTGGAGTGGTAAGCACTTGACTAGAAGCGTTTTCTTCCTGCTTTGATTGTCTTGATGATCACCTAGCTTATTGTACTCAGATTATATCGGATTCTTATTAGCTTTTTTGGTCTAATATTCTATGCTTGTGTCACTATTCTCTGAGGTTCTGAAGTATTCACTTGATCATCTTAGTTTTGCACTTGTAGATATCTCGTTCATCTAATGAAGATGTTAATTATTCCTTAGGGACACAAGTCCAGTGATGATGGATCGGCACATGGATCATCCATATCAGATTTTGGGGATGACCATTTTGCTGTAGGCAGTTGGGAGTCCAAAGAGATCATTAGTCGTGATGGTCACATGAAGCTTTCCACCCAGGTTTTCTTTGCATCGATCGATCAAAGAAGCGAGCGAGCATCTGGTGAGAGCGCATGCACAGCTCTAGTTGCTGTAATTGCTGACTGGTTTCAATCAAACAGCAACACGATGCCCATCAAATCCCAATTTGACAGTTTGATCCGAGAAGGCTCCCTTGAGTGGCGAAAACTCTGTGAGAATCAAATGTACAGGGAGCGGTTCCCTGACAGGCATTTTGACCTTGAGACAATTCTCCAAGCAAAGATCCGCCCTCTCTCTGTCGTACCCGAAAAGTCCTTTGTTGGTTTTTTCAATCCAGAAGGATGTGAAGATAACCGGGGCTTCGAGTTCTTGCATGGAGCCATGACCTTTGACAGTATTTGGGATGAGATCACCCAGTTTGGTTTAGATTGCCTCTACATCATCAGTTGGAATGATCACTTCTTCATCCTTAAAGCAGAAGAAGATGCCTACTATATAATCGACACACTTGGTGAGAGGCTGTATGAGGGTTGTCGCCAGGCTTATATCCTAAAGTTTGATGATAACACTTCAATCCACAGAATGCCAGCTGAAAAGGAGGAGAATAGAGCCAATACCAAGGAGGGTTCAAGTGTTGAAGAAGAAGAAAGAAAACACATTACTTCAACTGACGAGATAATTTACAGGGGGAAGGAAAGCTGTAAGGAATATATTAAGAGCTTCCTTGCTGCAATTCCTATAAGGGAGCTCCAGGCTGATATCATGAAGGGACTCATCTCCTCTTCTCTGCTTCATCATCGCCTCCAAATCGAGTTTCATTACACCGAGTATCACTACCCCGTGTCATCGAAGGAACTAACGGACTTTGCAGCATACCCACTACCACCATTCTGGCCTGTAGCGCCATCCCCAGTGAGAGGAATAACCCTAACAATGGCTGCTGTGGAAGTTGCATAGCTTCTTTTAGTATGACAGCATATTTTCTTTGACATGAAGAGGGGATATTGAATGGGTAACAGCAATGGAGAGCGGCCCATCAGCTGAGTTTCCTACTTCCTACTGACTCTTAACTGCCTTTTTTTCTCTTCAGCTATGCTTTTCAGTAGTCTAATTTTAAGTATTTGAAGTGTTATTGTGAATTTGTTTTCTAATATTTCTGTCCAAACTATGATGTTTTAATCTCAATATCTTCAGCTATGCTTTTCAGTATGTCATGAATGTCATATTTTTGAAGTGATTTTTTTTTTTTGTCAAGTTTGATTCAGTTTGGATCTTTGAGAATTTTATTTCTTTTGAGCTCTTCATCAAATGGTTTCTATCATTATTATGGTAGAAGCAAATTGGGGTCCAACTTTGGTCTTGATCCAGACATACAGTTACTTATGGGTCTTAAGATGATGTTTGTCGATTTTGATTTCACTCGAGTCTTCATGCAAATTTTTAATTTGATTTGTCATAACCCAGTCATTGTAATCCATCTAGCTGTACTTGAATTATGCCTAATTAGGTCACAACAGAAAATGGTCTGTTTGTTTGTAAGGTTAAATTTAAGAAGGTTAAAATTAAACTTGGATGAAGATATTTTTTTATTAAAAGTTGTGAATGATGTGAAATAAAGTTAGTTATTATATTGAAATATGTGAGGGATGTGATATAAAGTTAATTATTATGTTGGAATATGTGAGGGATATGATATAAGTTAGTTATTATTTTAGTAATATGTGTAGGATGTGAAATAAATTTAATTTTTAATATTAAATTTTATGTGTGATGTGATATACCTGGTTAAAATTAAACCAGATTAATTTTAAATTCCTAGACAAACGGGGCTCTAAGAGATAACACTTTATATCTACACATTTGTATTTCATATAATGAAAGACAAAGATATGTAAATCACATCACACACCATAATTATCTTTTAACAATAAAATCATCAATTATGGTCGTATCCAAACACAAATTCTCCTAACAACTTGCTATTTAATAATATTATATAAACATTAAAATATGTCAAAAAGAATAATGTTGATAAAACAATAATCCCATACATATTGTTAGCCATCACTCTGTGTTTGGCCGATGATTTTTTTAAATTAAGCATATTTAATTAGCTAATTAATAATTTAAGTATTATTAAAAAAAATTAATAAAAGGAGCATATTTCTGATATCGGTACTACCGACACTATTAAGTAGAAGTTGTCAGGCAGGCGGGCGATTTATCCTAAGTAGAAGTCGCCCAAGGCTAAGTCGTCGGGGAACTTCTTAATTTTTTTTTAAATTAAATTTTATTTTATAAATATTACTATTTTCATATGATTTAGTATATAATAAATATTCACAGCAGAATTGTATTTTTTTCATGAAAATATTACCTTAAAATCTAGAAATAAAATGAGTATATATTTCATTTCATTCTTTAATTATAAGTTTTGTATTTCATGATTTTTTGGTAAGTTGAAAATCTCGAAACGTGACATTATTATATAAAAAATATAAATATGTATCTTTTATTTTTGTCCATATTCTGTCATGTAGATTTGCATTTATTAGATCCATGTGATTCTTTGAGCTTGAACATCCACGCTTGTATTTAAACTTACTTTAAATATAGAATAAAACTCGATAAAATATATAATATATAAATAAAATATAACAAATATATACAAGATGTATCACAGTAAATTTCTGAAAAAATTATTCAATGTAGTTAAAAATATTATAATAATATACTATATAAAATTTATACATCCTCTTTATCTCTCTCCTACGTGGTTTGACGTCATTCTCAGGATTGTAAGGATCTGAGGCACGACGTCTTCATCAGTGGAGTGCATATGCATGTGCGCCACCATCATCATTATTATCGATGGAGTCTTCGAGTCCCTACTCTTGGTCGATCGACAGAGCCGAGAGACCAACATCAAACTGTGTCTGATGAAAACTATAATAGTAATAAACACTCAAACTGTCTGGGTCACTGTGGTGTATGAACTATAAGATTCAAAGACGAATATCCGACGAGTTCTCTTAGAGTGAACAACTCCTGCTCCTGCAGATTGTAGAAAAAAATGAAGTTGTGAGTGAAACTGATCATATAACGATAATAGCTAATTCCAAGGGTCCATCAATGTGCTTGAGTTGCTGCCCTCTATACACCTTGCAACATTGAATAGTAAATATGTAGCACGTGTGATCTCATCCTGATACAAAAAAACTATAAGAATAATCACTATAATAAAATTCAAATGCGTAATAAAAATTATAGAGCTCACAAATCCTCTAATAGAAAGTGCTGAAGGAAAATATAAAGTAGACTCCTCCACTTCAGTGAATACAAGTGAAAGACGTGCCCAAGATTTGTACCAATCTATGTACAGTCTCAGTGTATCAGCATTCTCTTCACTAATCATCTGAGGCTATTGAATAAAGTCTTATCATCCTCTCTATAGATGTCTGTACAAGGAGTGCTCAGCAAACCATTCTTTTGATACTCATCTTCGACCATCAGTCCTCCTAAAACTCGAATCCGCCACCTCCAACGGGAAATGCTGCTAATAACTGAACTGGCGCGTCACACGATCGATCAGATGCCACTCAACAACTACCCAATAAAATGAGAGCTTATGATAAGGTGCTTGCCCAGTGACACACCACTTGCCAATACAACGCATCACACAAAAAAAATTAGATATTTCAATTAATAAAAATTTAATATTAATGTAAAAATATATGTAGCCAAGTGGCATTTGTATAAGGTGATTTAGTGGTAACTGTCTGCTAGGATGTCCTATGTATAGTCGCTATCATGTCCAAATCTGCAAAAGATGCAAGCAACCAGCAATGGTAGAACTTGTAGGTGTGACAACATGAGAAACTGCCTGTACAACTGTGCTAACACTGCAAATCCAAGCAATAAGCCACCAAATCGTCGATAATCCTCAAGCAATATAAGTCATTGAAGGTGAATCTCAGAGTCTGACGTATCAGGGACAAGAAAATATCCTAAAATATATAATATGTATGCACAAATATGTCGCATCAACTCTAAGGGTGTGAGTCCATCATATGAAGATCTATAAAACTGTCACAATAAAAACATAGAGGTATATACGAATTAACTGTGTCTTGCCCCATATGAAAAGTAGAAGACTCGAAATCATCTGTAGAGTTCATGTACACGAACCTAGGAGTAGGATGCTATTCTAATAGATCATCACAACAGTTAATTTAACTATCATCTGGACCCTCTTCCCAATATGTACATGACTTATCAATACGACTTATCAATGGATCCCCGTTAATCCGAACACCTAAAATAACAACATCCTAAAGTGTAACTGTCATCTCTCTAACAGGTAAATAAAATATATTAGTTTCTGGAGACCAATGCTCTATAAGTGCAGTAATCAAAAGATGATCTAATCTAATATAGCTAAGATGCCTTGTTAGCTACACCAGAAGTAACTAACGCATCTAAAAATGTGGGACATGTGATAGGTCACTCTCGTAATACCAGCAGTAACTAACGCATCTTCAAGTTGTACAAGATTCTAGGAGAGTAATTCTGTCATTAACTCTCTTGAATTGTAGAAGTTTATATTTGAATCAAAATCTTTTCGATATTTATTTTTGTCATTGACGAGATTTTTTCAACAAGATCTCGGAGTCATCTCTTTAACTTCAGCAACAAAAACAACTAACATTTCTCATGAAAGTAAATATCGTACAATCTGTGGTGCTCTTCTAACTCAGTGAGAAAAAGGAGGTAAAAAAAAATTTAATTCAAAGAAAAATAAATACAATACAATGATTCTTCAAGTGATTCACAACAGGAATCACTTATGCTTACAAGATCTGTGGAAATCATTGCTGAAATAATCCATCAAATCTTCTCAAACAATTTTCACAAGCAACAGAGATGGCAGACCACCAAGCCATTCTCATTGCACCCACTGCACTGCTCCCAAGCTCCACCTACGTCGTCGTACATTTTCCGGCCGCCGGCGCACCGCTCGCAGATGAAGAACCTCACCCCAGCGCACCGCCAACACGCCGGCTCCGCCACTCCGCTGCCTACAGCAGGCATGGCCTTCAGCATCGGCATCAGTCTCCCTTGCTCGTGGAATCCCAGTACTTCATCTGCCCCTCCGACGTACTTCCCGTCGATGAACAACCTCGGCGGGATCGCCCGGAAGCCGAGAACTCTCTGCAACTCCTCCCGGAACTCCACGTGCATCGATACATCTCTCTCGTAGAACAAAACATTCGAGCTCTCCAGCAGGAATCTAATGGCGCTGCAGTCCTCGAACGTCTTCCTAATTCCTCTCAAAGAGGTTGTGTAGAAGATCACCGTTCCCCTGCCTCCGGGCGGGCATTTCTCTTCCAATTCGATTAGTAGGTCGTCGATTCTCGGAAGCTTCGCCGGAGGCTCTTCTTCTTCTTCTTCTTTGGATTGCTCGCCGCTGCTTATTTGATCCTTGACGGCTTGCTTGAAGGCGGCAAGGAGATCGGGGTCGAAGAGGGTGGAGGAGTTGAGATCGGGGCGGCGGAAAGGGGACGCCTTTTTGTGTTTGGGTTCATGGGTTTTCTTCTTCTGCCATGGAATTGCGCTCATTGAAAGCGGTTTGATGTTTTCCTTGTCGTCGTCTTCTTCGTCTTTTAGGTCTCGCATCAGCTCGGCGACGTCGATGATCTCAGGCTGATCAGAGAGCGGCGGTGGTGGTGATGGCGGAGGACGAAGAGGAGATGAACGGAAGAACAGGCCGTCGGAGGCTTTGAGGTGGAGAATGCGGCCGTGCTTCAGATGACCCATTTGGGGGATCGATTTCAGCTTCTTCAGGATTCTTCCCTTCATTGACTTCATCTTCTTGACGAGGGACTGGAGGGGATGAGGAGAAGGGGAGGAGGAAATGGCCCAAATGGGAGAAAAGGCCGAATTTTGGGTGAGGAAGATGTGGGACCGAAAAGTTCACTATTTTTTTTTCCCTTTTTTGTTCACTTTTTTAAAAGTATTTTTGGGTAGAAGTCCAACGGCTATATTAATTACATATAACACTGAAACGGATGTTCCCAACGGTCGGATGGGTTCATTTAAAAATACAATCCCGATCTCCTCCACCCAAAATTTGTATACAAACCAAAAAATACGAAGTACGAATAGTCTTGTGGGGGTTCGTATACAAATACAAAACTTGCATCTCTGAAGAAATTATTAGGTTCGATGCATGCATCATTCAAGTCCAATCACATGGCATTTTCTGCGTATTTCGGGCGGGCTCGTGCACACGTGGCCTCTCGTGATTGAGCGCCGAACAGTTTGAGACCCGAACTTAATAGTTTTTCATCCGCGTGAAGCATCTGGAATTTAGGGTAAATTTTATAAAATTGTAGTAATACTAATGATAATATATGATGCTAAATGCTGACCTGCAAAGAGGAAACATAAAAATAAAATAAATATTACAGAAATGAAGATGCTATAGTGAATGTGTGGATATACACAAAAAGATAAAATGAGAGATGAGTATATCTAAAAGAATATTGATGTTGCATCAATTGAAGATAAATTTAGAGAAAGTCAGCTTAGATGGTTTGGATATATAAATCGTAAGCCCATTGAAGCTCTAGTTAAAAAAATCGAGTTATTCGATCTTGCCCATGTACAAAGAGGAAGAGAAAGATCAAAGAAGATATGACAAGAAACTATAATGAGTGATCTTAGTTACTTAAACTTACATAAAAATTTAGTAATTGATAGAGTGCAATGAAAACAAAGGATTCATGTAGCTGACCCCAGTTAGTGAGATTAAGGCTTAGTTATTGTTGTTGTTGTATGAAACATCTGGAGACTGACTCATGGAAATAAAAAGTTGTGGCCTCTATATGGCATCTGTTAGAGCAAAATCTTTAATTCAATGTGAAAAAAAAAATCTTAACATGTAATTTTTAGTAATAATAATAATTGAGAAAGAAAAATAGGTGAGTGAAAGGTTTTATAATTTGACTATGAAATAGTTTACTACAATGGGA
This sequence comes from Apostasia shenzhenica, assembly GCA_002786265.1. Classification (NCBI taxonomy): domain Eukaryota; kingdom Viridiplantae; phylum Streptophyta; class Magnoliopsida; order Asparagales; family Orchidaceae; genus Apostasia; species Apostasia shenzhenica. The sequence goes on along the minus strand of KZ451888.1, from coordinate 2,758,222 downwards.
AAAGAAAAAATCAAATATTTATTATCAAAATTAAGTATAAATAAGAGTTTTAAAATTAAAAAAATATGAATAAGAGTCAAAGTACTACATTATAATTTCTTTTAAATAAAAAAAATGATAACCACCATTTTTTTCTAGAGATGGCATTTTTCATGCTCCACGAAAAATGTGAACATCATACGAGTTTGCAAAACTATATAAGAGTACGAAATATGAATTTTTGTGTTAAGGTTGTACGATGGTTATAGTTGTATAATAATATAATTATAATCATATATATGTATATGGGGGTGATAATTTTATGCAAAAATTTGATCGAAATTTACTAGCATTTTACTTAATTTAAAATTGACTTGATTTTCTTCTAACTTCAAGTTAGCTTGCTCATAAAGTAATTAATTTAATACATAATTGACTCAATATAAACAAATATATTTAGAAATTTTAAAATATATTTGAAAATTTATTAAAATTTATTATATATAAATATATTATAATAATTTATATTAAAAAAATAAGATTGAAAATACTCATATAAAATTTAAAAGTAAATTTATAATATTATATTTTAATAAATTTTTTTATATATAATACATATTTTTATAAAAAATAAAATATAATTAATTTACAATTAAGTTTAATTTAATTTAAAAAATTACCTCAAAATTAAAAAAAATTAAATTTAACTTAAAATTAAAAATTTTAATTTTGAGTTTGACCAAACATACTACTGCACTTATATTTATATAAGCGATTTGTTAGTGCACGAAATTTACGTCAAATTGTATTTTTTTTAATTTTAAAATAAAATTATTAAAAATAAAATAAAACAAAATTTATTTTTAAATTTATATAATATATTAAATAAAGTTAATTTTACTATTTAAATTAATTAAAAAATTGAAATAATGTTAATTTCATTGTAAAATTTTTGTATAATATGATGAATAAGAGTAGTTTTAATCATGCGGTAGCCTAAAATTAAAATTTAAAATAAATTTGACGTAGACCTATTTCATGATGTGGCTGCGAATCACACCGTTAATGCTCCATTCGACGGTCACGATTCTCCCACGAGTGGACTGCGAGCGAGGAGCCGAGGCTCGCTCTCTCTAATATGATTCTCCACCACTGGCGGGATGTTTCGATTTCTCCAGCTCCAACTTCTCCCTTGATGGGCGATCGATTGGAGTTAGGGTTAGAGTTCGGTGGAGAGGGGGAAGATCGGTGTAGGGGATAGGGGAATCAGTGTTTCCTTCTGGTCGGAAATCGGTTCGTGGAGGGAGTAGAAGATGTTCGGGACGGCACGGCCCAAGAAGAGCGACAACTCGAGGTATTACGAGATCCTCGGCGTGTCGAAGGACGCGTCTCAGGACGATCTCAAGAAGGCCTACCGCAAGGCCGCCATCAAGAACCACCCAGATAAGGGTGGCGATCCCGAGAAGGTAAGTTCTTGATGAAGCAAGTGTTCGTCTATCACTTCCGAATTGAAAGAACTGTTGAGTTTTACTTTCTGCAGTGATGAATTTGGTATTTTTTGGTGGAAATCTATTGCATTGGGGCTGTTTTGTGTTTATGTATTCAGAGAGGTCAAGAGTTCTCAGTAGATTCATGGGTAAAATTTGATTTGGTTGGGTACTTTCACTCACATTTTTATACCACGAATGTTTTATAAATTCTGTTCCCCCCAAATTTGCAAGCATTGTCTTTGGGCAGGAAAGCATGCTTTTGTTACCAGAAAGATCCTTGACCAATTGTGAGGATATCCTTGTTGACTGTTTCCGTTAATTTAACATTACTGTGGTTTTGTACAGCTAGAGTTGTTTCGAGGTAGATCTTATGTATGAGAATGCTTTCTGTAGGTGTTATACAGGAGTGTTAGGATCTTGATTCCGTTATGATCTTTTAATGAACTTCGAAATCCTAATGAGGAAGTTTAGAAGTTTTTTCTTTTTTCATTTGAAATGATTTTGAGCTGCAGATGTAAGTTCTTTCTTTTGCTTCTTGTACTGCAAATGAAAATTGGCTTTTATTTTTATTTGGTGCATTATGTCTTCTAGAAGGAATGAAGATGGGAAGTGATAAATTAATTAAAAGGTGTTTGGTTCAATGTTATTTGTATGTCAATGTTATCTGGATGTTTATGTTATTTTTAAGTTATTATTTGTTTGGTTCAATGCCATTATATTACAAAATGATAATAGAAAAATCAATTAAATCTCACCCCTCTCCATTACAATTAGGATGACATTTAGATATAATAATAATGAAAATGAAAAATTTATCTTTTACAATATTATCTAAAGATTCTAAATATGTCATCAAAACAAAAAAAAACAATTTTTTCAAATAATATGTGTCACACTCTAATTTGAATTTTTTTGTAATACTTGAGCAATTCGAATTGGTGCATGAAATTTTCGGAATATACAGAGCTGGAATACAATTGAAACACAAATACAAATATTTATATTATTAGTACAAGTGGTTCATGGTCTCCCAAGACCACACACTAATAAAGTTCAGATAACAGAATGACAACAGAGTGCTAAAGTACGACATTGGGTCTTAGGCAGGTCCATTCTATTCTTGATTTTTCTTAAAGTCTAAGATCATCAAACAAACGAGTTAGCTGATGCGGATAGTAAATAGTTACCTTCAAATTAAATATATAACAAAAAAATTTTAGAGGATGATCTTAGGTGGATCTTATTATAATATAAATAGTTTGATTCACACAATGAAGTATATTATATGAATTCAAAATAGCACATTTTTTTCGAATTATATGAAGAGTAGGAGTCAGTATTTTAGAACAGATTAGCAACCAAACAGAACTTATACAAAAATCGTGTAAATGACATGGGGGAAACCCCTCAATGATACCGAAGCATCTGAAGTTTTAGCTTTAAAAAATCAAGACATCGACACAGGATATCACAAATTGACATATAGGCTATAAAAGTTACTCAAACTGACAGTCAAATACTGCTTCAAAGAGTCAAATATTGTTCATACTAAAAAAATCTGAGAACATATTTAATTATATAATAGTTTATTTATTAAATTAGACTTAAGAGAGAACTGTAGAAATTAAGAGCCTTAGATGTAATTATTCATTTAAAATTCTATTTATTAAATGCTACAGGTGTTAAGAATCATTAATATAAATAAATTTTTTATTTGTTTTAACTTTTAATATATGTATATAAATATCCAACTCCTAGGTTATGTAATAGGTTGTAGAGTAAATTTATAAAAGTTATTATTGTGATTGTTTATTTATATAAAATTCAAAATCATTCATTATAGGAATATTTTTAAATTTATAAATTTTTTGTTTAATAAAACATTTAACATATTTATATATTTATCTAGAAATCTAATTTTATAACAAATACTAATTTATAATTTTTGCTATTAATTTTTTATTTTAATAAAACTTGATACACATTTAAATTCTATTTTAACTAATAATTTAGAGTTTACTAAAATATTTAGTATATTTATGTAATAAGTTTTTAGTGTTCATCTTAGTTTGTATATGTTAAATTCAAATAAGTCATTAAAAAATGATACAAAACTTGTAATTATACTGAATGAATATTTAAGCTTCAAAATAAATTCAATACAATAGTATAACCACTTACTTGACTCGTCCTCACGAACACTTTTGAAAATGGAATGATGTTTCTAAATTGAGTTAAACGGAAGAGGGGAGGAGTTTATATAGCTATCAGGAGGAAAGAAAATGACAAAACGAATTTATTGGGTCGGTAACCGGTGTTGGAAGGTCGCCGAACATTTAATCCAATTTATTGACTTTATTTAGGTAGAGAAACTGATAGAGAATATTTTATACCTGAAAAATTATAATTAGGGGTTTATAATTTATTTATTTTTTTCAATTAAGTTATAAAAGACAGAACAATTGCAATGAAGTCTCTCTTATCAATGGAATAAATGATGGGTGGTTGAAAAAATAATTTGTTAATCAAAATTACAATCAAGGGTATTAAGAAAAGTTGCGATTAAGGATTAAAAAAAAGAGATTTTCTTTTTAGTTTAGAATTTTACATCGGATATCACAATATGACATAACATTAGAATAACATTGAACCAAACACCCTTAAATATTAAAGTTACCTATTATAAGGGCATTTCTTTGATATTGTTGAGTAGGTGTTTTGAATATGCATTGATTAAACAACCTTTTATCTTTGGAATCCAAGTGAGCCAAAAGAGAAAAAATATATCTTGAACAAAAGGGAGGTGGGGAAGCATTTATATACCTGCCATTCCAAAATTTTGAATATTACACTCTCTTTTAAATACAGACCACCTCATAGTTTAAAATTTTGAAAAGAGCGGCATGTAAGTAACATTCAAAATTTTGATTGGTATGTTGGTAATTGTCCCCAAAATGGTCATATGAACACTAATAGGTAAGGGAAAGAATCAAGAATGCTTCCTTCAATTCTTCCTGGTCCTCAGCACATCGGCCGGTGAAATTCCGTAGAAGATGGAGAGGTGGGCAAGCAGTGGATGAAGCCAAGGCCTTGAACGAGATCATGTGTGGCAAGAGGAAATGAAGGATTGTCTATTCTTTGTAGTTTTCCAGAGTCTTCTCAACAATAAATGAAACATTTGGTCACACATTGCCTTAAGTAATGGATCAATAGGGTTAAATGAGTCTTTGGAGTCAATAGATATAGAATGGATCAAGTCTTTTTCTTCCTTTGTTAGATGTTATTGTCAAGTTAGAAAATAGAATATCCAGATTAACCCTGTATTAGTCTATAAATAGTTATTAATGTGTAATGAAAGGGACAAGTAGAAAATTGTGGCAAAATCCTCATCTTCTTCCATTCCTCTTCTTGTTCCTTCCATTATTTTTCTTTTTCGCCTATGGTTCTGTGAAGCCTGAACATGACATAGAGACATAACTACATGGCATGACACGGCAGCACTACGATTTTCCAAAGTATAGGTTTCAGATACGCCATGACACGGCATAATATAAAAACAAAAAATATATGTTTAATAACATGCAATAACCAACAATTCATATTGAAGAAAATGTATGATGTAGCAAACATTTAAACATTAACTATGACAATTAATTGGAGGTTAAAAAATAAAGTGATAGCAGGACTCAAAGCACAACAAATTGATGAAGGGGAAGAAAGCGATCGAGCAAGCTAAGAAAATGAGAGAAAAAAATGTGGCTTAAAAAATCTTGTGGTGGATAGTTATGATGGAGAAGTTGAGTCGTGTGTGAGAATAAAAGTTGCAAGTGTGAGGAGGGTCTATGAGCTTTAAAAGAGTTGCAGGAGGGAAGGCATGATAGCTCGTGAATGCGAGGAGAGCCACCATGCGAAGACAACCACCTGAATGGCAGAGAAGGCTTTGGAAGTACGAGAGACCCCATTGGAGCGTTGGATTTGTTGTTTCATGAGACTCGATGTTGAGGAAAGGAAGAAGTATATTGGAATAGGGTTTTTTGATTTTAGGAAGAAGTTCTTTAATTTGGATATAAGGTAAAACTTTTAATAAGTGTATTGGACCAAGTATTCTAGAAGTGTCTTAGAAAATTTTTGAAATTATTCGCAAGTGTCCTAAAGTGTCTTCGAGTGTCTTTCATTTTTTAAAAGTATTCTTTAATCATGAGTATCAAGCCTACTCATGGAAAGTTGTTTAAGCTTTTGTTTTGCGCATAGGGTTTTCTGATAGCACATATGCGAGCTATTAGTGAGGACTTCCCCGTTTCATGTTTCTCTTCCATCCTGGAATTCCTAGTGTATCATAACTTGCTAGCTCTGAGCTTTGTATTTATTTCTTTTTTGTCAATAATTTTTGTTTGACTGTTGTCTTTTATTCATATTTCTCTGGATGAACTAATGGTTTGGTTGATGCATACTCATTCATATTTATCTGAGTTGAATTTATAGTTTGGTTAATGCCTACTTATAATACATCTACTTATGTTGTTTTCATGAATCAAATATGAAATGTCATGGCCCTGTTTATACAAGCTTAATATGCTATTGTTATTATTGAAGTTAAATCTGCCAGGGAAGTTTAAATCCCTATAGGTCCCATTTGTCTAATAGTTTAAAATTAACCTAGTTTAATTTTAACCAGTCATATTACATCACACATAAAATTTAATATTAAAAATTTACTTTATTTCACATCCTACACATATTACTAAAATAATAACTAACTTATATATCATCCCTCACATATCCCAACATAATATCTAATTTTATATCACATCCCTCACATATCCCAAAATAATAACTAACTTTATTTCACATCATTCACAACTTTTAATAAAAAAATATCTCTATCTAAGTTTAATTTTAATCTTCTTAAATTTAACCTTACAAACAAACAGACCCTTCAATGGTTATATTTATAACTTGTTTCCTATTATCTTTTTCTGTTTCTCTGAGCTGCAGTTTAAAGAATTGGCCCAAGCCTATGAAGTCTTGAGCGATCCTGAGAAGAGAGAAATATATGATCAGTTTGGTGAAGATGCACTCAAAGGAGTGGGCGGTGGTGGTGCTGGCCACAATCCATTCGATATTTTCCAATCATTCTTTGGTGGAAGTCCATTTGGAGGTAAAGTTCTGTTGGCTGATAATTTTCGTGCGCTTTCGATTCTGAAGTGCTTATATGTATGGATGAGTATTGAGTAGGTGGTGGGAGCAACCGAGGACACAGGCAGAAGAGAGGAGTAGATGTTAAACACCCAATGAAAGTCTCCTTGGAGGATTTGTACAATGGTATTACCAAGAAATTATCACTTTCACGAAACGTTCTCTGTTCTAAATGTAACGGGTGCGCAGCTTTCCCTATCTTCACTACTATTATTCTCTACCTATTCTTGACATGTTCAACATGACAGACTACTTTTTCATCTGTTATAGGAAGGGGTCAAAATCCGGCGCTTCGACGGAATGTTCTGCCTGTCAAGGTTCTGGTACGAAGGTCACGATGCGGCAGTTGGGGCCTGGTATGATTCAACAAATGCAGCACCCTTGCAGTGAGTGCAAAGGTTCCGGTGAAACAATCGATGAAAAAGACCGCTGCCCGCAATGCAAGGGCGAGAAGGTTGTGCCAGAGAAGAAGGATTTCGAAGTTGTAGTTGAGAAGGGTATGCAAAATGGGCAAAAGATCACCTTCCCTGGGGAGGCCGATGAAGCGGTATGTTAATTGGCTCGGCTCCTACATGTTTTTGATAATAATTCTAATTTGGTTCACTGATTTGTAAAGCAAAATAATGACATTTTTTTCTTAATTTTTTTCATGACATGTCTAGCCTGATTGTATCACTGGAGACGTCATCTTTGTTCTGCAGCAAAAGGATCACCCCACGTTCAAGAGAAAGGGTGACGATCTCTTCCTTGAGCACACACTGCCCCTAACTGAAGCTCTTTGTGGCTTCCAGTTCGTGCTGACCCATCTTGATGGCAGACAGCTCCTCATCAAATCAAACCCTGGAGAGGTCGTCAAGCCAGGTAAAAAGCTCTATGGGCTTCAACCCAATTTGAATCAAGCTCTACACAATGAAACTTTTTATTTTATATTGAGTTTGATTGAGTCAATTGAATATTATTAGATTTCGAGATGTTTCTTAAGTTGATTTGAATGCGCAACTTAGATATTACACAATTATCTTTTCACTTACTTTTGAGTTACCAGAAAATTATGTTTATTTTGAATCGATTAAAATTTGAGCGATTATCGAGTAGCCACATCTGTCCCTTTTTGACCTTTTTGGATATTGATATAATATGCAGATCGATTTAAGGCAATGTACGACGAGGGAATGCCAATCTATCAGAGGCCTTTCATGAGGGGCAAGCTCTACATCCACTTCACAGTCGATTTCCCAGATTCATTGACCCCAGATCAGTGCAAATCTCTTGAATCCGTCCTCCCTCCGAGGACTCGGTTGCAGCTGACCGAGATAGAGCTTGAGGATTACGAAGAGACGACTCTGCGTGATGTGAGTATCGACGACGGGATGACGAGAAAGCGGCAATCTCAAGCTCAGGAGGCCTACGAGGAGGAGGAGGACGACGACGAAGACAGGCGTGATGGCCCTCACAGAGTCCAGTGTGCGCAGCAGTAATACCAAGGTCTGTTCTCCCTCCCTGTTGCATGAGGTATGTTGTTTGTTCCCATAGAACGCTGATGGGCTTGGATTTCTTGGTGAAATTTTGGATTTGAGTATAAATGATAGGATATTTTCTGCGATTTTCTTATTGTTTTTAAATTGGGATAATTACGTACATGCCACATTAAATATCTTTATTTACGCATTACCCATTCATTCTTGTTTAATTACGCTACACACACTCCAAACATTACAAAACTTACAACCACACACTTTAACTTGCTTTTGTTACCATAAGAAACTATAGTTTTTAAGTAACTTAACTATAGTTAAGTTACTTAAAATTTGAGCCGTTCATAAAAATTATGTTTAACTATGGTAGCGACGGCCGATGGCTGCGACGGAAGAAAAAAACCGCGAGTGTTGAGAGGAAATTCGGTTTTGCCGTGGCTGCGCGGAAGAAAAAAACCGCGATCTGCGGTGATTTTGTAGGGCAAATCTCCATTAATATACTATGGTATTGAAGAAGAAAATTATTTACACAAGGGTAAAAATATAATTTTTAAGATTTATTAACGGAATATTTTTTTTTTCAACTGGATTCTAACTGAGTTTAACTCAAGTGTGTGGTTGTAAGCTTTGTAATGTTTGTAGTGTGTGTAGCGTAATTAAACAAGAATGAATGAGTAATGCGTAAATAAAGATGTTTAATGTGGCATGTACGTAATTATCCCTTTTAAATTTTGTAGAATTTGACCGGGGTTCTTCATTTTTTTTTGAGATCCTTCGATTTTCTTTCAACAAAATTTGATTTATTTAACAGTTTTTTGAAACCTTTTTATTTAAAAAAAACGAAGCCATTGACCCTTATAGAATTTATTATTTCGGGCCTGTTTGTATATAAAATTAAAATTTAAAACTATAAATGATGTAAAATAAAATTAATTATTATTTTAATATATATTAAATTATGTATATGATGTAAAATATATTTAGTTTTTTAATATTTAAATTTTAGGAAATTACACCCAGGTCCTTGAGTTTAAGGGTTATTATCACATAGGTCCACGTTTTTTAATATAACATCGGGTCCTTAGGTTTTCAACAATTATAATCTGGATTTTTTTTTATTATTAAAAAATATTAAAATTACTGTTATACTCTTACTGTCCCTCTCTCCACCATATCCGGCAGCCGCGTCGTCACCGCGCCGCCCCGCGCCGCCTCTGGCGGCCTCGAGGGAATCGCACGACACCCGGGGGCCGCGCTGCACCGCCAATGGGCGCGCCCTGCGGCTGCGAGACAGCCGGGCCGCTGGAGGCCGCCCGGCACGCAGCGGCCGCTGCCGCCTAGGAGGCCTCGAACGGTCACTACGACTTCGCCGGCGGCTGCGCTGCGTCGCCAGGGCACGCCGTGCGGCCGACGAGGCAGCCGGCGCTGGAGGCTGCTGGGCGCTGTGCGGCCGTTGGAGGTTGCCCGGCACGAGCGGCCGCTGCGCAGCTAGGGGGCCTCGCGCGGCCACACGACCCTGCCCGGCGCCTCTCGCAGCCGCCAGCGGTGTCGTGCGGCCGCGCGGGGGACTTGCCTGCCGCACGAGGCAGCCGGAGGCGGACCACGGCAGCGCGGTGACGGCGCGGCTGCCGGATCTGGTGGAGAGAGAGAGGGTAAGGGTATAATGGTAATTTTAATATTTTTAATAATAAAAAAATAAAAAAAAAGACCCAGATGATATTTGTGAAAACCTAGGGACCCCGATGTTTAATTTAAAAAATGTGGACCTGTGTGATAATAACTATTAAACTCAAGGACCTAGGTGTAATTTGCCCTAAATTTTATGTATAATATTATATTTTTATTAAAATTAAATTAATTTTATTTTAATTTGTCAAATAAATAGACCCTCGAAACTTTAAATTCACAGAATTGATCCCTTTAGTATTTCAAATTCCATTTGTTAACAAATTAGTGCATTCATTAGATATTAGGGTGCTTTTCTTAGTAGCTGTAAACCTCCTTTTGTATTGAGGTTTATAATAAATTTTATTTTATTTTAAAATATATAAAATATGAATTGTATGTAAAATATATTAAAAAAAATTAATTTTAATATTAAAATTTGTATATAATGTGAAGTATAAGAAAATTTAAATTTATCAAGTTGTATAAATTGGACTTTAATTATTCAACTTTATTATTTGCTTATAATTTTTCCTATTAAGAACCTTTATTTTCGAGTTATTTAAAATTTTAAATATTATATTTATTTAAACACATGTTATTTTTCAATTTAAAATTTAGGTAAAATACTTAAATTCATCATATTTTTATGGCAACAAGAACAACAACAATAACAATCAAGTCTTAATCCCAGTAGGTGGTGTTGGCTACATGAATCCTTTGTTTCCATTGCGCCTTATCAGTTACCAAATTCTTATCTAAGTCTAAGTAACTAAGATCACTCATTATAGTTTGTTGTCATGTCTTCTTTGGTCTCCCTCTTCCTCTTTGTATATGGGCAAAATTCAATAACTCAATTTTTCTAACTGGAGCTTCAATCGGTCTACGATTTAGATATCCAAACTATTTAAGTCGATTTTCTCTAAGTTTATCTTCAATTGGTGCAACACTAACTTTCTTTCGGATATACTCATTTCTCATTCTATCTTTTCGTATATATCCACACATCTACCTTAATATCCTCATTTCTGCAACATTTATTTTATTTGTATGTTTCCTTTTTACAGGCCAGCATTCAGCACCATATATCATCGCTGGTCTTACTACAATTTTTTTATCGCACAACGCACCAGAAGCATTTCTCCATTTTATCTATCCTGCTTGAATCCTGCTAATAACGTCATTATCTATTTCGCCATTATTTTGTATAATTGACCCAAGGTATCTAAAGCGCTCACTCTTCTTGGCAATTACGTATAAATATTATATTTGGTAAATATTATATATATTTTGTTTATTTTTCTAAAATTATAAAATTTATGAAAATTTTAATTATAAATTATATTTAACATTATTTTTTGCTTCCAACATAGTATTTTACTCATATTTCATTCTAAATTTTAAATCTTAACTAATAATTTATCTAAAATAAAAACTAGATCATTCAAAATAATAATTATATATATAGTCATTGATTTAAATTGAAAGTGATCTAAAAATTAACAAAAATTACAGTGGGTGATTTTACTTGATATTGATTAATTTTATCACAAAAGTTAAGATATTTTATGTCAGAGATTGATTAGAGTATATAAATATAGTGATTATAGTGAAGTGTAACGTGTAATTTAAGTTTTTTATAAATTAATAAATTTTGCATTTTTTGTAGTTGAATGAAAAATTTATAATATTTATTAAATATAAATATAATTTTGTATACTAGCAATTAGCATCATATTTACATATTTTATATATATTTTAAAATATTATAACATATATATTGTATTTTTAAAAATATTATATTTTTAAAATTAACAAAATTCGTAAAATATAATATTTTAAAATAAATATATAATATGTAAATATAATAATATAAAGGGATAATTATCTACATGTTACACCATTTAGTTTTATTTATGCCTTACCCATCCATTCTTAGTTAATTACGCTATGCGCACTCAAAACATTATAAAATCTTACATACACATATTTTAATTTATTTTTTTTATAATGAGTAATCATAATTTTTCAATAACCTAACTATAATTAGATTACAAAAAATCTGAGTCGTTCATTATATTATTTTAAGGATATTTAAATATATTTTGAATGAAAATCCTAAAACCTTAATGTTTAGGTGGCGGTAAAGGAATGAGACATCCGCGATGTGAATTAATTTTAGAATAAATCAGCGCTTTAGTGTGGTATTAAGGAAGAGAAAAATATGTATTATTAAGAGTAAAAATATAATTTTAATGGTTTATTAACAGAATTTTTTTTTTAAATAGATTTTGATTAAGTTTAACTCAAGTGTGTGTATGTAAGATTTTATAATATTTTGAGTGTGTATAGCGTAATTAATTAAAATGAATGAGTAAAATATAAATAAAATTAAATGATGTGGTATATAGGTAATTATCCGTAATATAAATTATTATGAATGTAAATAATTTTAAAAATTATTGAACCTAACATTAATATCCACCTAATTAGAAGGCCCGAGTCAACGCGGTAGAGCGGACTAACGGCCCAGATTTTGCGGTTGAAGGATCCTGGAGAGTCGGGGGGAAGCTGAAGGGAAAGGTCTAGAGGATGAATCTGTCCGTTTATTTGCGATCCAACGGTCAGATGCTTTCCATGCCTTGAAGGTTAGAGAGAATTCTAGAAGAACCCTCGAGCCGCCGGCAATCACCCTCCTCTCTCTCCCTCTCTCCCTCCTCCCTCTATTTCTTCGAGCTGAGATTGGCAACGGGAGGAGAGGAGAATCGGTGCATCGGATTCCCTTCGCTTCGTTGACATCAAACCGATCTAGGCCTATCTGGTACTCGGAGCGGGAATTTGGGCTTTATTGCATCCAGAACTCGATCATCAGGAGCGAAGATGTTCGGAAGGGCGCCGAAGAAGAGCGACAACACCAGATACTATGAGATCCTCGGCGTGACTAAGAACGCGTCGCAGGATGATCTGAAGAAGGCCTACCGCAAGGCCGCAATTAAGAATCATCCTGATAAGGGAGGTGATCCGGAGAAGGTAAAACTTACGCAGTCGTTATGATTTCTGATCAACTTTAGGGATTACATGTGGATCTGTTCATTTTTTTTTATCGATTATCCGGAGAAGGTAAAACTGACGCAGTCGTTATGATTTCTGATCAACTTTAGGGATTACATGTGGATCCGTTCATCTTTTTTACCTCTTGCAATCGATATTGGTTTTCTGTTGTAGATCTGTGTTTCGTTGACTGTTTACTTTCGACAACCTAGCTGATCCCGTCATTGGATCCTCAAATTAACAAGTTGGATGCATTTCTTGTGATTTGGATCTGTTTTAATTAACTTGTCTTGGTTAATTTGTGCGTAGTTCTCCTAGATCACTAGGATTTCCTTCTGGGGTGTGCTAGTTGTTGGAAACTCACGGATTTTAGGAGTTGCTAATGATAAAAGGATCTCTTGTTTTTTTTTTTTCTCAACTTTCATATAGCATGAAAGTTGCTTGCTGAAGAGGACGACTCTACTATTTTTTCTCATTTTATTTTTTGTGTCTGTATGTGTTGGGATGGGGGGAAGGGGTGGGGAAGCAGACGATCTAGGGGAAGGCCTGATAGGTGCTAGGAATTGTTTGTTGTTGTTATGGACGGGGTAAAATTTTTATGTCGAATAGTTTTGTTAGATATTTTTGTCCACGTTTTTGTAGATTGATTATTTTTAGCAATATTCCATCTAAGATATCCATGATAAGCGTAACATATCGACAAAAAAAAACAGAAATTAACTTGATTTCTTCCATGTTAGAAGTGGTTCATGTTAAACTAGATAATATTGCACTCAGTGCTTTACTTTTGTGTCTGACGCAGAATATGCTTATATTGATGTGGTTGGGCAGGAAATTTGACGTGAAATGTTTGCTTGTTTTCTCCATAACAGTTCTATGTAAAGTTACCTATTAAGCTTAATTTTACTTTAATTGTTATAATGAAACAATTCATGTACACTGCAACCGTATCTTTCTTGATGTTATAGGAATTTGGCTTGATGAAATGATGGAGAATACTAGGAATTTGGCTTGATAAAATAATGAAGATAAGGAAATGATATATGGAATTCAGTTTTATTTGAATGAAACTGTGATAAAATAATGGAGACAAGGAAGTGATATGAGGATAACAGTTTTATTTGAATGAAGTTGTAGAGCTTATGTGTAACTTGGTAGGTGATGCTGATGAAGGGCTTTCATTTCATGCATTAGAGATTGGTTTGCTGAGTTGACTTGCGTCCATGAGGGTGCTAAGAGAACATAAGATTTAGGTGGAAAACTTTGTTCAGATGGGAAAAAACCATGGGAGCGAAGTTCAACTAAAGAGGAATATGTAATGAGAATAAAGGAAAGAGGTGAGATAACAAACTGAGTCTTTAATTTGCTTGTCTATTATCTGGTGAGGAGGAAGTTATGCTAAGAGGAAAAAAAAATGATAATCACAATGGCTTATGTAATGGTAGGAAAGGAAAGTAGGGCGGGGACAAAGTAAATGTTCCACTTTCCCCTCAATTTTTAAGTGGGGGAGGAGTCTTTCTAGAGGCGGAGAGGAGATTGAGGGAGTTTTTTGGGCTTGTATGATACGAAATGTTGTCTGCTACGACTTTGGTAGTGCTGCCTCCAACTCTGACCCTGTACATTGACGCCGTTGTGTAAGTGTTGTCAACATGTAATGAGGGATTTAGAGATTCGGAGTTTGTTGGAGGGTGCCAGCTCATCTTGCAAAGGTAATGAGAAGATGTTGTCAAAGGAACTATTCGTTAATGCTGATAACTATTTGATGTTGTACACATTTCTGAGATTTGGACAAGTGCACTTCCGGGAGATGGACAGTGACGTCATCTGTTGGTTATGTCTAGTGGATTGTAGAAATTATTTGTGTTGGTTCTGGGTTGACTATTTTTTTCATATATTGATCATAGTTTTTTTTTTTGATTAAAATATATTGATCATAGTTGACAAAGGATAAAATATTATTTGAGCTGAAAGATTTTTGGTTTTATTCAGCTCCCATCAATGAGCTTGGATAGTTCTGATAGATAGTCAATGCTTGAATATGAGGAGTTACAATTAGGAAAGTGTGAATTGTTTCTTTAAGGAATTTGGGAGTTCTGATTATGTGAGCATGCATAATAGGTTTGAACATGCCAACAATAATTTAACACTGAGGTACGTTATATTAGTTGCCTTTGCAGTTCATTGGATGTTGGCATTCGATTTCTTGACTGTTTGCCTTTGTGTCCTTGTGTGGAATTTAAGGATCTACTTGTAATTGATTAATATTTTATAATTTACCATATGTCCAATTTTACCTTGTGCAGAAGTTGATTTGTTATCTTCGAATTTGTGTAAGACGTGAACTAAAGTTGATTTTATAAAAAATATAGGGCAAATACATACATGCCACTAATATCTAGTTATTTTACATATTTGACATTCATATCTTTAATATTACATATTGGTTACTAGAGTCATATGAAATTTACATCCCATGTATAATTCATGCCATAAAATTACAATCTTTGTTACAGGCATATCATAATTTTGTGACATGAATTGTACTTGAAATGTAATTTTCATATGATTTTAGTGATCAGTATGTAATATTAAATATTTGAGTGTCAAAATGTAAAATAATTAGATTTTAGTGGTATGTATATAATTATCTCAAATATATATAAGTTGAGAAAAAAAAATTTATGTTATAATTAGTGTAAAATGTGAGAATTAATTTTTATTGTTGAGAATTTGTGTTTGAGTGGATTTTTCTAGCCAATTCATTTGTTTTTTTTTTTCCAAGGCACCATACAGTCTTTGCTGATCTAAAAGTATGATGTTGTTGGCAATTAGCTTCTCATTTTTTAAAATTAATTTTCATGTTACCTTCTATGTACTTACTGCTTTCCAGTGAGCTCCTGTGTTTTTGTTACTTGAAGAAGTTGTCTGTAAAGCAGGTGAATTTTATCCTCCTGAAACTTTCTTTTTGCCTATTTTATATTTTGGCAGTTTAAAGAGTTGGCCCAAGCTTATGAAGTCTTAAGTGATCCTGAGAAGAGAGAAATCTATGATCAGTACGGTGAAGATGCGCTGAAGGAAGGAATGGGTGGAGGTGGTGCTGGCCACGATCCATTTGATATCTTCCAATCTTTCTTTGGTGGAAACCCATTTGGAGGTAACTTGTAGTAGAATATTGAGCTTCCTTACATTTTTTCTATTTTGAGTCTGTACCCTTCTAAGCTCGACGTGTTTATCATGGGCGTGCAGGCGGTGCCAGCAGCCGGGGACGCAGGCAAAGGAGGGGCGAGGATGTTGTTCACCCATTGAAAGTCTCCTTGGAAGATTTATTTAACGGTACCGCCAAAAAACTTTCGCTATCAAGAAATGTTCTTTGCTCGAAATGCAAAGGGTGAGTAGTTCTGCGTTACAAAAAGACCGTTTTCTATGTTTTGTTTTGAAAACAAGATGGACGTTGCCAATTATCGTTCATATTCTTTGTTCAGCAAGGGGTCGAAATCTGGTGCTTCTATGAAATGCCCTGGCTGTCAGGGCTCGGGCATGAAGGTCACGATTCGCCAGTTGGGCCCGGGTATGATTCAACAGATGCAGCACCCTTGCAATGAGTGCAAAGGCACCGGTGAGTCGATCAACGATAAAGATCGCTGCCCGCAGTGCAAGGGCGAGAAGGTTGTGCAGGAGAAGAAGGTTCTTGAAGTTGTCGTAGAGAAGGGCATGCAGAATGGGCAAAAGATCACCTTCCCTGGCGAGGCTGATGAAGCAGTAAGTTAACCAATCTCTCTTTTAGTTGATAATCTTCTTTAATTCTTTTTAGTTTTTTTTTTTTGGAAGTAAAATTTCTCTTAGTTGCTGATAAAGTTATATAGTAACATTAATTATTGCGTCATCCCATCATAATATGGTTTAAGATTTAGTTAGAAAATTATTCTGAAAACTTCTTTCGATGTGGGATAAGAGGTTAATTCCTAATTTGGTGATACATTTTCATTAAATCTTTTTTTTGGTATTCTATCACCTCTACAGCCTGATTGCATCACTGGAGACATAGTGTTCGTCCTGCAACAAAAGGACCACCCCAAATTCAAGAGAAAGGGTGATGATCTCTTCCTCGAGCACACCCTCTCTCTAACGGAAGCCCTCTGTGGCTTCCAGTTTGTGCTGACCCATCTCGACGGCAGGCAGCTCCTAATCAAGTTGAACCCTGGAGAAGTCATCAAGCCTGGTAATTTCTCAGTTTATTTTTGATTCGATCAATCGTAATTGATAGGAATTGAAATAATGATCTATCGTTCACTTATTCAGATCAATTCAAAGCGATCAACGATGAGGGAATGCCGATGTATCAGAGGCCCTTCATGAGGGGCAAGCTCTACATCCACTTCACTGTGGACTTCCCAGATTCGCTGTCTCCAGACCAGTGCAAGACTCTTGAAGCCATCCTTCCTCCAAGGACTCGGTCGCAGCTGAGCGACATGGAGCTCGACGAGTGCGAGGAGACGACTCTGCACGACGTCAACATCGAGGAGGAGATGCGGAGGAAGCAGCAGGCTCAGGCCCAGGAGGCCTACGAGGAAGACGAAGACATGCACGGCGGCGCTCAGAGAGTGCAATGTGCCCAGCAGTAAAATCATTAATTCTATCACGAATCCTATGAACTTTGGTGATCTTGTTATGCTAGTCTTGTTGCGGATGATATTCTGCTCGACTTAAAACTATAATACTCTTTTGGTATGCTTTTAAGATTTTAATGAATTCAAACTTTCTCATTTCATTTGGTAATTTCATAATTTATATAGATTATGGGCTTTTAAGAGCTCGAAATATAGCTATTTATATGAACTTTGTTTATGCTCAATATATGGATGGTTCTATTGGAGTTCTAATATTTTTATAATTTTAAAATAAAAAAGAGATATTTATCTGTATGGCACACAAATTTTTTAAAATTACATCACATATTTTTTTTACAAAATATTATATTAAAATTTATATAATATCGGGGATAGGTTAATAAATTAATTTAATTTAGCTAAACAAACACACTGTAATTGACGGATGAATACCCCTTTTCCACCCTGATCGGAAGACGTGAACGAGAACACGGATGTACTTGTTTCAACAGCTCAAAATCGTCCACGTGTCCTTCAGCGTGCTGCCAACCTGCCGCAGCGCCGTCATCGGTCTTCCTGTGTGGTCCCATGCATACATACGATCTTTTCTTTTTAATCGCCTTGACGGATTTATCAACCAAGGATTTCCCACCATCAACGGTTCTGATTCAAGCGGACCACAAAATCAACCAACTTCTACAATATTATAAAAGGGTAAATTACACCCAGGTCATTGAGTTTAAGCCTTAATAAAGTACAAGTTCAAATTTTTAAAATTATAACATTGGAGTCCCTGAATTTTTAATAAATTAACAAATTGGTCCTTTTTTAGTTTTTATTATTAATTTTTTTGAAAATTACCGTTATACTCTTCCTCCTCTCTCTCCTGCCAATCCCTTCGAGCGCGAGGTACCGTCGGCGATTGCCGCAACCCTGCTGGCAAGGCTGCGGCAGTCCTCGCGGAGTGGTCCCCACGGCTTGACTCGATGCGTGCGAGGGCTGCAAACCGCGGCCGTCCCTGCGGCCTAGCGCGGGACGTGAGACCCGTCGACAGCCGCGGGACCTCGCGCGCACAGGGATCGGTAGAAAAGAGGGGGAGAAATATAATGGTAATTTTAAAAAAAGATTAATAATAAAAAAATAAAAAATCTATTTGATAATTTATTAAAAAATAATTTTAAAATTATAAATTTGTGTGTTATTAAGTTTTAAAATGAGAGACCTGAGTGTAATTTAACATAAATAAGAACATTAAGCCAAAGGCCGACTACGACAAGCAAACCGCACCTCCCAGACTCTTCGAAGGCGATATTCTCGGTGAAATCTCTGCGCGATCGACGGTGATCCGGCGGGAGCTAGAAGGCGA
Organism: Apostasia shenzhenica; assembly: GCA_002786265.1. Taxonomy (NCBI): domain Eukaryota; kingdom Viridiplantae; phylum Streptophyta; class Magnoliopsida; order Asparagales; family Orchidaceae; genus Apostasia; species Apostasia shenzhenica. The sequence goes on along the minus strand of KZ451888.1, from coordinate 2,739,393 downwards.
TGCAGTTCTCGTCGCCGTTCATCCTCTCGTCCCTGCTCCTCCTCTCACTGCCGCTCATCTTCTTACTGGCGCCGAGGAACACCCCGCCGAAGGCGCCGCCGTCGCTCTCGGCCATCGGAGACCCCGACGAGGCCGAGGACCTTGCTTTTTTCCGGCGAGCTACCCTGGCATCTGCGGAACCCGTCGGGAGGGCGGGGCTGCGGCGTAGGCGGGCCTCGCCGCCAAAGATAGCTTTCATGTTCCTGATCAACTCTGACATCGGCTTCGCCCAGCTCTGGGAGCGGTTCTTCCAGGGGCACGAGCGGCTATTGAACGTGTACGTTCACGCGGATCCCTCCGTTGATCTCGTCCTCCCGCCGACGAAGTCGTTCAAGGGCCGATTCATCCCGGCGAAGGCCACTCACCGGGGATCTCCAACGCTCATTTCCGCCGCACGGCGCCTATTAGCGGCGGCGTTGATCGACGATCCGGCCAACGCCTTCTTCGCACTTGTTTCCCAGTCCTGCATCCCGCTACACTCCTTCGAATACATGTACCGTGCCCTGATCGCCGACTCCGGTGCCCCGCCTTCTCCGCTTTCCAGTGGCTCTGTTCCTGGCCCCCTTCACCTTCGCCACCGAAGCTTCATCGAGATTATCTCTCACGATCCAGGCCTGTGGACCCGCTACATAGCTCGTGGCGAAGATGCCATGCTTCCTGAAGTTCCATTTGAGAGCTTTCGCGTCGGCTCGCAGTTCTTCGTGCTTGCCCGTCGACACGCCCTGCTTGTCGTGAGAGACCGCAGGCTCTGGAAGAAATTTCGGATACCATGCTTGAAGACGATGAATGAATCCTGCTACCCGGAGGAGCATTACTTCCCAACGCTCCTCGATATGCAGGATCCTTACGGCTGCAGTCGGTACACTCTAACCAGAGTGAATTGGACTAATAGTGTCGACGGCCACCCACACACCTATTGGCCTGCAGAGATCTCCGGCGACCTCATCTATCAGCTTCGGAAATCGAATTCAACTTACTCTTATTTCTTTGCTCGAAAGTTCTCTCCGGATTGCCTAGAGCCCTTGCTCCACATTTCCAACTCCATTATGTTCAGCGATTAAGTTTTCATTCAGCAAATGCTTGTCTTGAGGTATTGCAAGGATCCTCTACCAAAATTTGAGTTTTTTTGGTTCTTCTATTTTTTTTTTCTTGTAGAAGTAAAGTGATGCTATACCTTCAACCATTCAGTGAAGTTGGTTTGGATACATGTGGAGATGTTATTGTATGTTACCATGTATATTTATCTTAAGTTCATAGGAGTTTTTGGGAACTTTTGGATGGTTGTTGACGGAGCTCTTTTGTAATAACCGCTTAAGAAATACCTGTTAATATTCATTTATATATTTTCTGGAACTAATATGAGTACATCTGTAACTTGAGAATTTCAAAATAATTGTTAATATTCCATTATATATTTTTGAAGCTTCCTTTTTTTTTCCTATCATTAGCTGTATTAAATAGGAAGCTTTCCCTTACCTTCCTCCCATCTCCTCAACCACCAGCGGATTCCGCCCTATTAAATTTACTTCTTCCTATAAATAGGCCACAGAGCCCTCAGTCGGAACCCACACCTCTGTATCTTTAGTCCATCTTGGCGTGACTTTCCCTCTTCTTCTCCACGACGAGACTCTGTCAGAAGAGGTAAGTATTCTGATTCCACTAAGTTTAAATTACATTCAGTAATTTTTTTTGTTGACTCAATTTGGTTAGTTAACTTGAGTTTAACAGGTGATTAACTTGTTTAATCATGTCAACCCATTTAAGCATGTCTGCTTAACCCTTACCATGTCGACCTGTTAAACTCGAGCTAACCTGTTTGACCCGAGTTGACTTGTTTACTCATTTGACTTGTTTACTCATTTGACTTGAGTGGACTTGGTTTGATTCTTTGACCCAAGTTGATCCCATTTGACCCGTTTGGCCCAGTGACCTGAGTTGATTTAGTTTGACCCATTTGACCTGAGTTGACCCATTTAACCCAATTTGACCTGAGTTGACTTGGTTTGACCCGTTTGATTTGTATTGACTTATTTTGATCCACTTGACCTATCTGACTTGTTTAGCTTGAATAGACCTATGTAATCTGAGTAAATGTGTTAAACTATTGAGCTCAATAGTGATTATTTCATATAAAACTTAATCAGGATAATTTTATTCGAATCAGGGAACGCATCATCCATCAGCAAAACTATTACTGCCACTCATGCAAGTAAATAATTTTTACTGAACTTAAGATATTGTGATTATTAAATTAAATTAATTAATATATAAGATGATATCAGTTATATTCTGTGAGCTGCATTTTGCATCTTCTGTATGGCTTGATGTTGATATTCTGTTGGGCTTTATGCTAAGATATTATACTGAGTTATGCTGGACTCATGTATCCTGAGATATATGAGGATATGATGCGCCGAGATCTCGGTGGTTGAGAACCACTTTCTAGACATATGACATCGTGTGAGGGACGTACCTGCATCCTGTTATTCTGTTGTCACACTGATGACATATCGGTTAAATTTGTTGTCACATTTCTGTTGTCATACTGGTGATGTATATCTGCTGATTCTGATCATTCATCGATATAAAATTTATACATATTAATATATATGCAAAATGTAATACATGATAATATTATAAGGTAATAAGATGATATTACAAGGCATTCTAATATCCTGATCTGTTGATAAATTGAGCTATAAAACTTCATCTGGTCTATTATAAGGTGGAGGTCATTTACTCGGACTGTGTGATTGACTGTTATTTTTCAGGTAAATAATTTGCTGAAAGAAGACTGTAAAATTCTCAATAATGATGTTTTCCTGTATTTCGTATGGCCCCATTGATATTTTTTCTGTCTCCCAATTTGATTATCCTAAGTGACCTGCCTGGTGTTTGAATTTATGTAATTCTGTCCTGAGATTAATAAAAATATTTTTTTTTTATGATCTGTTCTGTGATTCTAACTGTAAGTCTCCTCTTATTTTATGAATAATTGATTTATAAAAATGGGAGTTTGACATCTTGAGCTTGAATATATTGTAGTTTGAAGATGAAGTGATAAAGCTCTAACTTTGAGCTCTTGAGTTGATCAATTTTGCAGTTTGAAGATAAAGCGATAAACAGCATCATCCCATCAATTTGGGTCCAGCTGATACTATTGAATGTTGAAAAAAAAATTCTGCTTTTTTTTCTCTTGTATATCTATGAGCATCTCTGATCTTGTTTTGTTCTAGATCTCTTCCTGGCTCACAAAGTATTACTGAGTTACTAGTATTTCATCCTTCAGTCAACCCCAAATCTACAAATTTACCTGTTGCTTTGTGGCTGCTTGCTATTTGAACAGTCTTAAGTTAATTACACTGCTGGTTGTTCTCGTTCCCTTTTTTTTTTTTTGAAACTTTTTTGTTCTTGTCCTTGACAGAGAGCTAATAGACGATACTTTAATCTGCGCTGAATAGGAAGACGAGTATTTTTACACATCCCTCGTGAATGATCTCAAACGTTGAATTCAATTAGGGTTTTCTATATGACAGTGGTGCCACATAGGCAAAATCAACTTTTTTTTGTCTCTGTGTCACCATTGTCACGTAAGAATCCAAATTGGATTCAGAGCTTGGAATTACTGTCATGCTCACTGTGATTGTCGTAATAAGTAAAATTATATTCTCGTATTTTTTCATCTACTTTGCAAAGTGAACCCTAAATTTATATCTCAAATTTCTTCAATGTCGACAATGTTTGTTCTCAAGTTTTTATCTTAATTTTATGAGATTTTATTGCTACTCACAAGTTATTTATACTTAAAAATTTAAGTTTGTACTATATTTTGTGTGTTTTTTTAAGTATGAATTATTAATTTTATTATTTTATTTTGCGTATCATGCCGCGTCTGTGTCCTATGTCTTGAAAAATCGCTATATTACGTGTCCTGTGCTCGCGTGCCGTGTCTGTGCTTCATAGACTCCAACTCAAGCACGCTGAACTACGGAGTTTTTCATCATTAATCTCACGATTTTGCCTCAAAAAGCGTCTTTACCATTTGAGATCACGTTATCTACTTATACAACTCAGGATCTCTCTCCTCTTTCGATATAGGACGATTCATTCTTGTGCCCCTCTCACCACTCATTATTCAGCTTAGAAGCCTGCCATGAGCCGCACTTTACCTCAGTAATTCCTTTTTTCTCAAGATATCACCCAACGATCACTCCTCACCGTCTTCAGCCACGGACGTCACAGGAGTTGTTAAATATCAGAAGGAAGTCGAGTTTAGGTTGAATACTTGAATTTAATTGAAAAGTTTCTATCATACCTAACTTCCCTTGCTCTTCTCTGTCCCTATTCTTTGCTTCCCACCATAGAATGAGTGGTAAAGTGAAGTGCTTTCCTTCTTCTCTCCTTCCTTGCATCTGTTCACATAATAAATTGGTGGCATCAGTTGAGCTTGCAATTTTTGTTTCCTTTTACAGATTTCTGAACTGGGTCCAGTAGTGGAGTTTCTCTCCTCTTTTTGCCAATGTTTTTTGTTTGCTTTCCTCAATTCTATTTAAAAGCAATCCTTGCTCTAAGCACAGCTCACCATATTCAAGCTCTTCTTTTCTTTCTTCTTCCCCCATACATTGAAGTCAGATTGCCGTAGATGTATATTACTTGAATCACTTAAACGTTCCCCACTCGTCATCGCTTTAATAGAACTTTGTCTAATCTGTCTACTCGTTAACGTGTTCGCTTTTCAGATACTAATTTTATAGATATTTTATCGCATACTCTCATGAAATGCATGTGCATGGTTTCACTCAATCCTAAAATTATTTCTTTTCAATTTAGAAAATGATTTTTTAGTTTGATAATATATTTATATAATATTATAAAAATTATAAATTTTTTTAATGTGATATCCAGATGTCAGACATGATCCAGATTTTTCATGGAGGGTTCTCATTCCATTGCCATAAAAATAATTTTTTTTATAGCACCATGAAAATAAAAAAAAATTACAAATGATACAATCCCTTTAGTTATCCAATTCAAAATAGAATTACTGCTAAAAACTATTTAAGTATTTTTTTCTTAATAAATTAAATGATTTTTAGGAATTTAAATTGCATCAAATTTTTTAAAGTTTTCAGAGATCATTTACTGCCTATATATATCAAGGATCTATAAGTAATTTATGTTTTTTTTCACAAAAAATTCTAATTCATTTATGAATTAAATATTTATGAAACGAACTACATATATTTACAATAATTGTTTTCAATAAATACAATAACAGAATTATATGCATTGAAGAGGAGTATGAAATTAAAAAATAATTAAAAATGTAAAATATATTTATAAAATAAGAAATAAATCTAATATATAATTATAATATTAAGCGGAGCATACATAATATATATTTATAATATTACGTATAAATAAGTGAACATTGATGGCTGGCCCTCTGGAAATTGGGCCGTAAATTGGACATATGGGCTGGGCTCCACCATGCTCTTTACGTGATGGGCTTCTTCTTAGTGGGCCGAGTGTTGGGCTTCACTTGTTACTTTTAGCTCTTAATTGATTAAATTTATTCAACTTAAATTTAATTTTCACATCATAGATATCTTTAAATAGCTTATTTACATATTATGTTACTGATTTTTTCTAAATGATTTTTACAGAAATGAACAGATATGTAGAGTCAATGTCAAGTTAAATCGAGCCATCTTCAAACAACAGACTGGCGCTACTAAATTGAGTAAAATTCAAGCGAGTTTTGAACAAGTTTTCAGTTTTAAATGCTCGTTTAATAAAATTCGATGGAAATTGTACAACTAAAAATGGAACTCAATGATCTGAGGCTTCCCCTCTAAAGCTTATCATCTCACAGAAAAGAAAGACTACATAATGTGAAGCTCAGAGCCAGGACATACTGAAGATCTTCATAAAAGAGAGCATCATTGTTTGAGAAGCATATACTCTTGTGAGCTTCAGGATCTTCGCCCATTTAAGTTACGCCGTTGATGCCGAAATACACAGTCTTTCTTTGCAAGGCATTTACGGCATAGTCCACTCGAAACTGACCGAGGTGAGAGTTCAAGCGAAGGCCGTAACCGAATCCAACTCCGTATCCCGGTTTCCCCCGTCGAATTGCAGGGTATCCTGCATTCAATCAGGCTGGTTTGAGCGTTACAAATCCGATAAATCCTGATCAAGAAGACTTGCATTTATGTAAGCTTGTGAATCACTTTGCATTCGCATTACGTTGGAGACAAACTTTTTAAGCTTTAAGTTTAAACTTGGTATAATTTAGTGACTTTTCTGGGGGTTTATAAGCAATTTTAGTAATTTAAAAAACAAGAAAAAGGCAAAGATTTATGTCAAATATATTGCATTACTAACCTCTAACGATGTAGAATTATACGGAAAGAAGGAATATATATAAGTATCGCAGAGATGAAAATGCTAAGATGAGTGAATGAATATATACAAAAGAATAACATAAGGAATGGATATATTTGTAAGAGAATTGGAGTAACCTCAACTAAATGAAGAGGTGTTATTTGACAGAGTGTTGGATAAGCACATTAGATAAATTTTAGTATGTGAAGACCATCCATCCATTCATCCATCTACATGTATGTATGTATGTATGTATGTATGCACGCATGTATCAAAGAAGCATGGACACTTTTGTACATTCCAACATGTCGGTGACGTATTTCTGCGTCCCTGTGTCGCCTTTGTACTTCCTAAGTGTTTCTATAATATTAAGCAAAAACTACAGTAAAATTATGTAATCATATTGAAGTCAATTATATTATTTGGTGTGTCATCTGTGTCCGTGTTCTGTAATTTGAGAAATTATTATATCGATGTGTCATATCATATCGTATTCTCATGTCTCCATGTCGTATCTATACTTCTTATATATGTATGTATAGATGGATGAATGGATGGATGGATGGATGGATGGATGGATGAATGGATGGATGAAAAGTGTAGACATCACCAGGAACAAGATGAGCAGATCCCAAGTCTGTTCCGCAGTCCATAAACACAGCCCCTTCCAATTGCTTTGACTGCAAGGAAAAGAACTAATACCTTCAGTTTGATAGCTCAATAAAAAGAATTCATAATATCAGCTATTTATTGTTATCGATATTTTATTATACTAAAGAGTGGTGATATTTTCTATTACTATAAGTAGCCTTATTTTAGAAGATTTTTTTAATGTTTTGGCAAGCTTTTATTTGGTCTTTTCTTATTTTAGCAAGTGTCAGATTTATTATATTTTGTTATTTTAAAATATTATCTTCGCTTATTAGGCAATCTTTATCAATTGTATGACTAATTTTTATAATTAAGCTTTGATAAATTGAAAGATAATTGTCCCTGGTATTTCCATCTCTCTCTCTCTCTCACACACACACACTCTTCTCCTTCTTACTCTTTCTACGTGATCCTTCTTATAATTCATCTTTTTCTTCCTCTTCTTCCAGTTTTTTTCTACACTTTCACCTTCATGCTCTTTATCAAAAGTCAAAAGTAATCTTAAGGAAGGCATTGACTACAATTTTTGTTGAAAACTTAATGTATTGATTTCAATTTATTCCAATGTAGCATTGAGAGGTCCAAGCATACTCAAAAGAGAAAACTTGGAAGCACCACTAATTAGTTATCAGATAAAGGACTCCTTACCAGAGGAACTGTAAATTCACTGTTTAGAACTAAACAAGATCTTCCAGCGCCAACTGCACCTTCACCATATCCTCGAACACTACCATATCCTCCGATCGAGAATGCCTGATGAGGTGCCATGTCTCCTACAATGGAACCTCCTGTCAGGCTGTCAAACCACAGTTGCAAATCATTTTTACCAATTCAGAGCAGTAGAAAAAATACACATTTTTTTCTCTCACCTGGTGACCAGCAAAGCTGGCCCTACTTTAAATCCTTTTGAAGCAACAAACTTGAATCTGTTAAAAATTAGCCATTTTGATAGAAGAGGCAAGCCTTGTTCCATTTGAAAATTCAGCTGATCAAACGGGTTTAGGATAAGAATGACTTTGATAAAAAGAAGAACACATCTGAACATTACTTACTCTAGAAAACCTATTATCATCAGCAATTGCATAAAACGACTCTTGCTTCAATACAACCATATTGTCGTGGGAAGTTCCACTGCACCAAACGATGAACAAAAATAAGATTAAACAAAGCCAATTACTTACTAAAATTTCAAACCTTCGATTAATCAATTACTATCAAGCAGCTTACCTGCATGTTATTGGAAATCCATCATTATCAAGACTTATCGAGCGACCGTCATCATTAAAAGGATGGACATGCTGAATTAGAAAAACAAATAGCAGCAACATCAAGAAACTGCCCTTTGGATAAGGGAAATGAGTAGTGAAGACTAACCTCAAATCTAATACTAGTTTTTGTGCTCCATTTGGTATTAGGAGGCTCAGTGAGATCGACTCCAGCAGAGAATCGGGAAATGTTGATTCCACAGCTCCCGGACTGGGACAAATTATTGACTGGCAGCCCATGAACTGCAATTTCAGGAGTGATTGAATGCTGCAGACAGCAGTGCGCCAAAAAGAACTTCAGAGTCAGTAAGAAACAATAGCTGCATGATGCGCAGAATTTAAATAATTAAAAGTGACAACTTCCACAAATGGGTTCCTCAAGCATGCCTTTGATAACTAATCTGAACAAATTTTGTTGCCAAAAACCTTTGCAAAGTGACAAGTCATAGTGATCTTCTCACCGAGCTCTTCTTATTTCCCTTTTGTAATCATATTTTTCCAAACAAATGCATACAGCCCAAGCGCTTTTCACACTAGTCGGTTGTTTGATTGGCTATGTTAATTTTAACTTACAGGTCACATTACACTTCCATCGAAAAAAAGTCAAATTTCACAAATCCTACACAACTCCAATATTAAAATCAATTTTATTTGACATTCTACACAAATTTCAAAAAAAAAAACAAACTTTATTTCAAATCTTTTGACAAATCCTAAAACAAAATTACCACATTAAAGGCTACGTTTTACCCCAATCAATAATCCCCACAAACAACCAACGTAAAACCAAAAGAAAGCTGAGTCACATAGTAATGCTGACAACAATTTTTATAAATTGTTCTCTCAGTTATGCCTCCGATAACTAATGGATTATTTTCATCATCGAAAACCTTTGTAAAGAAATAAGCTGTAGAGGAACTGCTTCCACCATGATCTTCTAATTTTCTCTTCTACCATCATGTTTCTACACACAATCCATACACCAAACCCAAACGTTAAAATTCACTATAAACAACTGTGAATCCAACAGAAGGATGATTCACAGAAGAACTATGCTAACCTGAATAACGAATGACTGCTGAGAGAGCCACTCGGGCCTCGGGCGCCTGATCGCAATGACGACATTAGAATCCTGCAGACCTTTGTTCCACAGCAAATCGAACTTCTCGCTCCCACCAAAAATGTTGGGATGCTTGATGCTGACCCTGCAATAAACAACATTCAAAAATTTAATCAGAGAAGACATCAAGATTGCCCTGCGAAAAGCCCTAATTTTCTTCAGCAGTAATACCTTCCAACAATCTGCGAGAAAGGACTGGAAGAATTCCTGAGCGTTAGCATACCCAATGTCAACTTCCCGTTCACAATCAAAAACCGCGAAGAGGAACTTCAGAGAATAGAAGAAATCACCTCAGAGGAGGAGCCAAGAGTGCACCGCACAGCTTGTGGGTGAGGTCGACATTAAAATCTATCTTCGCTGTTGCGCCAGTCAGAATCCAGTCGTCTCGTTAGCATCAAAATCCACAGGTGGGTGAGGGAATGGCGGGAATAGACAAAAGTCCAACCTTTTCCTGCATGGATGCTTTTCTGAGCTCCCATCCCAAGGACCCAATCTCCTCATCCGAAGAACAATGTCACCAAGATAACCGCAAGCCCTAAGAAGGGTTATTAGAGCGGGAAAGGGAGAACGCAACTTAGGGTTCCTTCCTTCTGAGGGATGCTGCAGAACATGAGGAATCTCTCATGCCCAAGTCTTCTTTAATTCCTCCAACTATCCAATCTACAACTTGCTGTTTAACACTACAATTACATGAATAAATACTTATTAAGGAATACATATTATAAATTACATAATTATATTATATATATATATATATGTTATGACGAGAAACAATTAAGACTTTTTACGTGAAAAACCAGCTAGGCGAAAAAAAACCACGACTCCTTTCGAGGAGGCTTGAAAAATCACTAGAATCGCTTTTCTTTTCGATTACAGTAGGCTTACCGGGTTTCTTGGGGACCCGTCCTCCTTTTAAGGTTATTACAATGGGATATATATACCCTGGTTTACTCTGTCCAATCATTTCAGCCGAACGGTCTACAGTTGTAGTGACGGCCCATTAATGCCTAGAGAGAAAGGCCCAATCCCTAGCCTTCGTTGTACGATGTATGAATAGTACGGTCTGACAGCGGAAGAGCCTATACCCCTTGAAAGCAGGATGATCCTTAATTGTTGTCAGGCACATGTCAGTTCTAGACGTTGCTTTTCGTCTCCGTCTCTTCGGCGTCTGCTGTTCGGGGTGGTACATCTTTTATTCGGCAAGGAGGATTTGTGACGTTGACGCCGCATAAGCTCCCACGTGGACGGTCCAGATGATGGAGTGGATCCAAATGCAACAATATATATATATATATATGTACATATTAAATAACTATTTGAATACAATATATTCGAAATATCTCTCCATCACAAAAACACTACACAACAAAATAACTAAAAAAAAAACTAACAAAAAGCATCCTAGCTTGCGATTTGCCAATAATTTACTTAGAATTGCCAATCAGGCAATAGAAAGGAACTTTCTAAGAGTCCTATCTGTCTGATTAATAATTTAACTGCTGAAGATATCACCACAATTCATAATGCTAAATGTAGCACAAAAGAAGAATCAATGCAGAGAGAAGCAAGTATGAAGAGGATAGCAACTATAGCTTATATTATTTGTCTTGATGTATAGAACTTGGGCAAGAATTATTACAACTGGAAATGCTCAGATACTTCAAAAGTACACCTCAGTTAGCACTACGATAATTCTCGAGCTAAAAAATGACACATACTATGCATTTTAATTTTATGTTAATAGCAAATAATAACATATACATGCACAATAAAGACTGAATGAGAAAAGAAAAACGATGAAACAAAAGATTTAGTTAGACTTAAGATTAAGATATTTTAATCTATTATAAAGAAGGGGGATTTACGTACAGAACACTGAATTCATTACAAATTACGCATTTCACCATCGTTTAGTAAATATTACACATTTCACACTCTTCCTATGAATTTTACATTTCTATTATAACAATAGCAACAAAGGAAGAGTGTGATATGTGTAATATTTACTAAATGATGGTGAAATGCGTAATTTGTGATGAATTCAGTGTTCTATACGTAAATCTCCCTAAACAGAATTGCTTTTTAAAGAATAAAATCCAGTTCTTGGCGGTGAACTCACCGTAGGTTAGACTATCTCCATAGGATAAGCGTGTAGGGATTCACTGGAACACTCTCAGCCTCTCGGAGATTAACCGACGACACATTCCACCATGGCGGGAGCCGCCGCCGCCGCCGCCGTTGCGGGCATTCGACTCGTCGCAGCCGCTAATGCCATCGCAGTGTCCGTCGCAAAAACTAAGAGCTCTCCTTCTTTTCCTTCTTCCTCGCATCAAGGAGTCACATGCTCGTTTTCCAAATCCTTCTCACGAATTCTCCGCCCTTCCAGTCTATACCCTTCATCCCCTCGCCACCGCCTCTTCACCTTCTCTGGCTCCTACCCCGCTCCCGCCTCTTCCGACGATGCATACTGTAAAGAAGAACCGCAAGAAAGGCTGCTTGGCGGTGAAGAAAGAGAGCAGAATCCTCGCTCAAGCTCGAGGGATGCTGGCCGGCTCTACGTCGGCAACCTTCCCTACACCACTACCTCATCCGAGCTTGCCGAGCTCTTCAGTCAGGCCGGTGCTGTGGATACTGTGGAGGTAAACAAATCAGGGGCCAGTTCAAGCATTTTTCGGTTCCCACATCCCAACATGCCATTTTTTCGCTAAAATCTGGAGCTTCGCAGATAATCTACGACCGCGTAACCGACCGTAGCCGGGGATTCGGGTTCGTCACCATGGCCAGTGTCGAAGAGGCCAACGAGGCCATTCGTTTGTTTGATGGATCCGTAAGTGCATTCCGTTACTTGCCAACATCTTGTTTGAAAAAATGCCTGAATGAGCTTATAATGCAGCTGAAGTATTTATTATTGAAATTACTCAGCTAGTGGGCGGGCGAACGGTGAAGGTGAACTTCCCGGAGGTTCCAAAGGGTGGTGAAAGGGAAGTGATGGGGCCAAGGATAAAGGCTACGGCCCGAAGATACGTAGATAGCTCCCACAAGATCTATGCAGGAAATCTTGGGTGGACGGTGACATCTGAAGCGCTTAAGAATGCATTTGCAGCATTCTCCGGGCTTCTTGGAGCAAAAGTTGTCTATGAAAGAGATTCAGGCCGGTCGAGGGGCTTTGGGTTTGTCACCTTCGCGTCCGATGAAGAATGCCAAGGTGCATTGGAATCCATGGATGGAAAGGTGGCTACTTTTGCTTTCAAATACCTTCTTTTGATTCCCGGGTCCATGATTGTTGATTGTGAAACTTGAATTGTGGTTCTCTTGGTCAGATGCTGGCTGGTCGGCCTCTGCGATTGAATCTTGCCTCTGACAGGGCTTCATCTGTGGTTTCATCGAGCTCCCTGGAATCAAGCCTGGTTTGAAGGAATAGGAAGAATTTTGGGAAGATGGATAAGAGTTTGATTGGCACAGAATGCTGAAAATTTGACCTGAAAATCTGAGGTGAGAGTTTTTCAGGTATTTTGAAGCTAATTGCTTCTTCTCAACTTTGTTAAACTAGTGGATGTATCAGAGGGTATTGTATGGTTCACATACAAGTTGCATGAACTGCTAAGATTTCGAGGTCTGTCTGCAACTTCATGATCTGTAACTTTGCATGAGAGACTTAATTTTATATGTGATTTCATCAAGCAGTAGTACTTTGAGGGTTGGTTCCAATATACTAGTGATCGACTTCTATTAACCCAGACCACAGGGTAAGAATCATTAATGTGTGATTATTCCCAACTATTCTCATGTGCACTTAACAGTCTTCTTCTCACATGAAAATCAAACACCCATTAAATCAAACGCCCATCTCTCTTCATTGGTAGTCACACTGTGAGATTAATGCTCATTGATATTTCTCAGTAATGATTGAAGTGGTGAGATCCCATAGGGGATAATACCCCAACACTTTGATCCTAATAGAATTATCGACTCTGATTCCACTTGTTGAGGGAGTGATATCTTTTGGGCATATGTTTGGTTCAATATACAAGCGATTGAGACTTATTAACCCAAAAACTTATGCCAATGAGTAAGAGCTAAAAATTGGTTATTAACGCATAACTTGTGAGAGACTTACCCTACCAATGTGGGAGTGTACCTAACAGATATACATTCAATATCTTCGAGCTTCCTGGATTATGCTTTATTTTCTCGAACTATCCAGAATTTTGATAATATGCTATGTTAGAAATGGAGTGATTTGTGTAAATCTTTGGAGCATTCATTCAATGCACCATTAGCTTGATTTTGAAAGACATCTTTCGGTTCTTAGAAATTCTGAGAGAGAATAAAATCTGATGAGATGTTAATTAGCGTCTACTGTAATGCAGCACCACTGTGATTTCAATTATACTCTTATTTCAAGTGATTGTCATCCAGCTTTGTGGTAATTAGAAGAATAAGTGCAAAACTTCATTCTAATCTGCATTTTAAAACAGTAACGACCTTACTGAGATTGTGAAAGTAGGCGAAATTCACTGAAGCATGTATATTTCTTGTTCTTTCTTCATTTTCTTCTTTCTTTTTCAACCTTCATTTATTTTTGGTTAAGGAATCATCCTTCATATTTTGGTTTCTCATGATACTTATAATTGAGGACTTATGAAAATATTTCATTATGGCTGTAAATTTGTACTGAAGCCACAATTTACAGTAAATTTGTAATGAAAGCCATGGTTCACTTTCTAGTGGTTCTCTCTTGTTATTCGTCTTTGTTGTCCATTTTTCTTACCTTCTTTTAGTACATAACTATAAAGCAAGGTATGAAACACACACCAAGCTCAAACACAAGGAGAAGTTACTGGATGCGGGCATCCTAACACGTGAGATGAGCGCCTAGTAGGTGGCCCACCGCCTGTGGTAGCAAGCCTCACCACGACCACGCATTGTTAATGCCATTTTTCAAGCCATTATTGGCATATTTATGCTATTTTCGCGTATATGTGATAATGATAGACTCATATGTAACAAATAGAGGCTTATACAAAGTCAATATATACCTATTGTCCTATACTAAGCAAAAATAGACCTATACGAAACAAAAATATATTGATTTTTACAACAAATAGGTACACAGTGGCTTCATATAGACTTATATTTGCTACATATGTCTGTCTTCGCTACATATATGCCTATTTTTACTTCACATTTAATAAAATACGTGAAATGGTGAAAAGATATACAAAACGGCATGAAAAACGCCATTAAACAATCGTGGTGAAACCTAGTGGCGTATCGGAAACACCCAATAATTTCTCCAAATTAGGATTTGCAAAATCTACATCAGCATTAAAAGGGAACACAAAGTCTAGTTCAAGGATTTATTTGAAAATTAGAAATTGAACTCCTGGGATTTGGAATGGTTTGAAATCATGGATCATTGATATCACATCATCAACGAAATGTTTGCATTTAATGAGAAGTTTCATATGGTTTGGACTATATAAAAATATGCAGATATATGTTATGGACCAGTGTGAAATGTGAAATATTAGAGATCTAATTGTGATAACTCGAAAGATTGTACTTATGTGAAACTACCTCCCATCTCGAGAGCCTAGAGATAATTTATCCCAAGCAAAACAATATAAGGGATATTGTTTTTTTTTTTTTTTTTTTTATATACCAGATCTTCTATATGGAGCTAAGCTCTTTGTCCCTCTCATATCTATCTCGATTCTGGTAGTCTACATGTTCATTTGTTTTATAGGCTATGACACGAGAATCAAAATAGTATTAATTTAAAAAATAATAATAAATAAAAATTTTGTTATATTTTATATAAATTTTAATATAAAAAATATTATTTTATTTCATATATTTAATTATTTTTAATAAAATTATTAATTTTATTTCATATTCTAGATCAAATACTTGAATCACGTATTTTGATATAGGATGTAAAATAAAGTTAATAGTTTTATTAAAAATAATTTTTTATATTGAAATTTGTGTAGAATATATAATAATAAAAATAAATTTATTTATTATTATTATTATTATTATTATTTAAATTAGTGTTATTTTGCTTCTACTAAATAAGGCCTTAGGGTAAATTGCATTTGGCCCCTGAGGTTGGATAAAAGTTGTAAACAAGTCTCAACTTGTTAAAATTTTTTATTAGATCTCTCAAATTTCGTTTATACTGCTGTAATCTTTTGGACAAAAGTTGTGCATGTTGATTAAAAATTTTTAAAAAAATTAAGCAAAATTATCATTTTTTTTCTCTCTCTTCAACTGTACCTTACCATTGGTTAGAAATTAACAACAATTTAAGAAAAATGTCATTTATATTTATTTTAATATCATGGTCATTGTTGGGACTTGGGACCTTAGTGCAACGCAAAATTTTCTATGAGAGACCTAAATCTTATATTTTAAAAAATTAGAATTTATTTATAACACATGTTGAACAGCAGGAGCCCAAATATAATTTACCCATTTTGTTTATCATATTAAATTAACATCCTCAAGATTCTAATAACTGGCCCAAGATTGATAGTTGTTCGATGCTCGAATTGATATTTAGCTCAAATTGAGTTTAGCTCGAATTATTGAGCCGAGAAACGAGCCATGACCAGATTGAATTGGCTCGATTTCTATTTTTTAAATATTAATAATATATATTCAATTATTTATTGTAATTATTTATTATTTGTTCATAAATATATATTTTAGTTAGGATATTTGTTGGGTGATTTTGTAGGTGTAGTTAATCTAATTTAAAATCATAATAAAGTCATTTTTTTAAAAAAAAATTGAAGTGTCTGAGTTGGCTCAATTAAGACTCGAGTCAGTTTGAAATTGAAACGAGTCAGCTCAGACTCAAATTGATTTGATGCGAGCCAAGTTTGAGTTGTGCCTGGCTAAGCTTGAACTCGGATTGTTCTCACCTCTACTTTATAGCTAAGTTGTCCTTAACGAAATCTTTTTCTCACTTGAATTAAGGCTAATTTTATGTGAAAATTAAAATTTATTTGTATATTATTTGATTTAAATATAATTCAATATTTTATTAACTTGCTCAAATAGTAATCGATTCAATTAATAATTAAATTAATATATAGACATATATTAAAGTATATTTAATTTTTTAAATATAAATATATTATAATAGTTTATATTAAATAAATGTAATAAGAAATACACTAAAATTTAAGAAAAAAAGGAAATATATTAAAATTTAAAACAAAATTTATAATATTATATTTTAATATATTTTATATATATAATAAATATTTTTATAAAAGTGATAGAATTATAATTAAGATTAATTTAACTCAAAAATTAACTTAGAATTAAATAAAGCCCCAAAAAAAATCAACTCAAAATTAAAATTTTTAATTTGAGCCTAACTCACTTGAATTCTACTTGAAATCACTTCTACTTGAGTTTTCAATGTAAGATTTTTTTTTTTTTTGGTTTGTCTTTGTTTCCTAATAATTTTATCCGTTTAATAGACCGTTAATAAAATACATGTCAACCATAATTTAATAAAAAAGTTAGGACCTATAAATAATATATATATATAAATATAATATTTAACATTTTGAATAAAATATAAAGATATATACTGAAAAAAATTAATAAATTGGATTAAACATAAAGTCATATTCACAATTAAGTTTTTAGAATTTAATAATTAAATACACAAATAGTATGGATAGATTTTTTTAAGTCTTCAACCACTACATCTTTCTTTATTTAACTTGTCACACATTTGAACTAGTAATTAACAAAATACATGAAGAAAAATATTCCCATTTCCAAAATCAACTTCTATTATTAACATATAAAATTACAATTAATCTCGTCCATACATTTGGCTTGCCTCTAAAACAATATGATCAACCCTTGACTAAATAAGAAAAATAAAGAAAATAAAAAATCTTCTTGATTACGTTCGGCTTGAAATTTTTTACTAGGCTCTTCGAGCAACTAGCCAGTCACACATCCCATCTGAAAGCATCTCATTAGGGTAAGCATTAAAATGCACACCAATAAGAAATAGATATTGAGTTCGTGATAATTCTCATACTTGAAATTATTTCCTCTTTATTTAGCGCCCTTTTAACACCGAATTGACCATCTTTTGACAAGTAGTTACGACATTCTTTACTTTAAATTTAATCGCTTTGTAGCAATAAGTATCATAATCAATAATGATGGAATAGTTTTTCATCTTCTTCAATTATCTTAAGTTTATGATAATTGGACTTTGACGTAACTTACTATGATAGAGTGATGTTACATGATAGAAGAAAATTAACCAAATACTGTGTCTTCCATCAAACTTACTCAAGGACTTGCTAAGTTTGTGTCTTATTATATATTGAGATTTGTTGAAAGATGATGGCCTATCATGTAATGCCCTATCCCTTTTTCGAGTAGGCTTGTTTGAGGACTCTGGGGCTTTTTTGGCTTCTTGGACATATTAGAATTTTCTAGCATCTCCTTGATACGAACATATCTATTTGCTCGATGAAGAACTTAAGTGAGCGATGTTGGTTTTTCATGAATTAGTGAAATATTAAAGGCACCACATTTTAATTCTTGGATGAAAAATGATATTGAGCTTTTGTTGTGGGCATCTACTAACATTTAAATCTTAAAACTAAGAGTGAAGACAATTGAATTTAGTTTCTTAGAGACACCAAACCTCTCTTAAAACTCGTGTTACCTGTTCAGAGCATATTGTATCCCAGAGCTAACTCCATGAAGTTCGTAACAAACAACCAGCACTTCATGGGGTCTATTAGTAGTGGGAAGTAGTATAAGACCGACTCGAAGCGTTTTAACTTTCCTATAATTGTTTGGATCAATCTTACCATTGTAGTTGTCTAATTTCGACACATTGAAGTTGATTGGGATAGGCACACATAAGAATTCCTTCTAAAATAGCAATAGCACTCTTCAAGGTCTTAGAAGAAGGAAAAAGGAAGTGAGATAGGGTGAGAAGTGACTTCAGTGTTAATGAACTCACATGCTGCCTTGTGTGTTGCATGGTTGGAGAAGTCAGAGCTAGGGTTTATGTTGTTTTTGCCTCCGATTGGAGTAGGGTTATCGAAGTACGACCGCTCAAAGATGCTAGCATTTTAGGTTTGAATCCTACTGTTGGTAGGGACATTACTGATTGCTTCGATGTTGGGAAAGCTATTGCTGGCAAGGTTTGCAGCTGATGAATTAAACGAGGGACTTCCCTCATCTCTGCATGAAGGCAACTAGTAGTTTGGCCATTATGGCCATAGATAACTCCATTCTTTATATTGATTGGTGTATGAGATACAAACAAGCTATTGATTGACATACCCAATACTCTTGTGAGTATAACTAGTCTTTGTTCTGTTATTTAAACTGAATGTTAGCAAAGAATGTTTACTATGAGTGAAAAGAGAAAAGAATATTGATCCTACATGAGAGCACCGAATTATTGTTATTAAAAATAAAAAATAGTTGATAGAACAAATGTGATTCTATTAGAAGGGTAGTAGAATTAGTCTAGTTCATCACGACTGGATCAGGGTCTTAAGGTCTTGGCTGAAAGTCCCTTTTCATATCAAGATCCTCGAGGCTCTCTTTCTGGTTTCATGAATTTAATTGTCACTTGCCCGGCCTATAGGCTAGCGTAGTTAGGCCTTTGTAAAGCATAAACAGACGACATGCTTGCTTTAATGCTTCAAAGCATAGTTGAGTTACGGTATCCCCTTCCCCAAATAGTCAGCACTGCTTGAACAACTTGATCGAATAGGTTTATCCCACTTAGAACAAATTAGCTTAACCGATCTAGTTGCAGAACCACAGAAGAAAAATCAAACAAGGACAGTAAGCAATAAGTGGTACAAAGCAGTAAATGGTCCTTGTGAAATCAGGAATTCTACAACAAAGACCATGAATATGATTGAAAAAAGAGAAGAAAAAAAACGAGTCGGACCAGCTGTAGTAACGGACTACAAGATCAATCTGAAATACGAAAGTCCTGTCAAATTTGGTGACACTAATCTTGGTTTCAAACTTTCAGTAGAAGCAAATTAAAAGAAAAATTAGATTGTTGGTGTAAGGTACTTGAAAGTACGAAGAAAACGCAGAAGCACAAGCACTTAAATGAAAAAAGCAAGAATTGAATAGTGCGAAAGCATGTAAGTATTTTAGTTTAGGATGTGAAATTAAATTGATATTTTTATTAAAAATTATTGAATATGTGAAGTAAAATAATATTTTTTTATATTAAAATTTGTGTAGAATAATTAAAAAAATTTATTTATTATTATTATTATTTTTTTTAAATTAGTATTCTTTTGGTTTGATTTTAGTCCAAACAGCCCTTAGACTTTACCTCTTATCTTGTCCTTTTTTAAGCCACGTGTACGATGAGGATTAGATTTTGGATTTTGGATTTTGGAATAAAAGCAAACTCACAATCTATTTCAGGTATTTGTCTAATAAAATGGGAAATAAATGAATAACTATATATACCGCAAGCCGGCAAGCATATAAGCACATAGAAAATAATATATATAAACAAATAATAATAATAATAATAAAAGATGCCTGAGATCCGTAGGATCATCCCCGACTATGGGCAAAATACCTAGAACCGCGCCGCCGCCGGTGATTCAAAGCCCATTCATCATTTCTTGAGCACGATCGGGAGGACGATGATGAGCACGATGATGATGAGGATGAAAATGGCGATGCAGGTCCACTTCCTCGTGTTCTTCTGATGCTGCCGGGCCTGATGGAGCTGCTGCACGCCACGGTCGACGAAGGATCTCGCCCTCCCGACCTGGCTCTCGATGTCGTCGATCTGATGCCCCTGCGCCTCCACCATCACCGCCATGTCCAGAAACACCTGGTGCAGCTCCACCAGGCTCCTCTCCAGCTCCTGCGCCGCCCCCTTCCTCTCCCTCATCTCCGCCACCGCCGCCTCCACCGCCCCCCTGCCTTCCATCGCCGCCCTCAAAATCCCCTCTCCCTCCCCCTCCGCCGCCGCCATCGCCTCCACCGTCGCCTCGTCCGCCTTCTCCCCCGTGACCGCGTAGTACCGCCGCTCCACCGCCTCCCGATGATCCGCCGCCACTCGCCGCCGGAGCTCGCCGAACGCCTCCATCTGATCTCGAAGCTTCTTCCTCAGCCCTGCTACCACCGAGGACCGGGTCCGGTCGGTCGAGGTCCCGGGTCCGCATCCCGGCAGCGACCGGTTCGCCGCGTTCGACCGGTCGAGGGACTCGAGCCGGAGCTTAATCAGCTTCGCCTTCTTTAGGGCTTGGGCCACGTCGCTGTCCATCCGTGTCCGGAGGTCGCGGACCGCCGCCGGCGAGTGGAGAGTCTTCAACGACTCGTTCGACTCGTTCAGGCTGCGGTGGGCACGCTCGATCTCCTTGAGCTCGTCTTTGATCGATTCGACGTCCTCGAAGAACTTGTCGAGGTTCGCCCCACCAGCGGCCGCCGCGCTACCGGAGCTCGCCGTGCGCGTCATCTGGACTCCTCCGGCGGGAGACCCAGGCTCCCTGCGCCACGATCCGGAGAACAGGTTATTCATATCTCTCTCTCTCCCTCTCCCCTCTCTCTCTGCGTCGGAATTAAGGTTTATTAGGGGGAGGAGAGGGAGGTCAACGAGGAAGACGCGGTTTTTCTAGAGGATCTGGCCGCCGTTCGGAAGAGGGAAAAGGGGGGGAAGGAGGGTAGGAGGGAAGGAGGAAGAAGTCACCGTTGAACTTGTTCGACCGGACTGGTGATTTTATTATTATTATTATTAATATTATTATTGATATAAAATATGTTTGAAGCTCGTTCATTTTAGAGTAATCATCAAATAAGAACTTACATATATAGAAAAATTCTAGTAATCTTAGTTTAATATTGAGATTTTTACCTGTATGACACAAAAAACTTCAATATTTAATTATTAGACACCCTAAAGTTAAATATTACATGACACACATTTATTTATTTTAATTTTACAACCAACACACCCTAGTTAAAAAATCCTTACATTTTATTTAAGTAAACTATACTTAAGTTATGTTTTAACTTAAATAAAGTTCATAGGAATAAAATCTAACTCTCGGTGCACCTTAACTTAAATCTTACATGTTAAAAAATATTTAAATCTATTATTTATGCAGAATATTTTAAATCTAATCGTTAGATGCTCATCTTAACGATTAGATTTAATTTAAGATACAAAAGGGGTTAGATTTTATTCCTATGAACCTTATTTAAGTTAAAACATAACTTAAGTATGATTTACTTAAATAAAATGTAAGGATTTTTTAACTAGGGTGTGTTGGTTGTAAAATTAAATAAATAAGTGTGTGTCATGTAATATTTAACTTTAGGGTGTCTAATAAGTAAATATTGAAGTTTTTTGTGTCATACGGGTAAAAACCCCATTAATATTTTGAATTGGTTTATAAAAAAAAGCCCCGTGCGATGGCCGCTTCGGCCCTACGCTTGATTGCGCCGATCTTTCCTCCTCTGATGCCGTTCTCGGAGGCCGCGGCACGGCTTCCGCCCTCTCTCTCAGTCCAGATCGATAGGGATTCGGGTAGACCTTCCTTCTCTTCGGTCTGACGAACACTGAAAAAGAAGGGCTCGCTGAAAGCGGGATTTCACCCTTCTCTCCAGCCATATCGTTCATTTTACTTGCAACAATTTCATAATCTCACATTTGATTTACTTCGTTTGCATGCTAACATTAAAATTTGTGATTTAATTTTTCAATTTCCTTTTTTTAATCATAAGTCCTAAGAAATTATAATTTTTCACTTTCTTTTATTTTTTGTTTAATTTTATTTTTTTAATAAAAATTATAATTTAGTATCTTATATTTTTATCTCTTGGTCTTAAATTCAAACTTTTTTTTACAATAGAAATTTTTGATTTTAGGTTTCTATTAACTTTAATTTTAACTCTAATTTCTTAATAAAAATTATAATTCAATTCTTAATTTTTTTTAAACACCAATTAGCTTCTAAAAAAGTATACTTTGATTTGTTATTTTTTATTTGACTTTATCCTTAATCATAATTTTTTACTACAAAAAATATATTTTAGTTCTATTTTTTTTTTAAGGGCGTTTATAAATTTAATATTATTTTGCTATATGTTATATTATCTAAAAATAATTATTTAACTTAATGAAATGTAAAAATAATCTTCTAAAAAATTATCTAAAATAATTAAAATAATATAAAAATAATTTTTAAAAAATTGAAATTAAATATAAATAATTTAAACCTATTTGTAAGGAGGTGACACATTTGAGACTAAAATATAATTTATTTTTTTATACTTACATATAAATATGATAGTTTGAGAAAAAAAATTAAATTTAAATATAAATAATTTGGACCATTAATAAGAAGGTGAAAATAGGGAGATCAAAATACCATTATATTGAGTTTTTCAATTTAAATAAATGGGAAGAGAGGTGGTAGTGGCGTGCTGCTAGCATTCTCTCT